>JADRCH010000017.1:8131818-8156923 GCA_019843965.1 Rhynchomys soricoides | reverse complement strand
TTTTTTTTTTTTTTTTTTTTTTTTTTTTTTTTTTGATATCTTATTTACATTTCAGATGTTTTCCCCTTTCCAGATCTCCCCTTTAGAAATCCCCGATAACATCCTCCCTCCCCTGCCTCTATGAGGGTATTCTCCAACCCACCCACCCACTCACATCTTCCCTCTCTGGCATTCCTCTATACTGGGGCATCTAACAGCCTCAGGCCCAAGGGCCTCTCCTCCCACTGATGGCCAACAAGGCACTCCACTATCACATATGTGGCCAGCACCATGGGTCCCTTCATGTGTATTTTTTGGTTGGTGGTACAGTCTCCTGGAGCACTGGGGGGTCAGGCTAGTTGACACTGTTGCACCCTCCATGGGTCTGCAAACCCCCTCAGCTCCTTCAGTCCCTTCTCTAACTCCTCCATCTGGGACCCCACACTCAGTTCAATGGTTGCTTTGAATTGAATCTTGGGTATTCTGAACTTTTAGGCAATTATTCACTTATTAGTGAGTACATACCGTGTTCGTTATTTTGTGACTAAGTTACCTCACTCAGGATAATGTTTTCAAGTTCCATCCATTTGCCTGTGAATGTCGTGAAGTCATTGTTTTTAATAGCTGAATAGTATTCCATTGTGTAAATGTACCACATTTTCTGTATCCATTCCTCTGTTGTGGGACATCTGAATTGTTTCCAGCTTCTGGCTATTATAAATATGGCTGCTATGAACATAGTGGAGGATGTGTCCTTATTACATGTTGGAGCATCTTCTGGGTATATGCCCAGGAGTGGTATAGCGGGGTCCTCAAGTAGTACTATGTCCATTTTTCTGAGGGTCTGCCAAACTGATTTCCAGAGTAGTTGTACAAGCTTGCAATCTCACCAGCAATGGAGGAGTGTTTCTCTTTCTCCACATCCTCAGCAGCATCTGCTGTCACCTGAGTTTTGATCTTAGCCATTCTGACTGCTGTGAGGTGGAATCTCAGGGTAGTTTTGATTTGCATTTCCCTGATCACTAAGGATGTTGAATATTTTTTTAGGTGCTTCTCAGACATTCGAGTTTCCTCAGTTGAGAATTCTCTGTTTAGCTCTGTTCCCCATTTTTTGATAGGATTATTTGGTTCTCTGCAGTCTAACATCTTGAGTTCTTTGTATATATTGGATGTTAGCCCTCTATCAGATTCAGGATTGGTAAAGATCTTTTCCCAATCTGTTGGTTGCCTTTTTGTCCTATGGAATGTGTCCTTTGCCTTATAGAAGCTTTACAATTTCATGAGGTCCCATTTGTCGATTCTTGATCTTCGAGCATAAACCATTGGTGTTCTGTTCAAGAATTTTTCCCCTGTGCCCATGTCTTCAAGAATTTTCCCCATGTCTCTTCTATTAGGTTCAGTTTATCTGGTTTTATGTGGAGGATGTTGATCCACTTGGATTTGAGCTTTGTACAGGAAGATAGGAATGGATCAGTTCGCATTCTTCTACATGTTGACTGCCAGTTGAGCCAGCACCATTTGTTGAAAATGCTGTCTTTTTTCCTCTGTATGGTTTTAGCTCATTTGAGAAAGATCAAGTGAACATAAGAGTGTGGGTTCATTTTTGGGTCGTCAATACAATTCCATTAATTCCCTGCCTGTCACTATATCAATACCACGTAGTTTTTGTCACTACTGTTCTGTAGTACAGCTTGAGGTCAGGGAGGCTGATTCTCCCCGAAGTTCTTTTATTGTTGAGAATAGTTTTAGCTATCCTGGGTTTTTTTGTTATCCCATATGAATTTGAGAATTGCTCTTTCTAAATCTATGAAGAATTGAGTTGGAATTTTGATGGGGATTGCATTGAATCTGTAGATTGTTTTTGGAAGGATGGCCATTTTTACTATATTAATCTTGCCAATCCATGAGCATGGGGAATCTTTCTATCTTCTGAGGTCTTCTTCGATTTCTTTCTTCAGAGATTTGAAGTTCTTGTCATACAGATCTTTCACTTGGTTAGAGTCATACCAACAATTGTGAAGGGTGTTATTTCCCTAATTTCTTTCTCAGCCTGTTTATCCTTCTGAGTATAGTAAGGCTACTGATTTGCTTGAGTTCACTTTATATTTGGCCACTGTGCTGAAGTTATCAGCTATACAAGTTCGCTGGTGGTGTTTTTTAGGTCACTTAAGTATACCATAATATCATCTGCAAATAGTGATATTTTGATTGCTTTCTTTCCAATTTGTATCCCTTTGACCTCCTTTTGTTGTCTAATTGCTCTAGCTAGATCTTCAAGTACTATATTGAACAGATAGCGAGAGAGAGGGGGCAGCCTTGTCTAGTTCCTGATTTTAGTGGGATTGTTTCAAGTTTCTCTCCATTTAGTTTGATGTTGCTTTATATTGCTTTTACTATGTTTAGGTATGGGCCTTGAATTCCTCATCTTTCCAAGACTTTTACCATGAAGGGATGTTGAATTTTGTTAAATGCTCTTTCAGCATCTAATGAAATGACCATGTGATTTTTTTTCTTTGCGTTTGTTTATGTAGTGGATTACATTGATGAATTTCTAGGTATTGAACCATTCCTACATCCCTGGGATGAAGCTTATTTGATCATGGTGAATGATCATTTTGATGTGTTCTTGGATTCGGTTTGCAAGAATTTTATTGAGTATTTTTGCATTGATATTCATAAGGGAAATTTGTCTGAAGTTTTCTTTCTTTGTTGGGTCCTTGTGAGGTTTTGGTATCAGTGTGACTGTGGCCTCATAGAATGAATTGGGTAGTGTTCGTTCTGTTTCTATTTTGTGAATAAGTTTGAAGAGTATTGGTATTAGGTCATCTTTGAAGGTCTGATAGAATTCTGCACTAAACCCATCTGGTCCCGGGCTTTTTTCGGTTGGGAGAATTTTAATGACTGCTTCTATTTCTTTAGGGGTTATGGGACTGTTTAGATGGTTAATCTGATCCTGACTTAGCTTTGGTGTTTGGTGTCTGTTGAGAAACTTGTCCATTTCATCCAGATTTTCCAATTTTGTTGAGTATAGGTTTTTGTAGTAGGATGTGATGATTTTTTTAATTTCCTCAGAATCTATTTTTATATCTCTGTTTTCATTTCTGATTTTGTTAATTTGGATCTTGTCTCTGTGCCCTCTGTTTAGTCTTGTTAAGGGTTTATCGATCTTGTTGATTTTCTCAAAGAAACAGGTCCTGGTTTTGTTGATTCTTTGTATAGTTCTTTTTGTTTCTACTTGGTTGATTTCAACCCTGAGTTTGATTATTTCCTGCATTCTACTCTTCTTGGGTTTATTAGTTTCTATTTGTTTTAGAGCATTCAGGTGTGCTGTTAAGCTGCTAATGTATGCTCTCTACAATTTCTATTTGGAGGCACTCAAAGCTATGAGTTTTCCTCTTAACACTGATTTCATTGTGTCCCATAGGTTTGGGTATGTTGTACTTTCATTTTCATTGAATTCTAGGAAGTCTTTAATTTCTTTTTGTATTTCTTCCTTGACCAAGTTATCATTGAGTAGAGTGTTGTTCAGCTTTATATGTATGTGGGTTTTCTGTGGTTGTTGCTGCCATTGAAGTCCAGTCCTATTCTGAAGTGATCTGATAGGAGGCATGGGATTATTTCAATCTTCTTGTATCTGTTGAGGTTTGTTTTTTGACTGATTATATGATCAATTTTGGAGAAGGTACCATGAGGTGCCGAGAGGAAGGTATATTCTTTTAATTAGGATGAAATGTTCTATAGATATCTGTTAAATCCATTTGGTTCATAACATCTGTTAGTTTCACTGTATCTCTGTTTAG
Organism: Rhynchomys soricoides; assembly: GCA_019843965.1. Taxonomy (NCBI): domain Eukaryota; kingdom Metazoa; phylum Chordata; class Mammalia; order Rodentia; family Muridae; genus Rhynchomys; species Rhynchomys soricoides. The sequence goes on along the minus strand of JADRCH010000017.1, from coordinate 8,153,144 downwards.
TTTCTGCTTCCAAGATCTGTCCATTGATGAGAATGGGGTGTTGAAGTCTCCCAGTATTATTGTATGAGGTGCAATGTGTGCTTTGAGCTTTAGTAAAGTTTCTTTTATGAATATGGGTGCCCTTGCATTTGGTGCATAGATGTTCAGAATTGAGAGATCTTCTTGGTAGATTTTTCCTTTGATGAGTATGAAGTGTCCTTCCTTATTGTTTTTGATGACTTTTGGTTGAAAGTCAATTTTTTCTGATATTAGAATGGCTACTCCAGCCTGTTTCTTGGGATCATTTGCCTGGAAAATTGCTTTCCAACCCTTTACTCTGAGGTAGTGTTTGTCTTTATCTCTGAGGTGCATTTCCTGGGTGCAGCAAAATGCTGGGTCCTGTTTATTTAGCCAGTCTGTTAGTCTATGTCTTTTTATTGGGGAAGTGAGTCCATTGCTGTTAAGAGATATTAAGGAATAGTGATTGTTGCTTCCTGTTATTTTTGATGTTATTTTCATGTTTGTGTGGTTATCTTCTTTTGAGTTTGTTTAAAAATTACTTTCTTGCTTTTTCGTGGGTGTAGTTTCCATCCTTGTTTTGTTGTTTTCCATCTATTATCCTTTATAGGACTGGATTTGTGGAAACATAGTGTGTCAATTTGGTTTTATCATAGAATATCTTGGTTTCACCATTTATGGTAATTGAGAGTTTTGCTGGATATAGCAGCCTGGGCTGGCATTTGTGTTCTCTTAGGGTCTGTATGAGATCTGCCCAGGATTGTCTAGCTTTCACAGTCTCTGGTGAGAAGTCTGGTGCAATTCTGATAGGTCTGCCTTTATACATTACTTGACATTTTCCCCTTATTGCTTTTAATATTCTTTCCTTGTTTTGTGCATTTGGTGTTTTGAGTATAATGTGACAGGAGGAATTTCTTTTCTAGTACAACCTATTTGGAGTTCTGTAGGCTTCGTGAATGTTTATGTTCATATCTTCATTTTAGGGAAGTTTTCTTTTATAATTTTGCTGAAGACATTTACTGGCCCTTTAAGTTGGGAATCTTCACTCTCTTCTACACCTATTATTTTTAGATTTGGTCTTCTGATTGTGAACTAGCTGGTTCGCCACATCCTTGCCAACATGTTCTGTCACCTGAGTTTTGATATTAGCCATTCTGATTGGTGTAAGGTGGTGTCTCAGGCTCCTTTTGATTTGCATTTCCCTGATCACTAAGAACTTTGGACATTTCTTTAAGTGCTTCTCAGCCATTCAAGATTCCTCTTGGTGAATTCTCTGTTTAGTTCTATACTCCATTTTTATTTTTTTGATAGGGTTGTTCATTTATTTGATGGTTAGCTTCCTGAGTTCTTTATATATTTTGAATATTAGATCTCTATTGGATGTGGGATTAGTGAAGATTTTTTCAGCTCAAGGGGAGGCCCCAAGGCCTGACACTGTTACTGATGCTATGGTGTGCTTACAAACCTATTACTGATGCTGTGGTGATCCTAGCATGACTGATCTCCGAGAGGCCAAACAAGCAGCTGAAAGAGTCAGATGCAGATATTTATACCAAACCAATGGACAAAAGCCAGGGACCTCTGTGGTTGAATTAGGGAAAAGCTGAGGAGGAGGGCAACCCCATAGGAAGACTAGCAGTCTCAACTAACCTGGACCCCGAGATCTCTCACACATTGAGCCACCAAACAGGCAGCATACACCAGCTGATATGAGGCCCTGACACATATACAGCAGAGGATTGCTTGGTCTGGACTCAGTGAGAGAAGATGCACCCAACCCTTGAGAGACTTGAGACCCCAGGGATTGGGGTGGTCTGGTGGGATGGTGTTGGGGGGATGGGGACATCCTCTTGGAGAAGGGGTGGAGGAGGATGTATGGGATGAGGAACAGTAAGAGGGTGGACCAGGAGGGGGATAAAGACTGGACTGTAAAAAAAAAAAAGATTAAAGAATAAAAAATAAAATAAAATAAAAATAAAATCATGAAATTAAAATGAAACAGTTATAACCAATACATTATGAATAAATGTATCATACAGAAAGATATACTCTTGCAGCATTAGGTTCAATGGTTTAGTAAAAGTAAATATTTCCCTTTCCTTTGTGCTAGTGTACTTCACAGACTTGAGGGATTACAGAGTGTGCCCAGAGACTTTAAGTAAGTATTCCTGTCATGTAGATGTTGGTAACATTTTAGTAAAGATACCAATGTAATTCCCCAGCTTTAGTAAAGATGCCCATGTAATTTCCCACCTTAAGTATCTCCAGTAACTCTCAATTTCCCTAGGGATAAATTCAGAAATTATTAGCCTGTTACATAGGCCTTGAGACAATTTTCCTGGACATAGTTTCTTGAGCTCCCACATTTTCACCTTAAGCTCAGACCATACTAAACAACATGTAGTTTCAGGAATTAACAGTATTTTCTTATCATAAGCCATTTATATAGAATGAGTACCTATCTACATAGGCTCTTCCCCCTTTTTGCTATTTTACAAGGGAAACTCACTGTCATAGTTTATGATTCAACCTAACTTACCTATATTCTTACTCCTAAGCAGCACTTGTATTCTTTAAAAAAATGAAAAAGAAAAAAAAATTGTTACCCCAAAGAAAACATAGAAAAAAATCAGAAAAATTCTTGGAACATAAACATCCTCAGATAATCCTAGCAAGAGAGGGTAGTTAGAGAAGTCTCTCTGTGGTGGTTATGTTTAAATATCAACTTGCCACCACCACCGAAAACCACCTGCGAAGAAACAATCTCATTTAAGGAATTGTCTTGTCTAAATCAGATTGCCCTGTGGGTATATCTATGGGGATTGACTTGATCATTAATTGACCCTGCCCATTGTGAGTGCCACCATCCTCTAAGCTTGGCCCTATATTATATAAAAATGGAAAAAAATAAGCATTAGCAACTGAAAGAGAGGAGTACTAGAACATTGATTTCTTCTTGTTCTTGAGTATGGATGTAGTTTGACCAGATATCTTAAGCTTCTGCCTCTGTGACTTCCCTGAAGTGATGAATTGCAACCTGGAATAATAAACCACCCTTTCCTCTCCAAGGCTGGTTTATTTATTTATTCATTTATTGGTCAGAGTAATTTTTACATCTAAAATTAAGTATGAAAATCTCCATTATAAAGTAAGTCTATATTACTTAATCTGTTTGAATGCTTATTTTAATTCTGCATCAAGTATGAACATGAGAATACATGATTTAAACAGATTAATTATTGAGTCAACAAAAAGTGAAACTCTTATATATTTATGTATGTTTTAAAAAATATTATACTGCTATTAATAGTAGTTCTTTTTGCCACTTTCCCTTTATCCTTTCCAAGGAATGGTAGTTTTTTATTTTTTATTTTTGGATTCCTGTTTAATATAGCAATACTATAAGATAGCTTATATTATTATCTCTATGTAATAACACAAGAGTTGAGAACAGATGAAACTTTTGTTCACAGTCATAGAGCTGTATTTCAGTCCAAACATGGAGTCAGAGATCTCATTCTTAACTGCTAAGAATAAGTTTGGTTCTTATCAGTAAATTTCAATTTCTCAAATGTGTATGATGTCAGTATGCAAGAGAAGGTGGTCAGAGAAGCCTCCCTGTGATGGTAAGGTTTAAATATCAACTATAAGCAGAACTCATAGGGAGGGCCTCATGGGTCCTTCATAGACCCTCTACATATATGCTATTTAGCTTGAGGCTTTTGTAAGATTTCTAACAACGACAATGGTATTAACTCTGACTCTTTGACTGCATTTGCAAACTTTTTCTTCCTAGTGGGTTGCCTCATCCAGCGCTGATATGAGGGATTTTGCCTAGTCTTATTGCATCTTGTTATGCTGTGTTTGGTTCATATTCCTGGGATGCCTGCCATTTTCTGAAGGGAAACAGAAGAGGAGTGGATCTGAGGGAAAGAGGAATGGGGAAGTCAAGTAAAGAAGAAAGACTATAATCAAAATGTATTGTATGAGAGAAAAAAACAGTTCTGTCCCCAAAACAAAGTCCCAGAATCCTCACTGATGGCATGACCACATTGACTTTACAACCTCTCACAAGCCCATCTTTAAAAGGTTCAACAACCCCCCAGTAGTTGCATCATGAGGATCAACTCATTAGAAATGGGTGGGGGTAAGGGTGAGGTGGCCACTGTATCTCCTTCAATAACAAATTACTTAATTTTCCTTTTATCCCAATTGAATTCTTCCTCTTCCTTTTCCTCCTCCTGCTCCTCCTCCTCCTCCTCCTCTTCTCTTAAACATTACATCCCAACTGCAGTTTCCCCTTCCTTCACTCCTCCCAGTCCCAAACCCTACCTGCTCTCTTCCCCAGATCCAATCCTCCACAGTTTCCTTCTAATTGCTTCATTTTCTCAGTGCTGTCATGCCCATTTTACCTTTACAAATTCTATCACATCTCTGCAGGACTTAGTCAGATTATTACTTTTACCTCTGAGTTGTCTCAATTTCTCTGTTATGTATTAAATTAAAAAGTAATTGTGCAATAATATCTGTAAACTCCCTGGGTCGATATATCTTTGTCTGTTCACATTGAGATAAACAAAATGTAGAAAGCACTGACTAGAGATGGCCGAGTCTTGCACAGCGCTGTAAGTGCACACATACCCTTCAGGAAATACTGCTCAAGGCTCCCCAGGAATAGCCATCTGTCACCTCTGTCCTGTCTCAAGTACATGGCATAAAAAGGGGTGTTCTCCAGTCTGGTGCTTATGGATTATACATGCAGCTTTCACCCGTGGCGTTTTGTGTGCACATGTGTCAACCCTGGTTATTGTCAGGTCCTGAGGGAAGGCAAGCTCTTGGCAAAATTGCACAATAAAAGTTATCATCATCACATCACTCTGCCCCTTCCTTCTCTATTTTTCTTTCCTCTGGAGAAATGTAGCCACCCACGCTTTGCTTGCTCACCCTGCACTGAATGCCCAATTATGGCTTGTCCTGTATAAGCAGAAATTTTTCTTGGGAGAGGTCATTTTCTTCCTGCTATATTCCTTCATTACCTCTGTTCTGCCTTAAAACTCAATAAGATAACTTTCCTGGTTAATATTCTGTCAGATATATGGTTGATGGCACTCTGATTTAATAGACTGATTCTTGATGAATTTTCTAATTGGGAAAAATATGACCAAATATTGTAGTCTTAGTAAAATAGGGTTTTGAATATTAATGTCAAGAGTGGCCTCAAGCTATGCACTGGTTCTCTAATACTGTGTGCCTGAAAGAGTCCAAATACTTTTACTCTGGAGCTAATTCTTTGGTAGAAACCCCTTCAGTATCCCAGATCTCACTACAGAGTCTAGGAGGTCTACATCATTTGATAGCAAAGTTTCATTAATTTCCTTATGGAAAAATTTGGGACCCTCAAAAACAAAATAAATAAATACATGCAAAAAATTCCTGTAAAGGTTTAAAAATATCTATCAGAATTTTTATTGGATATTTTCTTTAGTTACATTTCAAATGTTATCCCCTTCCTGTTTCCCCTCCAGAATCCCTCTATCCTTTCCCTTATCCCCCTGCTTCTATGAGGGTGCTCCCCCACCCACCCCTTCACATCTTACCACCCTGGCATTCCCTTCCACTGGGGCATTGAGCCTTCACAGGACCAAGAGCCTCTCCTCCCACTGATGCCAGACAAGTCCATCCTCTGTTACATATGTGGCTAAATCCAGGTCCCTCTATGTGTACTATTTGGTTGATGGTTTAGTCCCTGAGAGTTTTGGAGGGCTCTGATTGGTTGATATTATTGTTCTTCCTGTGGGGTTGCAAACCCCTTCAGCTTTTTCAGTCCTTTCTCTAACTCTTCCGTTGGGGTTCCCGTGCTCAGTCCAATGGTTGGCTGCATTTTTCAGGGTTCTGCAGTCTCTCTCAGAAGACAGCTATATTAGGCTCCTGTCAGCATCTACTTCTTGGCATCCACGATAGTGTCTGGGTTTGGTGTCTATATATGGAATGGATTTCCAGGTGGGGCAGTCTCTGGATTGGCCTTTTCTTCAGTCTCTGCTCTACACTTTATCCCCATATTTCCTTTAGACAAGAGCAATTCTGGGTTAATTTTGGAGATGAGTGAGCAGACCCATCTCCCAAATGGGGGCCTTGCCTAACCTCTGAATATGTTCTTTACAGGTTCTACCTCCCCTTTGTTGGACATTTCAGTTAATCTCATCCCCGTTGGGTCCTGGTAGAATTTTCAGGTTTGAATATTTATGCACATATATCTGGAAATAAACTAGAAGTACACTGCATTGCACCCTCTGTTCTCTCTCTCTTTTTAAAATTCATGTTTTTCCCAGATCACTTGCTCTTCAGCCTGTGTCCCATCGAGAGGCAACCATGGACATAGATGTGCACAGGCAAACTTAATTATGAAGCAATGAACAAGGAGCTAAAATGCAGGACAGTTTACCATTAATTGTTTAAGCTCACTCTTGCTCAAATCTCACTTTCCACCATTCCTCTTCTCTTATTGAACAGCACTAGACTGAACTTGACTGCAGCAAACATGCCTCCAATCTGCTGTTGGAAATCAGGCTGGGGACCAATGTAATTCGGAGGAAGTGACTCAATAGTACATCTTTTTACATAGTTAAATTGTAAAGCAGTGACTGCCATTCCAGTTGACTAACAATTTTCTTTTCTTTCTTTCTTATGCTGAAAATAGTTTTTTTCAACATACTCTAACCTGATTCATCCCAGTTCCTCCCTATCTCACATCCCATTCAGATCTATCCCTTTCTGTCTTTCATTGAAATGTAATAATATAAAATAATATGATAAAACAAAAGTAAAACATCAGAACATGGCAAAACAAACAGTAGGAAAAGAATCCAAGATAAGGCACAACAAGCACATACAGACAGAAACTCACTCTTACATATTTAGGAATCCCACAAAAACACTACACTAGAAGCAATGATATAAGCATGAAAGACCTGTAAAATAAAAAGAGAGAGAAATGTGTATCATAAAATAAAAATTAAGATTAAGGGGTTTTTTTTGTTTTTGTTTTTGTTTTTGTTTTTTGGGGTTTTTGTTGTTGTTGTTGTTAAACGGGCTGAAAAAGAAATTAGGGAAATAACACCCTTCACAATTGTCACAAGCAATATAAAATATCTTGGTGTGACTCTAACCAAACAAGTAAAAGATCAGTATGACAAGAACTTCAAGTCTCTGAAGAAAGAAATCGAAGAAGACCTCAGAAGATGAAAAGATCTCCCATGCTCATGGATCGGCAGGATTAATATAGTTGAAATGGCCATCCAGCCGAAAGCAATCTACAGATTCAATGCAATTCCCATTAAAATCTCAACTCAATTCTTCATAGACTTAGAAAGAACAATTCTCAAATTCATATGGAATAACAAAAAACCCAGGATAGCAAAAACTCTTCTCAACAATAAAAGGACTTCTGGGGGAATCAGTCTCCTTGATTTCAAGCTGTACTACAGAGCAGTAGTGATAAAAACTGCATGGTATTGGTACAGTGACAAGCAGGTAGATCAATGGAATAGAATCGAAGACTCAGAAATGAACCCACACACTTATGGTCCCTTGATCTTTGACAAAGGAGCTAAAACCATACAGAGGAAAAAACACAGCATCTTCAACAAATGGTGCTGGTTCAACTGGCGGTCTACATGTAGAAGATTGCAAATTGATCCATTCCTATCTCCCTGTACAAAGCTCAAGTCCAAGTGGATCAAGGACCTCCACATAAAACCAGATGCACTGAATCTAATAGAAGAGAAAGTGGGAAAAAGTCTCAAACACATGGGCGCAGGGGAAAAGTTCTTGAACAGAACACTAACGGCTTGTGCTCTAAGATCAAGAATCGACAGATGGGACCTCATAAAATTACAAAGCTTCTGTAAGGCAAAGGACACTATAAATAGGACAAAACGGCAACCTACAGATTGGGAAAAGATCTTTACCAATCCTACATCCAATAGAGGGCTAATATCCAATGTATGCAAAGAACTCAAGAAGCTAGACTCCAGAGATCCAAATAACCCTATCAAAAATTGGGAAAGAAAGCTAAACAGAGAATTCGCAACTGAGGAAACTCAAATGGCCAAGAAGCACCTAAAGAAATGTTCAACATCCTTAGTCATCAGGGAAATGCAAATCAAAACACCCCTGAGATTCCACCTCACAGCAGTCAGAATGGCTAAGATCAAAACTCAGGTGACAGCAGATGCTGCTGAGGATGTGGAGAAAGAGAAACACTCCTCCATTGCTGGTGAGATTGCAAGCTTGTACAACTACTCTGGAAATCAGTTTGGCAGACCCTCAGAAAAATGGACATAGTACTACTTGAGGACCCCGCTATACCACTCCTGGGCATATACCCAGAAGATGCTCCAACATGTAATAAGGACACATCCTCCACTATGTTCATAGCAGCCATATTTATAATAGCCAGAAGCTGGAAACAACACAGATGTCCCTCCACAGAGGAATGGATACAGAAAATGTGGTACATTTACACAATGGAATACTACTCATCAATGAAAAACAATGACTTCATGAAATTCGCAGACAGATGGATGGATCTTGAAAATATCATCCTGAGCGAGGTAACACAGTCATAAAAGAATGAACATGGTATGTACTCACTGTTAAGTGGTTATTAGCCCAAAAGTTCAAATACCCAAGAGTCATTTCACAGCAACATTAGGGTGGAGTGTGAGGTCCCAGATGGAGGATTTGGGGAAGGGACTGAAGAAGCTGAGGGAGTTTGCATCCCCAGAAAGGCAGCAACAGTGGCAACTGACCTGAACCCCCGATACTCCTGAAGACTGATCCTCCAACCAAAGAATACACATGGAGTGATCCATGGTGCTGGCCACATATGCTGCAGAGGAGGGTCTTGTTAGACATCAGAGGGAGGATAGGCCCCTGAGGGTATTAGATCTCCCAGTATAAGAGAATGCCAAGGAGGGAAGACAAGAGTGGGTGGGTGGGTGGGTGGGCAGGTGGAGGAATACCCCATAGTGGCAGGGGAAGGGGGAGGGAATAGGGAGGTTCCAAAGGGGAGATCTGGAAAGGGGAAAACATTTGAAATGTAAATAAAGTAAAAAAAAAAAAAAAAAAAAAAAAAAATTCCTGACATTATGAGACAAGAAACCTCCAGAGGCGCTGTTGAGTTTGTTTTCTGTAGGTCATTCACTGCTGAGCATGCATTCTACCATTAAGAGATGCTCAGGCAGAGCCTGAAAAATACAGAGGTGGATCCCCACAGCCAAACATTGGACAAAGCATGAGGTCCCAAACAGAGGAGTTGGAGAATGGACTGAAGAAGCTGAGGGGCTTTGCAGCCCCATGGAGGGAGCAACAGTGTCAACTGGCCAGACCCCCCAGAGCTCTCTGAGACTATACCACCAACCAAAGAATACACATGGAGGGACCCATGGTGCTGGCCATATATGTGACAGAGGAGGGCCTTGTTGGCCATCAGGGGGAGGAGAGGCCCTTGGGCCTGAGGGTGTTAGTTGCCCCAGTGTAGAGGAATGCCAGGGAGGGAAGATGGGAGTAGATGGGTGGGTGGGGAAGCACCTTCATAGAGGCAGGAAGAGAAGGGATGGTATAGGGGAGTTCCAAAGGGGAAAACATTTGAAATGTAAATAAAGTAAATATCCAAAAATAAACTTAAAAGGAAGAAAAGAATAGTTTGTTACCCCAGTGAGACTCCCTTGGAGAAAACTAAATTTTATTTGCAAATGATAAGCAATTGGGGATTGTATCTGTGTTAGGGATGAGGGCATGTGCTCAATTCTCCTTTCAGCTCCAGGACATTATCAGGTGCAGATCATGAAGATCCTGTGTGTGCTGCCTTAGCCCGTGTGAGGTCACATGTGCATTGATCATGTTGATTAAAAGGTCCTTGTTTCTTTGGCATTTACCATTCTGACTCTTACATACTTTCTGCATGTGATTTCACAGACTTCCTTGAACCCTGAGGGGAGAGAGTTGATGAAGACATACAATTTAGAACTAAGTGTTCCAAGGTCTCTCATTCTCAGCATATTCTCTGGCTGTTGCTCTCTGTATTTTTTCCATCTGTTCTAGGAGGGAGCTTCTATGATGGCTGAACAAGGCACTGATCTATGAGTATGGTGAAATATTATTACAAGTCATTTTATTGCAGCATTCTCTTAGCAGAGCAATAATTTTGGGTTTGACCATGGGTCCTGGGCTATCTAGTCTCAGGATCTTGGTCACCCAAGCAGTGTTGCATATGAATTCCATCTTGTAGAGTGGGCCTTAACTCAAATCAGATATTGGTTAGATAGTCTCATTGAACTAGCATATCTTGTAGATAAGACACAATTATAGACAGAAGGATTTGTGGCTAGATTGATGTTTACATTTCATTCTTAATAATGTGTAGAGTACTTTTATACACAACAAGGTAGGAGTGAAGGCACTCTGTGAGCACTAGCTCAACTTCTCTATGTTCAATGAGTTGTGTAGGTGTTTACTTCAGCAATTGTATCTTGCTTTTAGTATGAGAAAAACGACCTATAGGCATGACAACAGCTTGGGTTGTTTATGGATTCCCATGGAATTGTTTAGCCAACAACTCAATATGATATATCCCATTCCCAGTACTGGAGGCTTTAGTTAGTGACAGGAGATATACAATAGGTGCCCTGTTTTTCCCATTATTTGCAGTTTCGTGTAGATTACCTTCATAAGAGTATGCATTTTAGGAATCCTCTAATGTAGTAGGCTTTCATACTACTCCTCACATGACCACTAACTTTTAGCCACCTCTCACCATTTCCCTCACTCGTCCCCATCTTTTCTTCCTCTCTCCACTTGTTCCCGCTCCTCCCATCCATACATCTATTTATTTTATTCCCTATCCCCACAAAGATATATCTGTCCCAACTGGTCCTTTACTCTATACCTTGTGTCTGTGGTTCTATGATTGTTGCTTAGTTATCATTGACTTAACAGCTAATATCCACATATAAATGAATATGTATTTGTATTTTTCTTTTTGAGTCTGAGTTACCTGACTTAGAATGATTTTTTTCTAGTTCCATCCATTTGCCTGTGAATTTCATTTTTAATGGTTATTATTCCATTATAAATATATACCATCTTTTCATCATCCATCCATTAGTGGAGGAACATCTAGGTTGTTTTCAATTTCTCACTCAAAATGAAGTTATGAATAATAACTTCATTATTAGAGCAGCAATGAAAATAGTTAAGCAAGTGTCTCTGTGGTAGGATGAAGTCTTCTTTAGGTATGTTTCCAAGACTGTGATATATCTGGATCTTGAGGGACCTTGATTCTCATCTTTCTAAGAAACTACCACCCTGATTTCCATAGTAGCTGCTCAAGTTTGTACTCTGACTAGCAATGAATAATTGATCAATGGTATCTAGTTAAAGACCCAGACATAAATCCATACCCCTATGTATACCTCATTTTTGAAAAACAAACCAGAAATATATATTGGGAAAAAGAAAGTATCTTCAATAAATAGTGCTGGTCAAATTAAATGACTGCGTAGGGAAGAATCCACATAAATCTATACCTATTGAATTTTATCAGCAGTAAGTCTCAGAGGCTGAAAATGCTCAGGGCCTAGATTAGATTTTATGGAAGCAAGAAGCTTCCAGTACTGCCAGGCAGTGGTGGCCCATGCCTTTAATCCCAGCACTTGGGAAGCAGAGGCAGGTGGATTTCTGAGTTCGAGGCCAACCTGGTCTACAGAGTGAGTTCCAGGACAGCCAACGCTACACAGAGAAACCCTGTCTCGAAACAAAAACAAAAACAGTCAAACAAACAAACAAACAAAAGAAGCTTCCAGTACTAGGCCTGAATTAGAAGAACTCAACTCCAAATGCGTTAAAGGCTTCAACATAAACCAGATGCATTGTACTTGATTGAAGATAAAGTAGAGACTAGCCTTGAACTCATTGGCACAGGAAAAGACTTTCTGAACAGAACACTACACAGGCACTAAGATCATCAATTAATATATGAGACTTAATGAAACTGCAAAGTTTCTGCACATCAAAGAATATTATCATTTGAACAAAGCAACAGCCTACAAAATTGGAAACAATTTTTACCAACTACACATTCGACATAGGGCTAATATCTAAAATATATAAAAGACTCAAGAAACTATATCTCAAGAAACATTCCAATTTCAAAATAGGGTTCAGATCTGAATAGATAATTCTCAAAAGAGAAAACACAAATAGCTGCACAACACTTGAAATGTTCAACACACATAGACATAAGGATAATGAAAATCAAAACTATGTTGAGATTCTATCTTAATCCCATAGAACTCATGCTGGGAAAGATGTGGAACAATGGAAACAATTTCCATGCTAGTCCTATTGCCAATTTTTGCCATCTAGGGCATGATTTCAGTGTCAGATTTCTATAAAAATATTTGTGAAGTATTATAAATTACCTTTGGTCATATATAAAGTTTATACAAACTTATCTTTTATTCTACTGATGTAATTGTCATCTCCTAGGCTTACTGCCTCGGTCTTACTGCTTCTAGCCTCCATAAAATCTTATCTAGGCCTTGAATGTTTTCAGCCTCTGAGACTTACTGCTGATTAAGATCTACCTTTCTTTTACTTTCTGATTTCTGGCTGGTTGGTTCAACTCAGTTGTTCTGGATCAAACTCCTTTCCACACTGACTGGTTCAATCCGGCTTCTTTTAGTTTCTCACTGAATTGTTCTGCTTGTCTTCATACTAATTTGGCAATATGTTCTAGTCCTCTGACTCCTTTTCATTCTCTGCCTCTTTCTATCTTCACCTGTACCTAGCTTGTTCTCTCTTGCAACCCATATCTCTATAACTGTCCTAGTAAAACTGTCTCCTGACTCCTTCTACAATGATCCTTAAGTAGCTTCCATTTCTTCTCTCTTCTCGGGAGAATTAGGCATAGCCTATTCTGTCAAATCTTTCTCTGATCCATCCCTTTGTCTGCAACTCAATTAGACATCTCTTTCAAACATGTTTGCTTACTTCTACAAAGTAACTTCACCTTCACTTTTTGGTATTAAAGGTTTGTACTAAGGGATGAGCCACACCACAACTAAAACACATTCTTTATTTCATTAAATAAAACAATCTTGGGTTTTACAGTATGATCAAATATCCTGCACCAGGATTGTGGGTATTTTTCAGCTTTATAAGATTTATAGTGGGTAGTGACTTTTCATTCAAAATTAATATTTCCTTTTAGATCTGCTTTTACATTGGTAATCCTCTATGATATTTAATAGCAAACATTGGACAAATGGCAAAAATTTGGACCAACTTTAAGCTGGACACTTTGACCTCCAAGTACAAGCTATTCAGCTATTGCCTCTACCATATTTGAAACCAGTGAAAAAATGCAGTAGCCTCTAGCCCTCAAAAAACCAGTTCTATTACTATATTTATAGTTTTAATTTTATTTCTGACTATCAATTGCTTAATTATTTTTAGACATGTGTTGCTGAAAATTCCCTGTGTTATTTACAACTTTCATCAACAGCCACTTCAGTAAGACTGTATCCTGCAGTGACACTAACTCATTCTCTATATCCCCAGAGGAGCTTTGCATTTATCCTTGGTAAACTTCCTTTAAACTTGTTTCCTTAATACTCAATCTCTCTCTCTCTCTCTCTCTCTCTCTCTCTCTCTCTCTCTCTCTCTCGTGCTTTGGAACAAACTCCCAAAGCCTTATGGTTTATGTTGGTGAAGCAGTTCTCAGTCGACTATACCTCTATGTAAGCAGGGAATCCTTTTATTTGGACATTTAAGGATTTCATACAGTCTATGTCAGCTTCATATGTATGCCTGCCCATGCTTTTGATCTTAGATGCTGTCTTCATCAGGGTTTCTATTCCTGCACAAACATCATGACCAAGAAGCAACTTGGGGAGGAAAAGGTTCATTGAGCTTACACTTCCATGCTGCTGTTCATCACCAAAGGAAGTTAGGACTGGAACTCAAGCAGGTCAGGAAGCAGGAGCTGATGCAGAGGACATGGAGGGATTTTATTTACTGGCTTGCTCAGATGGCTTTCTTATAGAGACCAAGACTACTAGCCCACAGATGGTACCACTCACAAGGGGCCCTACTCCCTTTGATCACTAATTGAGAAAATGCCTTACTGCTGGATCTCATGGAGCCATTTTCTCAACTTAAACTCCTTTCTCTGTGATAACTCCAGCTTGTGTCAAGTTGACACAAAACAAGCCAGTACAGATGCTTTATCAGGGTATATATGATATTATGTATTTTAATATCAGTTTTTTTATTTTAAAATGATTCTACATTTAATTTCAACATTTATCACTGCATGGGCTTTGTTTTACCAATTCAATGAACTGATGAATTTCCCTAAACTTTCAAGATGTTTCAAAGGTGCATACAAATTATACATTTTTTCAGTTTCTCTTCAATATCCATTCACATTGGGAAAGTACAGTGCTATTAATTTATGGATTCTAAGTGATTTATTCAATGGTATTTGTTCTCTTACCTACCCATACTTCACCTCTTGTTTACTCTTAACACTGTTCACAAACAATGGTCAAAGTGACTATCATCCAATTATTTTGAATGTGTGCCACTCTAATAATTCTCAATAAATCTATTTTCAATGAAAATAGATATAATTTATCTCAATCAAATTTAACCTGAACTTTCAGTTCAAACTTTGCTGATAAAAGTGATTTTAAAATTACATTTGTCTATCTCATTGTATTTTCATGACATCTTTGACATCATTTAATTAAACTTTATTTAGTGTTTGAACATTTTATTGCATTTTCGGTCATTGTTCTGATCGATTCTAACTGTAAACCATTCACAGGAACTATAAATGTCAGCAGGACAGGGTCAAGTGCTCAATAACTCCAGAATTAAATTGGAAAAATTTTAAAGTCAGGTAAAAGCTATTCTCTATTTCAGTTTTTTTTCTAGTAAATTGCAAAGTGTTAAGAATACTGCCAATTATTAAAACCATTAAGACTACCCATAGGTAGTAGTTGGAACTTGATTTTCTATAAACAACTTTGCCAGATTTTCTGTCTAAACTACATGGACTTAGTATTGATCTGAATTGCAAGCTATAAGGAAAAGGTGTTAGGAGGTTAAAGTAAATGGAGAAATCCATTTTGCTTTTCACCATCTGACGTTACAAGTACATACAAATATGTATGTATACACATATGTATTTCCCAAAGCATATATCAGAATCTATAGTTTTATATCATTTTAAGTAAAAATATTTCAACACTGAGAGTATTGTATTCATATAGTGCTTAAGTATAGGGCTTCAAGTGTGCACTTAGTTAAAGCCCTTGTAAAATAAATAAATAAATAAATAAGCAAGCATTTCATATTACTGCATGTAAATACTTTACTCCTCCTTTTATAACTGCTTCACTGATTGTGGTTTGAGGAACTTTACATAATTGCTTACTTTAATTCACACATGAGCTTGTTTTATACATGCAAATAATAAAGGCCCAAAATTACATGACTTTGGGTCAACTACCAAATGAGATCTGTAAAGAAAGGAGCTTGAATTTATATGCCTCTCACTTCAGAGCCTGGATACTGGTCATGAATAACCTATCTGCTATTCAGAGAGCATGTATAAAATTGGATAATGGTGTTCCCAACTGTCTAAGACAGCATCATTACGTAGAGACCAGAGACCAAGTGTCACGTTGTTCCTCAGCAAGAGAAGTCTATGTTTTCTCTGCTTCTGTTTACAGAGTTCAAGAGATGAAGGTCCCAGCAGAGTTTTACAAAGTGTATAGCATATACATAGGTGGTAAGCAGTTTGCCTTTTCCTCCATAGCTGTCCACCTACTCAAGAAAACAAAGGTCTCTATATAGAATGACTCTTGCCTACAGAATATTTCAGATCAACAAATATTTTCAAATGAATTTTGGTCATCTTATAGTTCTCTCAACCTAGGGAGGACAGGTCTGTTTTTAAGGATCACAAAACATGAACAGGCCTGTAAAATGGCTCTATGGGTAAATTTCTTTATGTGCAGGATGAACTTCCTGACCTTGATCTATGGAATCTACCTGGAAGTAGAAAAAGAGAAGGAATTTCTTATGAGTGTTGTGGCATGTACACTTGCATACACAGTAATAATAAAGAAATGAAAGATTAAAGCTTATAAAAAATACCTTACTACCTATAGTCCTTAATGATATATAAATTAAAGAATTTTCAGGCCATTATGTAATTATTGATCTTCATTCTGTATTTAAAATTTTGAGGAAAATAACTGTTGCATCAAGCATTATATACATCATTTAGTAAAATTTGGTTAAAACTATTTCACAATAAAATGCTCGTAATTATTTCATTTGGACATATGATTAAAATACTTTCACCACAACCCTTGATGAAGTATTAACATAAAATTGCCTCTCCTCTACTCACACACATGAGTGATAGGTTGTACTTATCAGAATACAAAGCAATGAAAATCTGAGAGTTTTTTTTTAAGAGTTTTCAAAACTCCCTTAGGCTCATCTTTCCTAATCATAATAAGCAGACTTTGAGGATTCTGTTTGCTTTGAAAAAACAGTTATTTTTTTTATAAAGCACTGGAAATATCAGTGATAAATAATGAGTACATTTATTATAAACCATGATGTTGTCACAATTTTACTAGAAAATATCTTTATGTTTTGCTTGGCATTAATTTTAATATTATGGTAAAATTGGACAATCTCTTTAGCATTTTATTGTAATGTAATTAATCTTTTTGTATGTGTATATGTGAACAGGTGTTTGCCAGCATGTATGTTTCTACATTGTGTGTAGCAAATAGCACCCATGAAAGGTAGAAGAGACAGTAGATCCCCTGGATCTGGAGTTAAAGGTGTTCGTGAGCATCCATGCTGGTTCTTGGAATCAAACTTGGCTCCTTTGGAAGAATAGCCAGTGCTCTTAACTTCCAAGCCATCTCTCCAGTCCCTACAATGTACTCTGCATGTTCTCATATCATAAAATAAACAAATAAAAAAATAATAATGCTACTGGGCTGTTGAGTTTCAAGATATTCTATAAAAACCTATTGCAATGTGACAAGATAAACGTAAGGAAAGCTTTATGTCTAAACTAAACGGATATTGTTAGATTACCCAAGAAACAGAATTCCTCCCCAAAGAGAAAATTAACTGCTTAAAAAGAACTGTAGCAAATCACATCTGCTCTCAGCCAATAAACTTCAGATGACCTTGTTTGAATCATGAGAAGATTAGAAAATAAATTTCCTAGGCTAATGTCAAGAAATCCAAGCTAATAGAACAAGAGTGAGTATGTTATGATAATACCTTTCAGCACAAATATGTCAGTATTTTATTTCTACTTAAATGATAGCCTTGATAAACAGTTTAAAAAGCACACCAATAATTTCCTTTGATCTCACACAAAGCTTTCAGGGACATGGAAATCCATGGAAGCATCAAAACAACTGCTCTCACTTAAACTGGGTATCTACTTTTGTTCTGTGTTTTGTGCAGATGGTACTCACATGATAACCCAACATTCACCTGCATTTCTTAGTCTGCTGGAGTCAGATCTTAATTATACTTGGCTGATCCTGCTCAGAATTTAATACTGTAACAATTAAGAGATTCTCTATTACCTATGCATATATACACATAAGTGTGCATGTGCATTGTGGGCATACAGGTGGAGGCCAGGGTTTGATGTTGTGTGCCTTCCTAAGTTGCTCTCTACTGTGTGTGTGTGTGTGTGTGTGTGTGTACATGCTGGGTACAAAGCCACAGGGATCCCCTGTGTCTCTGCTTGGACAGCTAGCACTGTGCTGATTTTACTTTTTGCCATTTCTTTTGTTAATATCCAGCTTTAACCCATTGTAATTCTATACAATAGGGAGTAGTATTTATTTTAAGTTTTCCTTTATTTGTTAAGACTAGCTTTGTGTTCTAATATAAAATCAATTTTGGAGGAAAGATCCATGCACTGCTGTAAAAATAATATATTCTTTAGTATTTGGGTGGAATGTTCTATAGATGTCTGCTATGTCCATTTACTTTGTTATATTGTTTTGCCCTGAAGTCTGTCTATTTGGATTTTGTCTGGATGGTCTGTATGTTGGCAAGAATGTGGCACTGAAGTAATTTAGCATCATCATATAAGGGTTAATATATGCCAGTGCTACATCAACCTCCAGGCCTAGCCATAGTTGCAATGTGTCCCTGCCTACTGTGGTAAGTCCACAATCTTTACCCTGCCTGAACTATTCCTACCTGCAGGCTTGGCCCAAGGTCTGCATTGTATGTGCTGATTCAGCCTTGTGAGACTCTCAGATCCTAGCTTGCCTGTATTGTATCTGACTTCAGGCCTAACCAGGCTCACACATTGGTAAATCAAAGCAGCCTGATGAGTGTCCAGCACCTTGCCCTTCGGCACCATCCTCAGCCCTCAGGCCTTGCCTCAACCAGACAGCCTGTAGGGTGGCCTACCTTGATAAGTTCCCAAGATCCTAGAACACTCACACCATCCTCACATTCCCAGGCATAACCCAGGTAGCACAGCTACCCAACAACCCAAATATCTCAATTCTTTTGTTTCTTCTACATGAGTTTTGACTTCACCATTCCAAAATCAACTCTAATTATCTAAATAAAAGACTAGCCTACCAACTCTTCATACTTGATCTAAAATCAACCAGGCCTAAGCAACAACAAAAATAACTATCCAGTCAACAGAATCAACCTAGAATCTCACATCAGACACACAGCCAAGCAAAAAAGTCCTAAAGCCCAGGGCTTATTGCAAGAACACAAATATTATGCAGGGATAAGAGAGCATACCCTCCCCACAAATCTATGACTGCAAAAGAAATTTTCTCCACTGAAAATTGCCTAGATAAACCCAATGGTAAAAGACAACCATGGTGCTGGAAATATGTCTCAGAAGTTAAGAGCAATGGCTGGCTTCTCTTCTATAGGACACAGGCTCAATCACCAGCACACAGATGATGACCTACAACCACCAGTAATTTTAATTCCATATTATATGATAAACTCTTCTGACCTCCCTGGGCACCATGCATGCACACAGAGAAAAACAAAATGAAAAACCATAAACTTCATCAGAGAATGTAAGTAGTTTTAAGAGGACAGACACAAACAGTTCAATAAAGTTAAAGAAAATACCAATAAATATGTGACTGATGTACAAGGAAACACAAACATATAGCTGAATGAAATGTCAAAGATTAATTCAGGACTTGAAAATAGATATATTGAAGACAGCTGAAACTGAGGTGAAGCTAGAACTGGATGACTTACTAACTCAAGTAGAAACCATAGGTAAAAGTCTTATAAGCAGAATGGATTGAGTTAAAGATAGAATAGCAAGACTCAAAAGTAGAGGAATTGAACACTACAGCAAGAAATAGGAAAAAATAATGCATACACATGTGCTTGTATGTGCAAACACACAAACATAAACACTGAACATTCAGGGATTTGAGATACCACAAAAATCTTTGAATTACAGTCGTAGGAGAAGAAATCCAGGCCAAGTTCATCTGGAAAAATCTTCAACAGGATCACTGAATAAAATTCAATAAATTCCTATTATCCTAGAACTTGGGAAGTAGATGCAAGAAGAATCAGAATTTAAAGCTAGTGCAGTATTTGAGGCCAGCCTGTGCTACATGAGACCCTGTCACAAAAACAACCACTGACAACTAAAACAAAGCAACCCAACTGAATTAAATTTTAAAAGAACTCATCCAGTGGAATTTGACTTGGGATTATAACAGAATTTCCAATGATTTCTGTAATGACCATAAAAATATTTCTTCCATCAACTTTTTAAATGTGTATTTGTTTGCTTGTTTATTCTGTATGCTGAATTTGCATTTGGCTATATGGTATCGTGGTGTACATGTGCTTGGAAGTCAGAATAGAGCTTGCATTAGTCAATTCTTACATTCCACCATACGGCTCCTCTGGATTGAATGTTGCCTTGGCCCTGAGTGCATTTACTGGCTGAATCATCTCATTGGCCCCAACTTTTGTCACTTTTTAATATGTATTTACATGAAACAGCATCCTCAACACTGATATTTAGAAAATCAAAATATTGTTGTATTCGGAGAAACATTGAAGATGCCCTATTTCTTACAGTATCAAC
Organism: Rhynchomys soricoides; assembly: GCA_019843965.1. Classification (NCBI taxonomy): domain Eukaryota; kingdom Metazoa; phylum Chordata; class Mammalia; order Rodentia; family Muridae; genus Rhynchomys; species Rhynchomys soricoides. Next base: position 8,132,917 of record JADRCH010000017.1, on the reverse strand, counting down.
TAGTCAGCCCAAGACTTAATTTTTTAATGAAAAAAAAACAAACACACAAGAGAGCAAGGGAGACTGTATAGGAGTGTTTGGAGGGAGGACAGGAAGGGAGATGATATAATAAATAAATACATTTATCTCACTAGTATGCTAATTTACTTTTATCTTTACTGAGTTGTACAATTCTATGTATAACAAAGAACTGTTTTCACATAAAATTCTCTATAATTCAGTATTAGAATAATTTTTTATACATACTTTATATTCCTATACACCTTAGGTGCATAAAACTTTTCTTAGGCAAAATGTGTTTGTGAGTAGACAATGTTGAAGCCACACAGATAAATCACGGACAAAGCAATGATGACATCCAGAGTGCTCTGTGTTCTTTAAGAACATTGCAGACCTTGGAGGGAACTTGGAAGCTATATCACTGATCCTACCTTTCAAAGGCAGCATTATTTCTCAGCCTTGTGTGCATTCAGTAGAAAGTTACCAAGCGTCTCCTACTTAATAAATACCATGCAGATTTTGTGAATAGATCTGTAATTAGACATAGCTCCCACTTTTTGGAAGTTTTACTCAATAGGGACAAAACAAAAGATTAAAATGAAGCTGGTTTTATTTTATGATCATCATGCCTTTTCCTCTTGACTGAGGTGGTAGACATGTCTGCATGCTACATAGAATAGCAGTTCAATACTTTTAAAAAGCTTTAGCACCTGTGTTTGGCTTTTGTGGTTTTTTGACATGATATCATCACTGTATGATTATGATAATTATGTAATTTTTTATTATTCTTATGTATATATGTGTACATGCATGTGTGTGGAGGGGAGACATCTACAGAGACTACAGAGAACATATTCTTCAATAGCTTTTCACCTTTTTTCAAGATAGAATCTTTCACTGAACCTGGAGTTCACTAATTCAGCTAAAATACTTGGCCAGAAAGCCTAAAAGCCTGTCTCCAACTCTCCAGTGCTGGGCCTACAGATGGGCATCTCCACCTCTCCAGGGCTAGGCTTACAGATGTGCAACTCCACCTTTCCAGTGTTGGTATTACAGATGTGCATCTCTACCTCTCCAGGGCTAGGGTTACAGATGTGCA
>JADRCH010000017.1:8030476-8131808 GCA_019843965.1 Rhynchomys soricoides | reverse complement strand
ACAGATGTGCATCTCTACCTCTCCAGGGCTAGGGTTACAGATGTGCATCTCTATTTTAAGGTGAGTACTGGAGATTGAACTCAGGTCCTCAAGCTTGCATGAAAATCACTTTTAATAACTGAGCCCTGTTCCCAGCTCCTCATCTGATCTTTAAACTTATAGCTATACATGAGGAAGGAATTTTCTATACATTTTCCATTTATGAAAGAAAATATTAAAATAGTGACTGTCTATTTTCACAGTTAAGTTTGCTGAAGTGCCCCCAAGGACTCCACTCCCATGGAAAAAAAAAATTACATATGCCATGTGTGCACTGTTTCTGGTAGCTCGGCTGCTGTGAAGTCTGATACCACACCCAAAAATGAAATTAGTCAGTAACAGGAAACAAAACATCCTTGGGATTGTAATTGAAATTTTAAAGCAACTTCAACACTTCTTGAAATAATTAGGTCAGATGTAATATTTGAAATGTAAATGTGCGTTTCAAAAGGAATCAAATTATAAAGTCAAACACATAGCATTATTACCTCATTGGAATTTTTTAACTTGCAATGACATATTTTAAATATGACAAATTTTAAATTGCTTTCATGCTTCTGCAGCTTTGTGCAACAGTTGGCCCCCCCCCTTTGGTGCAAATTAGTCTCCAGTTTTTATTTTAGGATGTGCTTAAAACATATGAACCAGATTAAGTTGTCTTCCATCTGTACAAATGTGGCCAAATTTCGCTGCCTTTTGTGTCAGCCAGGCAAATATTTTCTCCTCTAACATCTGCTTCTGCAGGAAGGTTGAAGGGAAAAAAGAAAAAGCTAGATAGAATAGAAAGAAGTACCACCGTGATCTAATTTCTTGTGATTACTTTGGGTCTTACCAGAGCATACATTACACATCTTAAGGTCACTCATTCATCTCCTGTGTTTTGCTGGCTTTGTAATCTCATCATTAACAATATATGAGAAGAGTGGTTCCTAGAATTCAGGCATAACTGAGATTTTTCCCTGGCTGCTGGCCCACTGCAGTGGGTTGGCTTTTGTTATGAATCATTTGTGCACATGATTTAATATATGTTTGGGCCATAAGTCTGCCTTTGATTTTTAAACATTTGACAGGTTGAGTCAGTCTTGCATGAATATGAGAAAAATGCAATGTGCAGTCAATATTATCTCCCTAAGCATGGTGTTCTCAGGCATGTAATCATCTGGGCTCATGGCTGCTGTGAATTCAGACTCATTTTGAATTAGAGTTTAACCAGCAGCCTGTGCCCAAAATCTTGAACAAAAGAAATCATCAAAAGAAATCGAAGAAATAGCAAATTAAATGTGTAGGGAAGTATACTATGTAAACAAAACAGAAATTTGACACTTTAAAGAGTTCAGAACTCTGGATATTTCATGTTATATATTTTTAGAAAAGTAAGCAACTTAAAAGCATTCGATTCTGTTTGTAAAATAGAACCAAATCCAGACTCTGTTTCATGGAATTATTTTAGTATTAACTAATACTATCTTTAGCATGTGATCATCTCAGTTGCTCACTGAATAATACCTAACATAGAAATCTATTTTTCAGAGTTTTTCATACTTGCAGAAAATTCCATGACACCCAAGTGCATAGGCTAATAACTTCAGAAACTAAATATATCACTTGGTAGAGAATGTGCTAGATCAAAAGGAAATGTATGTCTCTTCCAGAAGTTAATCCTCACTGCATGACCAGAGGTGATTATTAACTTGATTTCATTAGCAATGAGTGTTGCTTGGCTTTTAATTCATCTATATACACTTCCAGATTTCTGTCATCTCCGGGAATAACAACATATTCTTCTTTTCCAACACCCAATTTTCTCTTTCATTTATAGATATGCATAGAGATGTTAATAAAACAACTGTTTTGTTTACAATCAACAGTTTAGTGATTCATCATTTTGTATGACGTTCCTGCATCCTATCCCAAGTTTTATTTGTACCTATGGACTTTCTTTTCTTATTGTGAATAATGCTGAAAATGACAGCTCCCCCTCATTTTTAACCAATTTCATATTTACAAAACAAATATCTTCTAATTATGCCATCTTTGCTGCATATTCCCAGACTTGACATTGCTTTTCTTACTACTGGTTTACTATGTCAATTTTTAATGTTTTAATTATTATTCTTTGACAGAGTCATACACATGTGTAGTGGATTTGAGTTCTTTCCACCCACAATGACCCTGCCTCATCCCTGCTACTCCCCTCACCAAATCTTTTCTTCTAAATGAGTCACCGTCCCACTTTCATGTATTTTGTATTGGTGAGACCACCTGGGCTGTAATAGTGCTGTCTGTGTCTGCATGGGTGGGAGGTATTTACAGGAACAAGGGTAACGCAGCAGTGGCTATGAGGAGGTGTCTGCAGGTATCCAGGAAGGGAAGAGATGAGAATGAAAACTCATTTCAGGTTAACTTAGTCAACCTGAATCCAGACTTTGGGGAGTCTAATGCCAGGAGAATCATTGTTAGCATATTTAAAGCATAACACAATTTGGGAAAAAAATTCTGGGTGTAATAAATCTCCAGTTTACAAGGAAGTGTAATTACATGGAAACTCAACTCAGGGAACATGTCATTTATTCCAAAACATAGAGGTTACTTGTACTGGATTAAGGGTCTAAGGAAGATTCTGGTCTGGTCTTGGTCATACAGATAGCAGAAATCATTTGGAGCTATTAGCCACCTCTGGTTCTGGTTGGAGAGGTTGGGGAGCTTCTGGCTATGTAGAAAAATGCAAGGGTCATTTAGATTATTAAGTATCTCTGGTCCTGGTTGTGGGAGCCTGGAGAGCCCCTAATTTTAATAGTTGTAGATTACTAGTTACCTCTGGTTCTGCTTGTAGGAACTTGGTATGTCCTGGTCCAATAGATAATGTAGATCACTGGGCTATTAATCACCTCCAATCCTCAGTTTTCTGGATGGAAGAACAGGTATGTATATAATTCTGTTGGAAAGACAAACTGCATGCTTAGCTTTCCTGGTTTCTCTAGAGATCTATGGGCATAAGAACCTTCATGCTGTGCTCCCAACAGTGGCTACATGACTAAAGGAAGAACATGACCATCTTAGACCTACTTAGAACCAAGTATTATAGGGCCAAACAGTATTGTCACTTATTATTTGCATTTTGACAATTGAATTTCTGTATTAACCATTGTCTGCCATACAAAGAAGCCTAATGAAGAATGGTAACAGTACTAAATTATAGGAATAAAGATATAATAAATATGCTTTGAAAAGGCAGTTTGCTACCATATTTATATCTAACAAAACAGTAGTAGTTGGCCCTCACTGAGAGCGTATGACCTCCCCAGCCATGGGTTTATGGGCAATTTTTCCAAACATGAACTCCCTCTTGTGGAACAGTTCAAAACCTCTAATTAGTTGTGGTTACCAGCATAGCATTCATGTCAGTATTACACCATTGAGCATATCTTGCCATGTCATTTATTGTTGTAGCTCACAAAGTTCAGAGCTTTGTATGATTGTTGGTGATTTTTCTCCCCAGCAGCGTGTATAGCAACTTCTGGCACTATGAAAGCTAGACAGCAAACTAGAATTTTCCTTATCAGTCTTAGTATGATTTTGCTCAGTCCTGTCACCAATGAGTTCTAGGTTTTCAGCAGAAGAGTTTTACTATCAAGTTCTAATGGTTAACCAAGAACAATGACAACATACTGAATTCTTTGGACGTCCCCTGGGAACTCTCTGGCCAGCATGCCATAGGAAAGCATCCCAGACCTGGCACTGGGATTTTTGTTTAAACCCATGACTTGTGGGAGGAGCATCATCCCCTCAGGTAGGTTAACTCCTCCTTTCAAACTCAGTTTTGAAATTATATTTTTCGTAAGCTCATAAAAGCGGGTTTCTGGATCTTCAGATAGAACTATTTGAAGTTTTCTGAGGAACCACCAGACTGATTTCCAGAGTGGTCATACCAGCTTGCAATCCCACCAGCAATGGAGGAATGTTCCGCTTTCTCCACATCCTCGCCAGCATCTGCTGTCATCTGAGTTTTTGATCTTAGCCATTCTGACTGGTGTGAGGTGGAATCTCAGGGTTGTTTTCATTCACATTTCCCTGATGACTAAGGATGTTGAACATTTCTTTAGGTGCTTATCAGCCATGTAAATTCCACAGTTGACAATTCTCTGTTTAGTTCTGTACCCCATTTTGTAATAGGGTTATTTGGTTCTACGGAGTCTAATTTCTTGAGTTCTTTGTATATTTTGGATATTAGCCCTCTATCAGATGTAGGATTAGTAAAGATTTTTCCCAATCTGTGGATTACCATTTTGTCCTATTGACAGTGTCTTTTGCCTTACAGAAGCTTTTCAATTTTATGAGGTCCCTTTTGTCAATTGTTGATCTTAGGGCATAAACTATTGGTGTTCTGTTCAGGAAATTTTCCCCTGTGCCCATGTGTTCGAAGCTCTTCCCCCACTTTCTTTTCTATTAGATTCAATGTATCTGGTTTTATGTATCTTGATCCACTTGGACTTGAGCTTTGTACAAATGTAAAAATGGATCATTTGCATTCTTCTACATGCAGACCACCAGTAGAACCAGCACCATTTGTTGAAAATGCTGTCTTTTTTCCACTGGAAAGTTTTAGATCCTTTGTCAAAAGATGCTCCAACATATAACAAGGACATTTGCTCCACCATGTTTATAGCATGTTTATAATAGTCAGAAGCTGGAAACAACCCAGATGTCCTCAACAGAAGAATGGATACAGAAAATGTGATATATTCACAAAATGGATTATTACTCAGCTATTAAAAATGAAGACTTCATGAAATTCACAGGCAAGTGGATGGTGCTAGAAAATACCATCTTGAATGAAGTAACTCAGACACAAAAGAACAGGCATGGTATGTACTCGCTGATAAGTGGCTATTAGCACAAAAACTCACAATGCACATGGTGCAACTCACAGACCATATGGAGCTTAGGAGAAAGGAAGACCAGGGTGTGGATGCTTCAGTTCTGCATTGAGGGGGGACAGGATAATCTTAGAAGGTGGAAAGAGGGGGAACCTTTGAGGGAGATGAGAGGGGTAGGAAATAAGAGGGGCTGTATCAGGTACTGGAGGAGACAAGAGAGGTACAGAGGGTCAGGAAATTGAATAAAAATATGTAGGGGGGAATGAGGAACTGGTGATGGCCACTGGAGAGTCCCAGATACCAAAGAAGCAAGACGATCCCAGGATCCAACAGGGATGATTTTAGCAAACAATGGGAGATAGAACTTGTGGAGAATACCTCCAGTTGATAGGCAAGGCCCCCAGTGGTGGGATGGGGTCACACAACCATCTCAAAGTTTTTAACCCAGAAATGCTCCTGTCCAAAAGAACAAGGACGAAAAATGGAGCAGAGACTGAAGGAAGGACTATCTGAGGACTTCTCCACCTGGAGATCCATTCTGTCTGCAGACACCAAACCTGACAATGTTGCTGTTGCCAAGACGCACTTGCTGACGGGAACCTGATATGGCTGCTTCTTAGGAGGTTCAGTCAGCAACTAACCAATACAAATACAGACACTTGGAGCCAATCATCTGACTGAGTTCAGGGACCCCATTTGGAGAGCTGGCAGAAGGACTGGAGGAATGGAGGGTGGTTGCAATCCCACAGGAAGAACAGCATCAGCTGGCTAGACCATCCAGTGCTCCCAGGGACAAGAGTAGACCACCAACCAAGAAGTGTACACTGAAGGATCCATGATTCTAGATACATAGGTAGCAGAGAATGGCCTTGTCTGGCATCAGTGGGAGGTGAGGCCCTTGGTCCTGTGGAAGTTTGAAGCCCCAGCAGAGAGGGATGCTGGAGGGGTGGGGCCGGTGGTTGAGTGGGGAAGCACCCTCATAGAGGCAAAGGAGAGGGAGTAGAGGGAGGTTGTGGGATGGCGTCCTTGTAAAGGGGTAACCAAGAAGTGGGATATCATTTGAGATGTAAACGAATGGAATAATCAATAAAAAATTTTAAAAAGGAGGCAAGTTCCTTTTTTTTTCTTTTCTTTTTTCTTTTCTTTCTTTTTTTTTGGATATTTTGTTTATTTCTATTTCAAATGTTGTCCCCTTTCCCAGTTTCCCTGAATGAAACTCCCTATCCCAACTCCCCTCCCCCTGCTTCTATAAGGGTGTTCCTTCACCCATCAACCCAATTCTGCCTCCCCACCCTGGCATCCCCCTACACTGGGGCATTCAGCCTTCAAAGGACCCAGAGCCTCTCCTTACATTGATGCCCTAAAAGGCCATCCTCTGCTACATAAGCAGCAGGAGCCATGGGTCGCTCCATGTGTACTCTTTGGTTGGTGGTTTAGTCTCTGGGATCTTTGGAGATTCTGGTTGGATAATATCCTTTTTATACATACATAGTGTTAGGACTTTGTTGGAATCTTCCTAATAATGTCCTGTTTAGATTTTGTATTCATGTTTTGATGGTCCTACAAAATGAAACAAGGAATATTTCTCCTCTCTCCATTTCTCTGCTTGATCCTTTCTCCTCTTTTTTATAATTAATATTTCTTTTCCTAAGTCTCTGGAAGAATACACTGTGGACGACATCAGATGTAGGGAGGGTGAATCAGGATTGACAATGAGTAATTTCCAAGAAGTATGGACTTTTCATCAATTTTGCTATATTTGTCATTAATACCATAGTGTTTGAATTTCCCACTTGGAATTAACTCACCATTGTTTTCTGTTTTGCCAAGCAGATTTACTTTTGATTCTCAGCTTTTGCAACTTCTTAATATAAACATTTTAAGTGTCTAATACTTCTTTATACATTGTATCAGCTACATTAGGTAAGATCACATGCTTGACTATTATTTCCAAAAGATATTGTTTCTTTAAATGTGTTATTTCCTGAGCATATTTTAATTATTTAATTTTTAAAAAGCTGGTGTCATTTTAGTTATTTATCATTAGATAAATTTACAGATTAATTATATTACATCCCAAATGTTATTTTTCCTAGAAAATTTTAGAGTTTGTTCATTCGAACACACATTTTATCCTTTGTTTTGTAAATAGTTTGTGTACATTCATTAAAATCTGCATTTTCATTTTTCAGAGAAATATCCATGACTATTGATAATGTAACAATGATCAAAATCATTCATCTGCTCCTTTGTGCCATTGTGGGTTTTAGTTGTTCTTGGAAGGAATTCATTTGTAGTCCATGATTCCACTGATTTCTGAGTTGAAATTACCACCTTTACCATCTTATTAATTGTGCTACTTAATTTTGGCTAGAATAAAGTCTTCACAAGCAAACAAATATTTGAATATTGAATCTTAATATCAAGTAATGTTCCCTAGAATTTGTTTTAGAATGTTTTAGTTGATAAGCCACCTGAATTTTGTTTACTCAATTTAACATTTTTAGATAATATTTCTGCTCAAGTCATGAGCTATTTTATTTTTGGGTACCTAAAGATTAGTGAAAATTACATGCAAACTTTATTTCCTAAATTAATGTGTTGCTGTATGATAATATGGATGCCTAATTATGCTGGAATTGGCAAAGTAAAGCAGACTAGTTTGTGTCATAACAGAGCTTCATTAATTATAAAAAACTAGGCATCTTCTTTCCCTAAATGGACCCCTCAGAGGTTCCTGTAATGGTAAATGAGTGAGTGAGCTGTCAGCCCAGGGTTTCCAAATGGCAATGGTTTCCCATATTAGTAAGATAAATACTTCCAGCCAAAGTTCTGCTGTGATCTAGGAAGCACTGAGGTGTTTGATATGTGAAAACTTAACAAAGAAGGTATAATTCACCTTCAAAAGTGTGTGATGGGATCAAAATGGCAGTAGTTTATGAATGAGCCAAATAGGACTCATTTGCAGTATCTAAATGGTAAACATCAAGCTAAGAAATTTTGGGCTAAATATCCATGAGCATGTGAGGAATTGTCATAGTGTTTCTGATGCTCAGAATTTATTTAAATTCTTATGTGTATGCTTAGTTTGTGTGTTTTGTACAGTCCTGTTTGGGAATATTAAATCTGCTTTTTTGTATATTCCATATTCAGTATATTTACTGAAAGAAAAATGTAGGCATGTCAGAATGTTACAATAGTCTTTTCTCAGCTTTTCCGTCTTGGAATCTTCTGGTTTTTGAAATCAGTAAGGAGCTAGAAGCACAAAGCTTACATATTTTGTGATCAAACCATTCAGGGTAATTACTGAGAAATCCCAGAGCTTATTACCAAATAATAATACTCAAAAATAAGTAAGTCTTGCTTTTCTCTAACTTCCAAAGCACACAGATTGGAAAATTAAACTTATTTGTGTGTGTATATATACATATGCACACACACACACACACACACACACACACAGAGTTGGTTTTTTTTTCTCAAGACAGTGTTTTTCCATATAGCTCTGAGTGTCCTGGGACTTGCTTTGTAGTCCAGGCTGGACTCAGACTCACAGAGATCCACCTGCTCCTACCTGTCAGTGCTAGGATTAAAGGCATGTGTCACCACTGCCAGGCAATTATTTATTTTTTATGTTCACAAAATGATAAAATGAAAGTTTCATTTTTGTTTTAAGTTCGGCTTCTGTAAGATTCTCTTTAAGTACTCCAGTCTCTCTCTCTCTCTCTCTCTCTCTCTCTCTCTCTCTCTCTCTAAAACATTGCTGACATATGCTACCAGCTCAACTCGATTTTTTTTTTTATTTCAAACAGTTTCCATGCATATTTGCCTAAAGCAAGAGTACTCTTTGATATTCAAAGACAAACTGTAAGGTTTCCATGAAAGAAAGAGATTTTATTTTCGAAGGCACGGGAACACACTGACCACATTCCTGAACTTGGCAGAGTTATTTTAATTTCATATCATAACTGGCCATCCTCTGTACTTCAGGTTCCTATATTCTAGAAATGATAGCTGATACTACCTCTCTATGTATGGATAAAAATGAGTTAAGCAGATGTTCCTCAGAAGAAATCCTCATAGGTGTTCAAGTGCTGTAAATAGTTCAGTAGCCTGTGTTTTGTAATCTGGCAGAAGCTTATGCTTTGGGCAGTATTCCACCCTCTTTACTTTTTATCTTAAACATCATCAGGAGGAAACACACATTTTTAAATTCTCCTAAATAATTTAAATTTTAATTAGGAGAAAAATCTCAATTTGAGTTATGTGATTTTCTTTTCATAGCTTTTTGAAATTTAATATTATTAAAAAAATATATATGTATAGATGTTTATATACATGCATGTCAATATACCTGTTTGTGTGTCTGGTGCCCACAGAGGCCAGATGAAAGATCAGATCCTCTGGAACTAGAGTTACTTATAGTTGTGAGCTGCCATGTGGGTGCTGGGAATAAGACCTGGGTCTTCTGAAAGCTCAGTTAGTAGTCTTAATCACTGAGCCATCTCCCATTAACTTGATTTTATTTTAAAAACTAATTTTATGTGAGGTCCAACTCAAAGGCTAGGGCATAACATCATGATTTGTATGTGCACATCTTTTTTTTTTTTTTCATTAATTGATTTATTTGTTCACTTTATATCCAGATAGCAGCTTTCCTTTCTCCTCTCCTCTCATTTCACCCTCACAACCCCTTCCCCCATTACCCCTCTGAGGACAAGCGGAAGCCCCCTATGAGTACCAGTCCACTCTGAGACATCCAGTTGTAGCAGGACTAGGTGTATCCTCTTCCATTGAGGCCCAATCAGGTAGTTTAGCTAGGGGAAGAGGGGCAAATGGCAAGCAACAGAGTCAGAGATAGTTCCCGCTTCAGTTGTTAGGGGACCCACGTAAAGACCAGGTTGCACATCTGCTACAAATGTGTAGGATCCTAGGCCTAGCCCCTGTATGTTCTTTAATTGATGATTCAGTCTCTGTGAGCCTCCAATGGGTCAAGGTTAATTGACTTTGTAGGTCTTCTTGTGAGGTCCTTGACTCCTCCAGCTCAGTCACCCTTATTCCCCACTTTTCCACAAGACTCCCTGACCTTGCACATCCTGTTGGAAGAATGGTTTTCTTGGGTTGAAACCTTTATCTACTAGTATGTATCTCCCTATGTTTGATTCAGGTGTAGACTGTGCTTACTCTCTTATAGTTTTATAGTTCTAATTTTATATAAAACCTTGCAAGGATAGATGCCATGACACAAATGTGAGTTTTAATTGATACTGTTTCTCAAAACACTTTTTAAAGTTCTTGGTAACAATTTCCAAAATTATTCTGATAGCATTCTGACTCATTATCTAGGTTATTTTGTATGGAGTGATAAATATACATTATTTGTTTAATTTCTTAAAAAATATTTGAAACTTATTTAAAATTTATCATTCCCATTGGTATAATAACATAGAACCTACTTAAAAGGAGTAATAAAATATACAATATAACATTTACTTTAAATGTTTTAAATTCACAGTTCAGTGGCATTGGTGCAACTATCATGTTTACCCACGGAAGAATTTTTATATCAAAACAAAGAGAAATTTTGTATTTCCTTGTAATTTATTAATTTTGTGGTAGACCAGGAGTCAGTGGGAAAAGAGGGACTAGTGTTCTTCTGGGATGCTCCTTTTATGTCTGATTCCATCACAGTTCCTAGCCCACGCAATGGTGTTAGCCATATTCAGATAGTCTCTTCTCACTTGTTACACTCTTGGAATCGATTTGCTCTCCAAATTCACATGTTGGAATCACCCACCATTTATGTCATTATAAAAGAGAAGAGATTTTTAAACGGGTAAGAAGGTCAGTATGATGAATTAGCATAAATGGAGTAATGCACTCAGAAGGCTCCTTTCTCCTATGTCTCTATCTCCTTTTGTGTCTGTCTCTGATTTTCTCTCCTTTGCCACATGACAAACAAGAGGAAAAAGCCTCACCAGATAGAGAAACTATAGGAACTTATACTTCCCAACTTCTAGAACTATAAGAAAAAAATATTTGCAGTGTAAGCTTTTTCTAGTTTTGTTTTTTAAGCTTCCCAGTCTTAATGCATTTGCTAAGGCACCTCAAATTGATTAAGACACTCATGTAAAGAGGAACACACATTTGTCGTTTTGTGACAATATTTGATGTTTATGATGTTATCAGGATTTGTCTGTGATATGTTACCCTTCAGAAATCCTTTATCTCTATTTAAATTGGTAATTGTGAATTTTATTAAAAAGAATATATAAATATCTGCTGTGACACATATTTGCACAAACCTATCAGACAGTGCTCTAAAGTTGGAAAAATCAATAAAAGACATAAGTATTCCCTCAAGTTTTCATACTGAAATTTAGTAGTACAGGATACTCACATGACCTTGGTCATATTTCTTAAACACAAGGAACCATAAACACATTAAATATTGTTGAATTCAGACCTCCAGTGTACAGGTATTCTGAGTATTTAGAGCCCTTGTTGGGGGCTAGGGACATGAATGGCATCTGAAAGGTTGTAAAAGAATAACAGTTGATATAGGAAGGCCAGTTTATCAACCTGTCTTTAGTATAATGGTAGGTGCATATAATTCCAGTGCCTTCACAATTTTCGTAAAAATTGTATTTTTATATCACAATCGTATTTGTTATACTTTATTTATACAGACCTGTATGGAACTTGAAAAAGAAACCATACAACATACATTCTAACATTTTGCTAAACTCACAATGAAATGTCCCAAATGAAGGTTTGACCATATAAATTGCATGAGTTGAGCAAAGACTTAATCTCTGATCCAAGTAACTGGGCAAAGAAAGATCAGTATTGGCTACTTTGCAACTCTGTTAAGGTCTCCTTCTCACTGGACATTGAGGAGAACAACTTTAGTAAGGGATACTATTGGTAGATCCTAAATGTAAGGTGGCTAAGTTCCAGAAAGGTACCTTGCCTGCTTTGGTGACTATAATGGGAACAATGAGGTGGTATAGGAGTCTCATTCCTTCACACTATGGGATATTTGGCTGTGTTCATGCACATCCAAAGAAGCAAACGGTGAATTACTGATGTCAACAGAGGTACATTGGTATAGGTAGCTATGATTTCCATACTTACACTGACCCATCTTAGTGGGTCAGTCTACTGGTTACATTTGTGGTTGTTAAGTTTTGTTGCTTTAATTGTAGACATATTTGTTGTGCTACTAGTTGAAGCAATTGGCTGTGTATAAGCAAGGAATATAGGCTTTCAGTGTCTTATAATTGTTGCAGTACTATTTTAAAGCCTCACGATTTGTATCAGCACATCCTGGGACCGGCCTAGGTTTAAGTCCTTGGAGAAATTCCAGCTTGTGAGACAGGATGCATAACTGGTGGTACTAGGTATTAGAGATGGTGTTTCTGCTCTAGGTGACATTCTTCCACTGTTGGTATCACTATGATTTCACTGAAAAGTGCCAGGATAGATTTTCTCTGAAGGTGCAATCCAGGTATATGTGGTGGGATTCCTGACATGAGTGGAGAAAAATTTAGCATTAATAGAGGTATATTTCTGGACCTCCTGGAACTACGAGCTGTCCTGTTGAGCCACTGGTGGAATATAATCTTGTTAGGTTGAAAAGCCTGTGGTTGAAATCAACTAGAGATTCTAGTCATCATATTCATCAGAATCATGCTTCTTCTGCTCTTCCTCCTCTACCATGCTCCATGCTCTTCCTCTACCAGTGTTACCTTCTCTTTCCTGCTTCTATTTTGACTTCTGTTTTCTGTAGAACTAATTAGCATCTTTATCATTATTATTCTTTTGAGCTTCTGACATACCTCTCTACTGCCTCCTATTAATGGTGTAATGTTTAGTGTCTCTCTGTGAACCTATGTGTGACTAATAGATAAGGTTCATTCCTTTATAGGGGTGAAAATTATTCTGTTGCATGCATCTATACACACAATGCATGAAAGATTTGTGTGTATGTGTGTGTGTGTGTGTGTGTGTAATTTTATCTGTTTATGTACTGATCAGTATATGTTTCCTTTGCTTACTGGCTGGTATGAATAATGCTCCTATGAGTACTGATGTATTGGTACATACACACTCCCTCCCACACACATGCATGCGTGCACACACACACACACACACACACACACACACGGGGGGGGGCGGGGTGATTTGTAGAAGAAATTTAATTCAACGACATGGCTTCTCTGTCAAGGGATCATATCCAAGCTCTTTTTAGGTCTGTGTAATACAACTGGAATGACACATCTTTAATCCCTCGGGCTTGAGTACACACCTCTAGCCCCAAGCAACACAGGAAATGTTGGGTTGTAAAAGGTTGCCGTTTTGTGTGAAAGTGACATTTAATTGAGTGGCAGACAAGTACAGACAAGAAAGAGAGGCTATTTAAGAGCATTTCAGAGTGAGTCCAGCCTGGAGGGTCGTTCAGTGAGTGCAGTTCAATTGAGTGCAGGCAATGCAGTGGAGTTCAGTTGAGTTCAGTGCAGTTCTGTTGAATGCAGTTGAGATCAGCTGAGTTTATGTAGTTTTGTTCAGTTCATGCAGTCAATGCAGTTCAGTTCACGGAATTCAGAGGAAGTTTTTCAAAGCAGAGCAATTCATTGAGAAGGCAAGAAAAGCCAGTTTGAATAAGCCAGCTTGGAGAGGAGTTTTGAGTTGAACAGCTGAGTTTAACCAGCTAGCCATAGCTCAGAAAACCTAGAAAGTGTAAGCTTATTCAGCAGTAAGCCTCCAAGAAGACAATTACAGCTGGTGAATAAAGTTACATTTACAATGATTCTATTTAGTTATCTGAAGATCCATCCAGTGAATCTCTATCAGACAAGCACTGTTTTATGTTCTCAGTGGAAGCAAACACCAGTGCAAGTATCCAGTTCACTCTCTCAGCAATATTTCTTATTATCATCAGTTTTAAAAAGCGATCTTCAATACTGGAGACATGACTTAATGGTGGATTCCACTCCCAGTTCTCACATCAGACAGTCCACAACAGCCTGGAGCTCTAGTTCCAGGTGTCCTCTTAAGACTACATGAGCACATATGTGCTTATAGTGCACATATATCATGCATACAAATGCATATAAGATTAATCTCTTAGTAAAAGCTGCTGCTTACTGCGGACTACATTTGTAAGTCTTGAGTACTATAGTTATTTCAATGATTTTCTTTGCTACATCAAAATACCTGGCCAAAGAATCCTAAGAATGGCACAGTTCTTTTGGGCTTAAAATGTAAATAGAAGTCAGTTGTGGAGGAACAGGCATCCTGAAAAGAAGAAAAGGCTCCTGGAAATATTGTGCCTGCAGTCTGGAATTGCAAGAGAGATAAAGAGCTGGTCCTTACCTCACTTTACCTTTTTATGTAGCCCAGGTTCCCACCCTACTGGATGATGCTGCCCACATTTGTGGTCAGTCTCCCCATCTCAAATAACCTAATTTAGAAAATCCTTCATAGATAAGGCCCAGATATTCATGTTTATGATGATTCTAGAGCCTGTTGACAATCAATATAAACCTCTCTGAGTCTATCCCTTCTCAGCTTGACTCATACACATATTCCTCATAAGCCATTATTATCCACTTGTACTTTTGGGCTCAAGGCCATCTCAAACGCACAGTACATTTAGTCCAACTTTAAAAGTCCCCATAATTGTTAACACTGTTCAAAAGTATAAACAAGGAAATTCTTCTGAAGCTCAGGTATCTATGAAATCTGAGGTCCCACGGGGGACAACAATTACACGTTTCCAATATATAATGGCAAAGAATACACATTTTCTTCTGAGAAGTAGGAATGGAGGCACAGCAAGAAAAAATGACAATAGCAAGACCCATAATGGAAGACATCAAATCCATCAGCTGCATCTAAGGTATCTGGGACTCATGATGAAGCCATCTGGGCTCCAAAGACCTTAACCCTATGCCTCTAGCTCTGCTCTCTGAAGCACACATAACATCTCTCTTAGGCCAGCTCCATTTTTTGAATTAATCTTTCCTCAGTGGAAATTTTATGCTTCTGGGGATCTTCAATATTCTGAGATTCCAATTTAAACTTCAATTTTATTTTCGTAGATTTATACAGTGGGCTCTTAGGTTCTCTTTGCGGGGACTCTAGTCTTTCCACAAATATACCTAAACTCAGCAGCATTCTGAAACCATGGAGCAATACTCCATGACTCTTCTAATATGGTACATTTTGTGCATGCAAAATTAGTGTCATGAGGATAATACTTATGACCTGTTGCCAGGTCAAAACATAAACCTAGCCTTCTTGTGGCCTAACAGTTGTAGGCTCAGTAGATCTTAGTGGCTGAATATGTAAAAACACTTTCCTATACAGTTGTGCTTGAGCAAAGAATCAATTCTGTGTTATTTTCAGTTCAGACTTTCTTCTTTCAAATAAATTTTCATTTCACAAGCTGGAGCTTTTGATGCAGGGGAAGTCCCCACTTCAGGGAATCATTCCTCTTGTCTTATTGAAAACTACGAAGGTTCCCTTAAATAATTACAGGTGCTTCGTGGTCTGCATTTTCCTTGTCATCAATCTCAGATTCTCTCCCACAACTCTCCTTGAAATTTTTCATGTTTTCCCTATCATTCAGTCTCTCTCACTGAAGTTTGGAATGAGAGCCCTGTATATCAGCCATGCCAAAGTCTGATTTGCTGTATGATCTTTATGAAGAAATTAGACCATTAACTTTTAATTCAGTCTCACTCAATTTGTTTGAATGTGAACAGAATGAGTCTATGTTCTTTTTCGGAATGCAGCAAGAAAGTCCTCTAGTCCAGTTACTAATAGAGCTGTCATTTGTTTCTGAAAATTTATGATTGGACCCCTTGTATTTGCATCCTTGTTTCCCCAAGCATCACTAAAATGGCCCATTAAGTTCTGTTTACAACATTCTAAGACTTTTTTCAACCAATATTCCAAATTCTGCCACAGTCCTCCTACAGATCTGTCCTAGTGCTGGAGACGCACATACATAACCAAGTGTACTACAGCAACAGTCCCATCTTCGCTATTTATTTTGTTTTAGTTACTTTTCTCACTGCTGTGATAATATGCCCAACAAAGCAACTTAGGAAAGGAAAATGGTTTTTTCCTTATGGAGTAAGGGAAAGTCCATAATTTTATGAAAGGAAAGACAGAGGAAATAAGGTGCCCCCAGGCACATTGGTCCACAGTCAAGGAGAGAGATAAATGATGCTTTTTAATGTTTTCCTTTGTATTTAGTCTAAGACCCCAGCATATTGAATAGTGATGTCCATATTCAGAATGTGACTTAACACCCCAAGGACTATAATTTATGCACTTTCTCTCAGACAAATTGAAAATGTATCTCCAAAGTGATTATTGAATTTGGCAAGTTGATAGTGAGCATAAACCATCACAGTAATGTAAATCATAGTTTCATTTTCAATGCTCAAGTATATCCCAAGCTGGGTTTGTTTGTTCCTTTGTTTGTAATTTGGAAACAGGGTTTCACTGTGTAGCCCTGGCTGTCCCAGAGCTTACTTTGTAGACCAGTCTCAAACTCCCAGAGATCTAATGCTTCTTCTGTGCTGGAATTAAAGGTCTGTACCACCACCTGCCCCTTTGTTGTTTGTTTGTTGGGTGCTTTGAAGCACTAAACACAAAATCACTGTCCATATTATGTCAAATATTTTTCTCACAGTGTCTTTTTAGATTATCTTTTTACTCTTCAATTTTTCTTGATGTACAAAAATATTTTAATTTTAATGTTCAACTTACCTCATGGGGGGTATTGAAGGGAGACTCTAATATTAATATCAAATCCAATCAATCACTTAAAAATGTATTGTAATCAGGATCCCTCCCCCCATGTGTTCCTCTAACAGTTCTGTAGTTTAGCCTTTCCCTTTATTAGATATTTGATTTTGTTTGAGTTGGTTTTTGCATATCATAGAACATCAAAAGCCAATGTTTGTTTAGGTTTGCATGTATATACCCAGTTTTCTGGGGGTTTCACTGAAAAGAATCCTTTCCCATCAAACAGTCTTGGCACTACTGCTAAAAATCTCTGTAAAGAACATTTAACTCTGAAAGTTTTAATTCTGAGTTCTCCATTCAGTTTTACTCATCAACATTTCTATTTTGAACCCTAAATACCACACTGCTTTGAATATTGTAACTTTGTGATAAGTTCAATGTCAGAAAGTATTAGCTCTTCAACTTTATTCTTTTGCAAGCCTGAGTATTGAGAAATCTTTACGATTACATATAATCTCTTGAATAATATTCTGTTTAAAACATCATTGGGATTCTGATGTTCACTATTTTGAACCTCTAGATTGCAATGATTCTACTCTCTTAATAACAGTGTCATGTTTAGTCATCAATATCCAATGTCATTCCAGTGTCCCACATATGTATTTCATAAGTTCATTCAGCAATATTTTATGGTTGATGGTGTGCAAGTCCAAAACTTAATTGATTAAATATATTCTTGAGTATTTTTTCTTCCTTTTGATGCTTTTGTAACTTTTTAAAATTTTATTTTGAACTATTTTTATTCTTTGAAAAGTCCGTGTATCTATCCAGTGTATTTTGATAATATTCACATGTCCTTCCAAACTTCATACCCTCTTTTTTTTACTCAACTTGATAGCCCCACGTTCAATTAGAGCTGGCTGTGTGCAGGTGTGTGACCACCACTAAGACGTAGCCAACTACATGAGCCTCTCTTTTCCACAAAGGAAAGTAACTCTTCCTCCCTTAACAGCCATTAGCTGCCTGTAACTCATCAACTAATCAAGTAAGGTCTCACAGGCACTCTCCCATCTGTGCTAGAATTTTAACTGACTTTATCTTGTGCATGTAATCATGGCTGCTATATGTTGATATGAACAATATCCATGTTAAGTCCAGAGGTCAGCATTTTATCACTCACCTTACATTTGACTAACTTAAATTCTGCCTATCCCTTCTTCCACAATGTTTTCAGAGCTTGGGTATACAGGACTTGATATAACTTATCCATCTGCAGCTAAGAGCTCATGATTACTTAAATTCAGCTCTTTGACCAGTTAAGAGCCACTACCCATTGCAAAAAGAAAAAAGAAAAAAGAAAACAGAAAAAGAAAAGAAAAGAAAAAAAGAAAGAAAGGAAAAGAAAACACTTTTCATCAGAGTTAAGAGAAGCATCACAAATCTAAATGAATAAATATTAATATTTGGAAGGTAGTTTGATAGCATGACCATTTAATAAAGCAATAACAGTTGGTTCTCCCCTAGGGCCTATTATCTCTGCACTCACTGACCTTTGACCAGGCATAAAATCCATCCTGTGAGGAGGCCTCATATCCAATCAGAAAGCAGATAATTGCCTCTATAACTGCCATGAGACTGTTGCATCAGTGAATACATCTTGCCTTACAGGTCAATATTGTAGTATGTGGTATGTAGTATATAATTGGTTTATTAAATGAAATTTTTGTCTGTAGATTATAAGTATTTCTTCTTTGCTAAACGTATTAGAATTAGTCTTCTTTCTCTTCTTTCATATTTATATAATGGAGAAAACACTGATACAGTCTTAAAAAGGACTTTCTAGTTTGTTCTGAGAAGGCTATTTTAAGTAGCAATATATACCATTTCCTACTTCCTCTTATTTTGATTCATTTCTATTTAGTGATATAGATGAAGAACAGTGATAAATAGCATTCAGCATTCAAAGAATCTCTCTAATTGCAACCCATCATTCTTAGCACTCTTAGTTAGAAATCAAAAGCATTCTAAGAAAACAATACTTAGCTGAAGTGTGATACTTTAAACCTTGAAGTAAGAGAGGTTTAAGTAAGAACACCAATCAGCATGAAATGCATTCTGAAGTTGGTTTCACCAATTGGCACTCTTGAGCTGAGATTTTGGAATATGCATTTTTATTTGAGCAACAAAATGCATCTAATTGTGGAATTTGCATATCTTTACTAATGCATGAGGAAAACAAATGTAAATAGAGAATGTTTTATTTCTTAAAATGAAAGATAGTAGTGTCTCCTCTTTTCAGGACTTTACATGGCATAGATTATTATTAATGAAATTGTTAAAAAATAAGAAATTGGAATAACTTAATACATAATGAAAGAGTAAGAACTTGTAGGATTTTGTGACCAATTTACTAAGTGTATATGTATGATAAAATGTGCATCTATTAAGTTTAGCACCAAATTATTTTTATTACTAAATTTGATAATTTAATCTGAATAAAAAGTTAAAAAGATCATAGAAAATTGCTAGGAACTTTTTAAAAAATAATATCTTTTTCTTTCTCTTGAATTAGACATATAAAATATCTACATCAGAAGAATAGAATTGTATTACTTTTGCCTTCCTTAAGACATGATAGAAAACTGCTTTCTCAAAAAAATAATAATTTTCAACAATATCATTTGGGAGCAAGAGAGGTGGCTCAGTGAGCAAATAGTTGCTTCAAAAGTGTGCATCTCTCTATAAACACAGGCATGG
Organism: Rhynchomys soricoides; assembly: GCA_019843965.1. NCBI lineage: Eukaryota > Metazoa > Chordata > Mammalia > Rodentia > Muridae > Rhynchomys > Rhynchomys soricoides. The sequence goes on along the minus strand of JADRCH010000017.1, from coordinate 8,112,369 downwards.
TACTAGGATACATCTGTAACTCCAGCCTTCATGTGACAAAATGAAAATCAGATACTGTAGGATTCCCAAGACCTCATAGGCCAGCTAGCCTGGCATGTTCAGGAGCCAAGAAGGACCCTGTCTCAAACAAGGTAGAAGATGAGGATCAGTATCAAAGGCTGCCCTCTGTCCTCCATACATGTGCCTTAGCATGTACATGCCCAACAGTACCCACCAACATATTCACCATAACCCATAAACAGATGATAGGAAGAATCCTTTGTAAACACTCTGAGCCACACATATTGCTACATGAATACATGCTTGTTAACATTCATAGGCACACATGTATTTAAAAATTGTTTTGTACTTTTCTATGATGAGGCACAAGTTGTGGACTAGATGGTGACCTTCACAGTAGCCATTTTACTATTCTTCACTAAGAATAGCAATGTGGGCATTTTAAACATTGCATTGCTTCACCCGTCTTATACAACAGGCTAATTGTACAACAAGGTTTCTGTTAATTAATTGAACCAAATGGAATTTACTGAATGGAATTTGTAGGAAGGATGTTTGTAAAGAGAGGGCAGATTTAGAAATTAGGGGGTTTGTCTATTGGGTCTGTCTTGCTACCCATGTTTTATAAACACAATGAGAACAGCTCTTCCCATAGGGGTAGAACATGTTAGGTCCATATTTCTTTAATGTATTAGTACAGATTTTAGCTTCTATATCTTTACTACACACATTGCAGAAAAATAAAGCCAAGTCCACTAAGTTATTCTTTGGGGGATATCCTGACACTCTTTAAATGACATTCAGAATCCTATGTTTCCAAATTTATTTTCTCAGTAAATTATACAAGCTATTCCATTTTCTGAATTCACCATGGAAAAGGTGCCATTAAGAAAATGCTCTGCATATGAAAAGCTCATGGACAACATCATATTTAATGATAAAAGATTAATGGATTTTCCCTATTGAAATACCACAAAGATATATATATGCTTTTAATATATCTCTTTGTCTAATAAATACCCTTGAAGAAACACCATTAAGACAGAAAATTTTTAAATTACAATTGGTTATTATTTAGGTAGTTTAAATTAAATTCTATCACTCAAAAAACACAAGATACCTCTTGACAGCTCATTGTTGTTTGACAGCTCAAAATGTTGGTTATTTATTGAAGATGAATTGTCGTTTAAAAAGTAAAATGCTATGATCAGGAATATTTTAGCACAAACTGAATCTGCAAGTGTTTGTCTGCATTCTTCAGTAATAGAAAAACATTTTTCTAAATAAATGTAAGAATAAGTCTAATCATATAACCTAACTAGCTAGACTAGTAGAATCAGGAACTCTGTGTAAAACTGAAAGACCATGCATTAGTGATTAGCATGCAGAGCAGTTACAGGAAGATTCCCTCTGTCAACCTACGGTAAGCAAACCAACACATGAACACAACTCCCTTTGAACATGCAGCACATTGCATACCAATGAAAAAAATAAGATTAACTCATGTTACAAGATGTTTCATTGCAAATCTATATCTATTTTAAATGGCTCTACTTTGCACAGATATCCACCTGACATATTGACTCATATACAGACAGATATCTGTCTCCATTTGAAATGATACCATACTTTTGAATTGTCATTCCTTCTCTGCAGAAGAAAAAGTTACATAACCTTAAAAGTCAAGGAAATGCTTTCAGATATTGGAAATTTACTAAGATATTTTATAAAAAAACTAAACTAATTGAAACCCCATGAGTTGTAAGAAATTAACAGGATAGGTGACAAATTTTCTCATTGTGTTGTCTAATGGAGCAGACAGTGTCATGCTCATGGTAAGAAAATATTCTACAAATATACTTGCAAGCCTCAGTGATGCATTTTTATACAACGCATAGTTTGTGATTCTGGTGACTTGCTATATTCACAATCTAAAATGAGTTCTTCTTAGTGGTAATTTGATCATATTTTAGTGAAAACAAAGGAAACACTACTTAAAGCAGTAGGATTCCTAAATTTCAGGATAACTTTTGCCAACTTGTTATAGTATATCTAAGCGGTCACAAGCTTTCCAGGAAGCAGTGGGAATTGGCTGTTAGGAATCACTTTTCTATATACGCTCAGTCATCTCCAAGACTAAGGAACCAAGGAGAACTCATCACAAAGTTCCTTACTGTTCTACAGGGTGTATCTAATTATTCAATATTATGAACAGTAATTATCCCCCTTCTAATGATCAGTTCTCTTTCCAAAAATAACCTGTCTGAATTTTATTCACTTCTTTTTTTTCTTTTACTTTTTTTATTGGATATTTTCTTCTCAAATGTTATCCCCTTTCCTGGTCTCCCCTGACCCCAGAAATCTCCTATCCCATCCTTCTCCCCCTGCTTCTGTGAGGGTGTTCGCACTCACTCCTGCCTCCTCACCCAAAAGCATTCTACAATAGCAATGCAGACATTCTAAAGAAAATATCAGTGGCAAAGTAATCTTCTGTAGTCCATTTGATACAACTCTTTGATTATTTATTCATTCATTTAAGCATTTACTCTCTGACTCAGTGGACAATACCAGACACTGTCAGAAGTGCTTTAATAAGACAAGTGCTTTTTCAAATTTTGTGGAGCTTAATAAATTTCCACAGCAATCAGAAGTGTTACAGCATGGGACATTTCCTACAAAGGGACACAGGCATACTTTCTTTTAACAAAGAAACCCCTCCAAGTTGGACAAGTAGTATTTTCAGAAAAGTGACATCTAAGATAAGACGAAAGAATAGAGGAACATTTTCCCTATGAAAAGGTGGAGGAGGGACTAGTATTCTCTGGGATCTGAAGTAGAGAATAAAAGGACCTCAGGTGGAGAAAGCATGTGAGCAGAGGTGACATCACCATGGAGTTGAGTGGAACACCCACAGAGATGCTTCTCTGGGGGCTGGAGGCTGAGTTTCAGCCTTGAGATTTTCTTTCATCTTGATTAAGAACCTATTGAAAAATGTTGAGCTTCAAACAGTCAAAAATAGAATTAGCATTTAAAACATAAAGTCTGCTTATTCTGTTGGGCATACATTGTGGGAGTAAGAATAGAAGCCATTAGGAAACCATGACAGTAGCAAGGTAAAAGATGATGAGATCATGGGTGAACTCCAAGAGGTAAATGTCATGGAGGAGCTAGGACAGTTTAGAGGCACAATCAACATGGGTTGTAGGTATAAACAGATGTACAACCCACTGATGTCTGCAGCTCAACAAGTGTGTTTGTTTTCAAGCTGTTCTATCTGCTTCCTTCCCTCATTCTGCAGAAATGTAGTGTTGGCATCACAGGGTCTTGCTATTGTATTACGTTGAAAGACTTCACTAAACTAGAGGGCTTCTCAAAAGATTCTCTTGTTCCTGTAGAGTCTGCTGTACTTTGGGAAGAGTCTGATTCTTGAGTGTTTTTCTTTCTGCTACATCTCAGCATCAGTGTATTAGAGTACAGCAGGGACTCCTGTTCAAGCATATTGGTCTGTGTCTGAGACATTTAGTAGGGTACTTCAATGCCACCCCTCTATCTTAGTTCCACAACACAGAGTTTCTGTTACTTGATATTCAATGACCGTTGCCTGACATTGATTTTTGTTTAAAGTAAGAGCAAGAACACTTGTGACATACAGACAGATGCTGTATTTTGGAGAATCCTATGAATTTTTAACCCAACAGCTTTAATGAAAGCTGAGCTTAGGATAGGGACCAGTACGTATTTGATTGGTATTCTCTGTGGCTCACTCACTTCTTAAATCCCATCAGATGCGGGCTCTGTTTAAAAGTCTCATAAGGCAAGTACAACTGACTTTAGTACTTACAGTCTTAGTGCAGTTCCCTGTGCCTGTGTTAGTTCTCTCACTGGTACTGGAGCTGGACTGGTTGACCATCAAACCCTCAACCTCCCCAGTTCTGAGATAATATTTGCATGCCACCACACCTGGCTTTTAAAATAGATACTGGAACTGGATTCAAGTATTCATTCTTATACAGCAACTACTTTGACAACTAAGCCATCTTCCAGCCCTGTACCATATACCTTTAAAGAAAGAGGAAAAAGGTTTGCTTCAAATCGTTCCATAGCATTTTCACTATTTCTTAGGGTTTCATCTCACTCCACTCAAGCATTTTGTTTGTCTTCCTTAAAATCATATTCCCTGGCTTTTCCTTGTGACTGTATTGTCTACGTCCTACACCAACCTTTGTATCTTTCCATCTTTCCATTCTCTTCCAACAACTGTCTGTGCATCCATTGCCTATTGACTTACTTCTGCTGGCACCTCACAGTGGTTAATTTGTGCACTGCAACTTTCCTGCTGCTCTAGAAGGTCAGTACCCATGCTTTTGTAGATCCTTGTAAGGATTTCACATCTTAACTGTCTCAGTGTGATATAGTTCTCAACATATGCATGTAATTTTGTGGCTCAGTGATCCAGAAATAAAGATAATGGAGAATATCAGATTGTCAATTGATGTAAAACTCACATTTTCACCTAGGTTAATGTTTGTGGTAGAAACCGCTTGCTGCTTCACAAGTCCATTCTGGCTTCCTTAAGTAATATAAGCCCACAAATACATGACTCCTCCAATAAAAATCCTATTTGCTATGCTTTTGTGAACAGATACATACAAGCGCAGTCTGCTAAAAGGAAGAAGTGAGTGGAATTTCTAAGTTGTGACATTCAAGGACAATGAAATGATTGCTTCATCATTGCTTAGTGAAAATGAAAATGGCATTGAGAACTAGAGTTATCTTTTCAGGTGATGACATGGAAGCCTTCTATTGAGGATGACAGCACACAAAGATTAGAACTAATTTCATTCCCAACTTGGGGTCAGCCCTATGTTATGCTCATTGAGATATTCTGCTTGTGATAGAATAGCCTTGAATCCCTTTATAATAGCTCAATGTTGCTTTGACGGAATTCCACAGAGGTTCAGTGGGTTATGATAGTTATTCTTCCCCATAATAATCCAGAGATATCATATTGATCAGCCCATTTTACATGTGATCATTCAAACCATTTAGTTAGTATCAGTAGAGCTTTTGTTTGTTTGTTTGTGGGACAAGATCCTGTGTGTCCCAAATGGCCCTCAAAACTTGAGATCTAACTTCAGATGGCCTTAAACCATGGAACCCCCTACTTGTACTTCCCCAGTAATGAGATTATGTGTGTGGCACGCACCCGGTTTAATAAACATAGGGTGTTAGAGTTAAAATGCATATTCTCTTGCATCATAGACTAATGCTCTACCAACTGAGCCAAGTGCTCATCTTCTTCTAGTTTTGAGTTAAATGATTACACAGTCCAAGGGATGAGCAATCTTTCTAACTATGTGTTCATCCATGTCAATGAATAAACACTCATTTATCCAATGTTCAAACTCATGATATTACTATTGTAAACCACAATATTGTGGCTATTATGCCAAACTACATACTAGTTTTGTGTATATTCAGCATGTTCATCTCAGCATACGTTTTCATAATAACTGTAGGGCTCAGAAAGGGGCTAAATATATGCATTTATTTTCTGCAGCATCCTAGTTGTCCCATAAGAGATCTTGTTAGCTTGTGGCTCAAACAAGCTACTTTTTATTTCTCTCATTTAACAGTGAAAAAGAAGACATAAATTACCCATATATCCAAGGGAATTCCAGACTCTTCTGAGTTATTTGTGAAGTAATTTTTTTTTTTGTCAGTAAAGAGCCAGAAGGTGAATATTCTAGATCTGAGGATCCTGTGGTCTTTGGAGTCTAACTCATTTATCAACTCTGTGCAACTGTCATATATACAGGTGGTTTAATATATAAGGACACTACATGTAGAACTATGTTTTGGAATAAAACTTCATTTGCTAATACAGGTAGTAGGCTGTCACATGGGCTTGGTTTATTCTAGTGTGCTGTTTTATGTAGTTAATGCTGGCTTCCTTTCCCATATGTATTTTACTTTTTTGAGAGGGTAAAAGATGAATTATGAGGCAGGGTGATATTAATTAAAGATGAGGGATATCATGATTCTCGGGCTTCATTGGTACAATATCAATCACATTGAATAAAATATATAGAAACATAGCCTTGTGCTTTCTGATGTATGAAGGGCAGAGGCTTGGTTTAAATGTCAAAAGAAGTGCAGGGGGTAGAACTAAAGTATGTGCTAAAATAGATCTGTCCCCCAAGATCTTATGGTTGGTCAACTGTGAAGAGTAAACTAAGCAACTATCTGTGACCCATGAACATCTGATCACATTAATATGCATGAATATCTATATAGGAACTACATGGAATAATGTTTCTTCTCATATCCTTATTTATTATATTATTATTTATAAATCTCCTGGGTACAGCTTGACTCAAGAAGACAAGGAAGTATAAACTGAACAAGTATCTCAGGGAGATGAAGGGAGATGATTGTAAAGCCTGATGTCAATCACAGTTATTAAAGATACTGACAAGTATACAGGACAACATAGGAGATTCTAGAAAGTGAACAGAAGACAAGTTATGCTGCAGCCCTGATATAGTAAGTCGGCTTAAAGACACACCATCCACTTGAAAGACAATGGTCATAATAGTTGAGAGAATGAATTAGAACAGAGAGATATGGGAATTCGGGAATAGATATAAATCCTAGTGTTCAGAACTCTCTCTCTCTCTCTCTCTCTCTCTCTCTCTCTCTCTCTCTCTCTCTTTCACACACACACACACACACACACACACACACTCACACATCTTGTTTCTTTCTCAGAGGTTGAATGGGAATTCTAGTTTCACAAAACAAAAGGAGGGAGATATAAAGAGAATACAAGAAAACTAAAAATAAAACACAAATCTACAGAGGTAATAAAATGAGAGAGAACCACAAACACACTTACATAAACTATGGATAAGGCTGGAGATACCGCTCCAGAGTTAAGTGTGTTTGCTACTATTCTTAAGACTGAATTAGGTTCCCAGCAGCACATCCAGTGGCTCACAACCATCTGTGACTCCAGCTCCAGGTGATCAAGCACCTTTGACTTCCATAGACACCTGAGCAAATGCACACACACCTACCGATACACGATGGAAATCAAAATAATGCATCTTTAAAAAATTGATGAAGCATGAATAAGAGTTTTAATTTTACTAAGTTTTAATTATATCATGTCCTGTTATTGACATGATGTGACAGTTTTATGACATATAATGTCTGCAAAATCTGTAATTACTATAAAAGAAAACTTGGAAAAGTTAATGACCTTTTTTGATTTAAAGTATTATTTGTTTGCATTGGCATAGTGCTTTGGAATTTGCCTCCACTTTACAGATATCAGCCTACCTTTCTTGAAGTACCAAGATTCGAAAGAAGTGGTAATTGTTTGTTTGTTTATTCATTTATTTATTGGATTTTTCTTTATTTACATTTCAAATGTTATCCTCTTTCCAGGTTTCTCCTCCGGATACCCCTATCTCATTCCCCCTCCCACTGTTTCTATGCGGGTCCTTCCCACCCACCCACTCCCACTTCACAGCCCTCGAATTCCCCTACACTGGGGTATCCACCCTTCACAGGACCAAGGGCCTCTCCTTCCATTGATGCCAGATAAGACCATCCTCTGCTACATATGCTGATGGAGCCATGGGTCCCTCCATGTGTACTCCTTGGTTGGTGGTTTAGTCCCTGGGAGCTCTGAAGGGTCTGGTTTGTTGATATTGTTGTTCTTCATATGGAGTTACAAACCCCTTCAGCTCCTTCAGTCCTTTCCCTAACTCTTCCATTGTGGTCTCTGTGCACAGTTCAATGGTTGGCTGAGAGCATCTGCCTCTTTATTTTCAGGCTCTGGCAAAGCCTCTCAGGAGACAGCTATACCATGCTCCTGTCAGCATGTACTTCTTGGCATCAGCAATAGCATCCGGGTTTGGTGACTGTATATGGCATGGATCCCCAGGTGGGACAGTCTCTGGATGGCCTTTCTTTCCTTCAGTCTCTGCTCCACACTTTGTCTCAGTGTTTTCTTTAGACAGGAGCAATTCTGGGTTAAAAATTTGGAGATGAGTGGGTGGCCCCATCCTCCAACCTTGCCTAACCTCTGGATATGGTTTCTACACGTTCTCCCTCCCCTTTATTGGGCAATTCAGCTAATCTCATCCCCATTGGGTCCTGGGAACCTCTTGCTTTCCTAGCATCTGGAATTTGCTGGTTCCTACCCCCAGTTTCCCATCCCCCATTGCTATACACCTCTGTTCAAATTCCTGACCCTCTGTAGATCATCCCAATCTTCTCCTCCCATACCTGATCCTGCTCCCCATTCTCTCCCCCTTCTCTTTACCTCCCAAGTCCCTCCCACCCTCTAGCTCCAGTGAGTATTTTGTTCCCCCTTCTAAGAAGGACTGAAGCATGCAATGGTTAACAACTTCATGTGTATAAAGAAGTATTTTGTTAGTTCAGTAAATAGCATGCATTTAAGAATTTAAAAATATACTTGAATATTATATAAGAAGAGCTTTTAAACTCTAACATCTTTTGGAATATTTTCAAACACAATGTTGTTTGTGAAAATGGTGAATCATGGATCCATATATTCACAAAGAAATTGGCATAGACATACATTGCTGTCTGATGCAGATGAAATGAGTATGTTTTCTAATCAAGCACAGTAACACTGTTCTACAATCCAGATAAAGAAGGCCCAAGGTTGGTTCCCACTCTTCTTAAATCATAGTATGGAAGTCCTGTAGGTGTTAAAAATGTTTGAAAAGTAAAATATTAGTTAAAAAAGTTGAGGATGTAGCTCAGTGGTTGATAATGTGTCTGGGATGCAGAAGGACCTAGGTTTGGTACTTAGAAATACACACACATAGACACATACACAGCAGGGAGATGCAAATGGTTACTGCCAATTGTTACTAATAAATTGAGATCAACAGGAAGTTTTTTCCCTTTTAAAAAATTAATATTTGGTCCACTATAAATTTTGTTTCATATTCTCATATTTTCAATATTCTATTAAAACATTTATCTTGGTTCTTTGATGGCAGGGGTATCCCATTAAACTTTTTGATCAAAGCAAGAGTCTCATCTCCTGTATCCTGAGCATGATAGATGACTCTATATAGTTTCATGATGAAGAAAAGCTACTTGCAGATAAACACAAATATCACCAGAGATGAAGATGTGCTTCTGGAATTATGCCGGACTCTATACCTCAAAATCAGAATGATTCTTCATGTTATCTAGAAGAAGAAAAGCTCTCCTCTGGAGAGAATCTTTTTTAGGCAAGATGTATTTCTCTTGAGAATTTTACATAAAGTTCACTTGGCTTGACTTAAAGCTTTCCTTAGGAACTGAGTGTGCACCTTCTGCACACACTCAAGTGCTAATCTTAAGTACTTTCAAGATAATTTGTTTTTTACCTTACTTTGTAAAATCCTGGATTTTAACTAATTTATTTTCTAGGCTGGTGAATACCTGCTATGTTCTCAAAAGATATGCATCTAAACTATTCATTAGGCTCCAAAGGTCCTGCAGATTTCCCCATGTTAATTTAATGAGTTAGTGAAATTCAAAAATACATCTTCATATGACTGTCCTACATTTGGACAAGAAAGGATCAGATTTCAAAATTAATAATTAGAAATTTTATTGTCTACATAGCTGAAATTGGTCTGAAAAAAGATATTTTCAAATTCTCTCCACAGTTTTCAATTTTATTCTGATTCAAATTGAAGAGAGAAATTGACTGATGGTTAGATTAATTTCTCTCACAAAGCCCTCATAGGAAAGCATGAAGGAAACTTGCTTGGAGACAGATGAGATTGTGGTGCCAAGGCAAGTTCAAACTGCTTATGTTATTCTTAGCTAAAAAAACGTATCACCAGTATTCAAGGGTCCGAATATAGAAAAGGTCACCTTCTGCATTTTCCTTAATAGTCTGCAATGACTGAAATAATAATGATAATAAAAATCAAGAAATAATATCCTAAGTAATGATTTTTAATCTCAGTAGGAGCAACTCATTGCTTCAATTTTGAACATTCTGATTTCAATTTTGCAGTACATTATTGTCTCAAAAGATATTTCTAATTCTGTTTTTAAAATTTTGCTAAGACAAAAACAACAACAAAAAAAATTACTACATTTTCACCTCTAGTGGTATTATATTATGTTGGTTCCTTAACTTGGAATATATGAATATTCTAACTTACATTTAAATATTTAAAATTCTCAGCAGCTGCTATTGTTAGAGTCACAGTCTTCACTGCTCTGTATTAAGAGCAAGGTAGTTTCCAAGTGTTTCAGAGGAACCCGGAAGGTTCAAGGGATCCCATACCCACATAAAAGATTTGACAAAGTGACATTGTAATGAAAATGTTTGTGTCTCCCCAGCTCTTTCAGACTCCTCAGGGTTTTCTTGAAGGGAACATGACTCTTTGGACTCCTCACAGTGGAGTGCCCTGCTCTTCTGACAGTGTGGGTGCACTCATTACATTCAGTGTGGTTCCTCTTTTTTATGCTGCTAATCTCGATTTAAATTGAACTCGTCGTGCTAGAGCACTTGTGTCCTGCTTCTGAATCCCTTCTGTTCTGGTTGCTATAGTGACCAGCAGACATCTGAAGAGCCCGCCCCCCTTGAAGCAGTACTGTTCTTTACTTGTAGGCTCACGTAATAACAAATGTCATCCCATTTTGCAGGTTCAGCTCTTATTCTCAGAACAAAAAAAAAAAAAAAAAGCCACCATATTTGTGCAGAATTGCAAAGGAATTATACAGAATTTACAGGTCACAAAAGAGATTACAGTCGAAGTTTCAAAGTTAGTGTTATCTTAGCAAAGTGTATTTTCCACAATCTCCATTTCCATATTCGAAGCAGTAGTTATCCATGGTAAACAAATTTGTACCCCAGGGAACATTTGACAAGATCTGAGGTATATTTGTATCAGAAAACTAGGACTTCTATAGGCACGTAGTCAGTAGAAACTGGAGAGACTGCTAAACAGTGTAAGGAATAATGAACAATCTGACTCTGTTAAAAGGGCTGAGCTAATGAAGATCCACCTAAGAGGAAGTGCAGCTCATTGTTATAAATAACACTACACTGTGAATCTCCCAGCCTGCCAAGATCACAAGTTTGAGTGAAGCTGGTTTTTTAATGTTCAGTGTAAGGCCAACAAGAGAGAGATAATATGTTTAGATGTCTATCTTAAACATTGGTTTGAATGGCAATTAATTATTGAAAAAAAAAACTGTGAAAATGTTCAAGTGATTCTAAAATCTTTCTTTCATCAACTCTCTTTTTATTATCTACTTATACAAATATTTTTCTAAATCATCTTTAACAAAATATATTAGTAAAAACATGTCAGTTTTAGGCATATCACTGTTTTCTTGGGGTTGAACCTGGACCTCCCACCACCTGTCCTGTGTGATAATATAATGATACAAAGGATCTGTTTAGCTTGCTCATCCATTTCTCTGTGTGTTACATTTTGGGGAGAAAAAAATAAGAGGAATATTTATTCATAGAAAGTTGAATGTCTGTGCTTGAATTACTTAACCCAAGGTTAGTCATCTTCATATCAATGACAAATGCAGAGTATATATAATACATTAACACAGAGCCATATTCAAAAGAGATATTTGTCAATAAAGGAAATTTACAATAAAAAAGAAACCCAGTACCATTCCAGACCACAGTAACCCTGCTTTCCCGGAGTTTTCCTCTTCCTGCATTATATTGCCTCAGGGATTCATTGTGTCAAGTATCATGCATATTGTTTATTATGAAAAGGACATAATTGTTTATTATGTTTAGAATGAAAAGGACATAATATATAGTGTGCTCGGAGCTTTTACCAGGGCATAAAACAAAGGTGAACAGAATATTATATAGGCTCATTGGCCTTGGACTTCTTGAATAAAATTGAGTGTCAATATTAAGGGCACATATGGTAGGATTCCATATAGTGTTTTGTCTCTCTGGCGTCCTATTTTCTTACCTAATTACAACCCTTTGTTTATCCTTTAGAAAACTGTCACCCTAATTTCTTCTGAGTTTATGTAGTATACCTTGGGTCAGCCTTGTCTAAGCAGAACAGATGTATGCTAAGCTTAGGTCCTGCCAGGAAGTATCATTGTAGCTATGGAACATAAGCCATTGATTAGGACTGATCGGTAGTTATATTTGCAGCAAGAAACTTACTTTAAATCATTGTCTGTCATGTGTTGTAAATGTAACTAAAACTTAAGGTAGCATAGAGTGAAAACAGGACCCAGTGATATGGAGGACCACTTCCAGCATCAGTAGATCATCTGGATCCATCAGCCCCTAAAGCCAGCTAGCGACTCCTGCATATTTTAGTGACATGCACCAATAAATTATTCTTATTTTCTGTTTAAGCCCATTTGATGTTGTTTTCTACTACTCATAGCTAAGAATACTGAAAAATGCTGTCAAGAAAAAGATCCCAGAAATGTGAAGAAGGTGACAAGGAAGAAAGCTCCTGCATCTTAGAAAATGCTGTTTTGTTTTTCACATAATATGTCCCGATTACAGTTTCCCCTCCTGCCTTGCCACTTCTCACAGCTTCTGCAACCCTCTCTTCCCAGCGGGATCCTGCCCTCCCCACGCCCCAAAACCTCTTTCTGTTTCTCAATATAAACGTGGTTTTTTTTCCTTTATACCCTTCTTTAATATATAAACTTAATTTTTAATTTGCCAATTGTTTCTAATCTGACATTTCTTAATCTCTTCTAACAGACGTGTTATATTTTAGAAGATTGACTCTGGTCTTAATAGGGAGCTGGTTTCCTCTGTCCTTATGACCACAGAGTCACAGTCCAGGGGAGGAAGAACATTCTCTTTCCCTGGTTTCCATTGTGGAGTGCAGATGATTGATGCACCAAACATCGACTGTGAGGTCAGTCAATCTTGTTGATTCAACAAAAGTTATCACCTGCCATCAAAGTCTTTTCAGTTCCTGAAGCTAACTTGCAAAATGTATAATAATCATGCCTGGAAATGTTGAGCAAAGTCAAGATTCTTTACCTTCCTTGTGGAGTAATGATTTGAAAAAAAAAACATTCCACTCTAAGCAAAACCTTGAATTGTCATCAGTATTTAAAAACAAAAATCATTAAATTTCTGATGGTGAGAAGCAGAAGCCATCCTGAACTTATCTGACCTGTTGCCCACTGTAGTTCTATTGCAAATTGAAATCAATATCAATAGAATTGGGGAAATTTGTGCACTTACTATAAGTTAGGATACACTGTAATTTTTAATATGTTAGTTGAGGGGAAAGACCAAATGGTGGATAATAATGAAAGGTTAGAGCAATTCTCTTTTGAATATAAATATCCATATTATCTTTAAGCCCCTGATCTTCAAGGTTAGCTGCATAATGTAATCACTTGGGATATATATTTCCTAAGGTATAAATAATTTAAATATGCACTGTGGGATATGTCCTGAATCAGTCAAAAAAAAAACCTTCTTTAAGTTACTTTAATGTGCAGTTGCAATATTACTGCAGCAAGTTGCTACCTGTGTGGTTTTCATGTATGCATGCTGAGATTAGATTACAATTCATTTAGCCTTATGTGGAGTCAAGATTCTATGTTCACGTGTGAGTAACAGAAATGGAAAACTTCACTAGCATTTCTGGAATGAATGTGTATAGGGACATCTCTGTGTGTCGATTATTTTCTGCTATCCTGAATTGAGACTGGAATCTCTGGTAACATAAGCATTGAAGTACTGGATTTTATTGGTAATGTAGATCTGAGGGGTAGTTAATACTGCTTATGATACCTTTCTTTCTTTCTTTCTTTCTTTCTTTCTTTCTTTCTTTCTTTCTCAATCAGCAAGAGGTTTATTATTTCCAATGCATTGGGGTCTTCCTGCACATGAGGCAGAGGCAACCTCGTGGAGCCCATTCAGGGACCTTATATAGTATTTTAAAGCAGCCGCCATTAGGTACAATGTGATTGGCAGAACAGTGTGACTTTTAAACTGATTGGTTTTTAGGGAATGAGGTAGCAGGGGCTTAATCAACCCCTCCTTTCCAGCCTATGTGCTTTCTAACCTGTTTCTTCCGTGTGCTTAGAGGGGGGTAGGGGAGGAATGCCCATCCACAGGGAATATCTGCTAGCTAGGTGGCCTTATGTCCGGAGAGGGGAGGAGGGGAGGAAAAGCATCCCCCTTCAGCCTTTATTTTATTTTATTTTATTTTTCTGACATTTTATTTACATTTCAAATGTTTCCCCCTTTCCAGGTCTCCCCTTTGGAACCTCCCTCCCTATCCCCTCCCTCCTCCCCCCTCCCCCTACCTCTATGAGGGTATTCCCCTACCCACCCACCCACTCTTGTCTTCCCTCCTTGGCATTCTCCTATACTGGGGCATCTAACACCCTCAGGCCCAAGGGCCTCTGCTTCCCCACCCCCTCACCCCCCCATGGCTAACAAGACCCTTCTCTGCCACATATGTGGCGAGCACCACGGGTCCCTCCATGTGTATTCTTTGGTTGGTGATCCAGTCTCCGACCACTTTTTCTAAGGATAGCACACGTGGGTGCTTCTGAGACATTTATGTCCTTCTTTTCTGTTCAAATAGATAAGGATTAGGCAATGACGAAGCCTGGCCTCCACCACCCCACCCCCCTTCATTCCGAGCATCCTCTTTCTCTGCTGGCTCCCATCTCTGTGGCATGCCTCTTTGTGTCAACAACTTTAATTTACTTAAAGAAATTTTGAAGAAGCAGATTTTCAAGATGATATGCCCTCTAGGTACTCCATAACAAGGGCTTCCTAATTAATCCCAGGCATGGCTATACTTATAGATAGCGCAAGAATATTCTAGTTTTAGGTTTAGAAGTAGAAATGAGCTCTTCCTTTCACCTAGTATCCAGTGTTCTACTGATATTTCCAAATTCCCAAACACCATCTTTTTCTGAAGTGAGATGTGGAAATATCGTCAACAAAGACCTCAATTTCCCTCTCTCACAAAACCCAATGCAAATTTTATTTAATATAGTCTTTTTAAAGGATTAAACAACAGAAAGTAACAACATGCACACGATTTTCTTTTCTTGGCAGCATAATCAGCTTCAGGGAATTCATTTCGTTAGATGAACATTTTATAGCTTGAGAGTGAAGAGCAGGACCTTTTTGGATCCATTTTGGAAAATAGAAGTTTGGATGAGAATAAACGAAATGTTTCTCATTAGTCAAAAGTGATTTGAATTGAGAGCAAAAGCTCCTTGTGACAGCTGTGTCAGGAAGAGGGGAGAGAGAAAGGGTGCCACTAATGCAGAGAGGAATTCTCCTTCAGGCCAGTAGATGGAAGGTATCTGAAGAATATTTAATTCAATTTCTTTGGTGAGATTGGAACTAGCAATTGTTTCTCTCTCTTTTCAAAACATCTGCCCAAATTACCCATTTCTCATGGTCATGTTAGAACATTGACGTACCTATTTTCTAAATTTAAAATGTAAATTAACCCACGATCCTGTTATATTCTGTATTTTGGAAGGTCTTTCCCTGCCTGTGAAGGAGAAGCTAATGGTCTTGTAAAGCTGGACAATAAAGGCATTTATGGACTGCTACAGGGCTTCCGATCAGACCTCATCTGAGCCTTAACCTTCCATGCCTCATCATTCTTAGGACCTAAATTTATATTAACTTCTGAGCAATGTGTGCATCATCCGTTCCTTGTCTCTAGAACAATCTGTCCTGAAATACTTGCATGGCTTGCTTCTCCATCTGCCTCCAGGCATTTCACAAATACCTACTTTTCTGCAGCTACATTGAAAGTTGTAGATCTCCTTTGCAGACTGCCAACCCATTCGTCATGTTCTATTTTGCTTTCCCATAACACTTCTCCCAATATACAACAATATTTGTATATTATTTTTGTCTCCTCTACTCCTTAAATGTAAGATCCAAAAAGCCAGCAGTTTGTGTATTTTTTTCTAACAAGTCTTTAGAATCTAGAATACAACCATTGGGTGTTGGTGGGTGATGAATGTATCATAATGCCCATTCAAATTTCCAAGTTGCCCATAGGAGATCAGCCCAAATCACTCTTTGGACATAGTTCATAATGTTGCTTTGAATCAATGGCTAGTAAATATAGGAGATTAATAATATATTAATTTGTCCCTGGCGATACTTCCACCTCAGCTCTACATCTCTTTAGAGATTCTTAATTTCCGTACATCCTTTCGAAAGTAGTATACTTAAAGCAAGAATTCTATACCTGAGGCTATGGTAGCCTGGCTTTGTGTAGTTCTAATACCTGAATATGGTCCTTCTATCTTTTTGCTTCCATTGACTTCAACCCTTCCCAGCAGACAGAAGATGTACCTGCGCTCTGCTTGGGTTGGGATTGCTTAAGAAATGGACTCTTACAATGTTAACTTCAATGCAGTCATCATGCCTCTCTTCCAGTTGTTTTACTTCTGTAGTTTCTTTTGGAAGTATATAAGTTTTACTTGAAGTAAAAAAGATCAGAATCAGATGTTCAGGGTTAAGGAGAAGGCTCAGTAGGTAAACACTTGTCATGCAAGCCTAAATACTTGAACTTTAATCTCTAGAGATACACAGAGCTGGGTGCAATAGTGTACCTCTGAACTCCTAGAGTTCCCATAGTGACTTGGGAAATGGAGACAGAAGTTCTGGGAGCTTACAGGCCAGCTTGCCTGGTATATGCTGTGTCTAAAACATGCGTCCTTGTCTCAACCAAGGTAGAAGACGAGGAATAACATGTAAATATTTGTGTGACCTCTCTATGCACCGTGTAGAATGCAAATGTTTCCTCATTTACATGTATGAACATACCCGTACATATAACACAAACAAGTAAGCAGTGATTCATTCATTCCTGCCTTTGTTGTTTTATCCTGTGTACCTGGGCATTTATTAATTTACTTTCAGCCTCATATTTTTTTGTTTTTAAAGATTTATTTGTCAGTCTGAGTGCTCTATCTGCATATACACCTGCATGCCAGAAGAGGGCATTGGATCCCATTACAGAAGGTTGTAAGCCACCATGTGGGTATTGGGAATTGAACTCAGGACCTCTGGAAGAGCAGTCAGTGCTCTTAACCGCTGAGCCATCTCTCCAGCCCCCAGCCTCATTCTTTATGTCTGTGACATGGGCACATCATTTCAATTCTTTGGTATTTATAAGATAGGAAGGATGTCCTGACTTCATGGACATCATTGATCTCATGGTGAATACTAAATGAGATGATGCATCAGCAGCAGATGTATAGACATTGTTATGGAAAGTTTCTTTCTCTTCTCATTAATTCTTATATTAGCTTTTGTTTTTTAAAGGGACTCTCACCTTTTAATATTAATCTTCAACTTTTTTCCTAATCATCTTAGCAAGCAATCATCATTTTCTCACTTAGAAACTTTTTGCCTGCCCAAGCAGTCTGCGATCTAGTGCCACAGAAATAATTAAGTGCTTCACATATGGAGATTGGCATGCTTACTACAAAACTTACAGTTGAATCTAATTCCTAATACTTGGTTTCATATAGAATATAAGCTAATTATTACTTCATGATAGCCCCTCAGGAACCTAAAAATAGCTCCCCTCCCTCCATAAGTTTCATCCATCCAGCTAACAGTAAAGTCACAATAATACTAATTGCTCAAAAATAATAGTCACTCTACCATGGTTGTATCTCTCTCGTTACAATTCTTCCTTTATGAAGATATAAAACTGATACCATGTAAGCAGGACACTCAAGTAGCTAACAACATAAGGAACCAGGCTAACTGAGTATGAAACTGAACTGTCCCTTCTTAGTTGTATATCTGAGATTGATTTTTCTACATGTCTGTCTTTGTGTGTAAGGTATGTGAATAGTGTCCAGAGAATGATTCATTTCTTCAAAGAAAGATCCGGCACCTAGTTTGTGAAACATAATTCAGTAGGTCTTGAGAACCAACCTGTTGGGCCTGGTCTCCATGGTACAGAACTATAGCAAAGTTTTCCTCTTGTATTCTGGAAACAGCATTTAACTTAGAAAGAATGAGATTTGGTTGGCTGCCCTATTCATGATTTGCTTTACTCTTATTCCATATGGAGAAAACAATGGAAGGAATCAGTAGCATGTTCTCTGTGAAGCATTAAAGATACTAAAATCCAGCCAGGCAAAAAGCCAAACCGAAAAAAAAAAAAATGACAAGCAAAAAAATAAGTAAGTAAAAGGAATAGAAAAAGGTTTTATAGGAAATGAATTATAAGATGTTAATTCTTGGTCTAAGACAACCATATTGTAAACATTGTACAGTTTGGTGAAATGATACACATTTAGGAACTCATGAATTTGTTTTCAGTATGTGCTTGTTCAGTGTGAACTAAATTCCAGATACTATGTTAGATGCAGTTGTCTCCCTCACACCTCTCCATACTGCATTCTCAGTATTAGTTAAGGATAATGAAGAACTAAATTCTTGTTTATATAGATGAGTGAATCTCAATAAACTTGATGGTTAAAGAATGAGCTGAAGGGATAGCTCAACAGGAAAGAGGACTTGTTCTAGTAAGAATCAGGCTCAGTTCCCAAATGGTAGTTCAGTTCCCACACAGTATCTCATACTTAGCTTTTCCAAGGAATCCAAAGCCCTCTTCTGGTTCTATCAGAAAGTAGGCATACATGTGTCACATATACATACATACAGGCAAAACACTTATTCACATAAAATAAAAATAAAATTTCTTTAAACAAAACTATTTAAAAACTTGATGATTAATAAAATAGGATATGATTTCTGTTTTAACCTAAGATTATGCAATTTTAAATTATAATAATACAAAAATATTAAATTAACCTATTTTTTTAAAAAAATAAAGTAAGATGACCTTCTTATTTAAACATCTTCAGAATTTCAAATTATCTATGTTGATAGGCAACTGGCTGTCATAAGGCTGAGGTCATGTGGGAGCACCATTGCAAACTGAGAGGTTGAAACACCAATCAATTTTTGTTAGTTTTCTTAGGAGGGTATAAGCCTTGGATTTTGTGAGAATCTTTAAAAGCATCATCTTCATATTGCCAAGATCTCTCAGCGCAACAACAACATTACCCTCTAACAGTTCTTAAAATATAAAATATATGTCAGTGAAAAAGCATGTCTTGCAAAGTATTGATGAGACTTCAACAAATGATTGAAAATGAAGACATGGAGTCACAGCATTTGACAGCAAAGCAATGTAGCAATAATGTCAGCCAAGTAGCAGCAAGAACATTGCAGCATGTCTTAGAGCCCTGCAAGTGACAAGACTGATGGCACTGCTCAGGAATTCAGTAAGCCCAGGTAAATAAATCCACAGATAGATCCTTCCACCCTCACTAAACTAGAATCACAGAAGGAGGCTAGAGACTGCCTGCAACATATGAACACTGGGTGAGATACTCTCAGGGCAGGGAACAAATTGTGTTTAATTGAGGGGTATGTTGAAAGTAACACACAGCTGGAGATAGATGATAGATGGATGGATAGATAGATAGATAGATAGATAGAGACATAGAGACACAGAGACATAGAGACATAGAGACATAGATATGGAGGGAATCTATAAAGGCACAAGACACATTAAGATGTAAAATAACCACATATAATTATGAAATAATGAAAGAAGAGTGATATAAGACCAAAATTTCTACCTAGCAATTTCTTTCTGTGTGTGCGTATCAAATTTTTTACTAACAGTAGATTCTTCTCTCATACAATACATCCTGACCAGTTTTCCCTCCCTCCACTCCCCCCAGCTCCCTCCCACCACTGTTTTCCCTCCCTCCACTCCCCCAGCTCCCTCCCACCACTGTTTTCCCTCCCTCCACTCCCCCCAGCTCCCTCCCACCACTGTTTTCCCTCCCTCCACTCCCCCCAGCTCCCTCCCACCACTGTTTTCCCTCCCTCCACTCCCCCCGGCTCCCTCCCCCCATCTATTTCCCCCATACCCACTCTCCCTCTGTTTACTTTCAGAAAAGAGCAGGACTCCAAGAGACAACCACCAAATTTACAAGATCCACTAAGATGAGGCAGATACCCTCATATCAGGATTAGACAAGGAAATTCAATAGGAGGAAAAGAGTCCCAAGAGTCAGCAGTAAAAAGAGTCAGAGATATATCCATTCCCACTGGTTATAGTCCATTCCCACACTTGGTTATGTTTTCATGCAAGTATATAATATACTGTAGTACTCCTCATGGCCCACTATGAGGAGTTAAGTTCCTTTGTTCTAATAGACACTTTTGGTTCTACTGTTACATCATCTGTACATGATTTTATGTATCTATATAAAAGTCTAAGACCCACATATGACAGAAGTATTTTTCTGCTATTTATTTAATTATCTTAGTGTGATTATCATCAGTTGCCTTTATTTTCCAACAGATGATACAGCTGCATTTTTCTTAATGACTAAAAAGTAAAATAAAGTCCATTGTGCATAGATACTGCCTTTTGTTATTTACTCTTCAGTAATGGGCATCTATTGACTACAGTCCAAGCAGGAATCAATGGAAATGAGTGGCCACTGGCTTCCCTTCTGCAATAGAAGTAAGTACTCTTTCATTACTTATAGGCAACCAAACCTAGCCTGGCATCCTCACCAGAACCTACACAGTACCTTTCATGAAATCTGTCAAAATAACTTGGGGACTGAAAGAAAATGCCTTCAGGTCAGAGAAGGGGCTTGCTAATGTTGAAGTTCCTGCCTCCTTTAGTAACTGGAAATTATTTCTCATGCTCTTTCTCTCTGCCTAGCCTTGCTCTTTCCCTCTCTTCTCCCCAATAGAGGGTACTCACTCCAAATCTCATCATTCCTTCTGAAATTCCTTGTCTACGTAGGTCAGCTCACCCACAGCAACAAGAGAGAGAATATGATTAAGCTTCTTATGGAACTATTTGACTGGTAGGAGATGTCCTTGCCGAAGACATCTGGCAGTAAGTGAATCATTCAGTATACAATGATTCAGTATTCATCCTACTTTCTGGGTGCAGAACATAGTTTGGGGACCCAGATACTTGCTTTTCACTTCAGCAAGGGCCCTAGATAAAGAGATGACAACTATGATTTCTTTCTCCTATTTCTACTCATCTTTAGGTTGTTAATTTCCCTTCTTTCCCAGCCCCACCTAAGTAATGAGTGGCTTTTTTGAACAACAACAACAAAAACCATCGCTGGCAATGTCTCTCTTTGTCTAACTGATTCAAATTTCAGAAAAGTCTTTTAAAAAGTTGTCGAGAGGTTATTAGGTTTAAGATACTTGTATACGTAGATTGGAGATATTGGGGATTTTTTTTGATGGCTAGCTGTGGCTGTGATAAAATACCACAACCAAAAGCAACTTAAAGAAGAAGGGATTTTCTTGAGCTTATGCTTCCAGAAAGACAGAGTACATAAGTAGCCAGGAAAGCACGTCATGGTGGCAGACTGGTGAAACTGGCTGATCACATTTTTTTTCTCCACATGGGGGAGGGATATTGGAGCACACAGGAAGTGGAATAAAGCTATAAACCTTCAAGCCCACCTCTCTCCATACTTCTCCCCCCAGTAAGTCTTCCACTTCCTAAAGGTTCCCAACCTCCCTAAGCAGCACTGGCAACTGGGGACCAAGAGTTCAAGTAAGTATTTGAGGCTACGGGAAAGATTTCTCATTCAAACCACCAAGTTTGGACACAAAGGTTTGTGCATACAAAGCAAAAGTGCTCTGTCACTGAGGTCCAGCGCCAGTCCTGACTTCTTTTCTTTCTTTTTACAGGTCTGAAGCTGTTGTTGGTTCTTTGGTGTTTGCTATTTTTGAATCTTCTAAACAATTGAAATTGTGCAATCTCAAGTTGGATATATGAAATACATCAAGACAACTAATAGAGAGCTTAGCCTGCCTGCACTCTCCTGTACATCAAGATCAATATGTTAGACATGAAATTAAAAGAAAATATTGACAATCAGCTAAAAGTTACATTCACATTATATAGTCACCGCTGTCACTCAATTATTTTCTTACAATCTTTGAGCAAGTAAAAAATCCTACTTTTAAAACCAAAATCTTACTCTACAAACCTATAAACACACTCATAACTACTTATCGAACATTATTAACTTATTTATTTGAATTTAATGGGAGAGAATTTTAGTCCAATACTTGTTCGAACTTGAAAATGACAATAAAATGTGCCAGCCAAAAGAATAATTTCTCTCTCCCCCTCTCAACTACTCATCCTCATTTTCAAACATGAGATACAAGTCATCAATTTCATTGTGACTTAGCAATTTATTTACACAGTTTTACCGCTGTGGACGCAACATAGCTGAGTCTTGAGCTTGATGAAATATTGTTATCCGCATAATTCATTTTCTGCTGCTTCAACAAGGTGTTTGGCTTTGTGGGGGCTCCCATTTGAGGTTGAAATTGAATTGAAAATTCATGTGAAGGCTGTATAGACGAGGCAGGTCTATCAGAAAAGCAGCCATTAAATTTACTCTCTGGTGTCTGGCAGCAAAATGTGCTCCAGAGGCCTTGAAAATAGCTCTCATTATCATATCGATTGAAGCCAACAAATATAACTCAAACCTAAGGTGAGTGTAAGTTTATTCCTAGATTTTTGTCATCAATTTCTGATATTTATTTTATATATGGCTCACATTGTGTTTACTATAAGTTATTAATGCTTACAGTAAGAACTTGTAATTTTTTTTAATGGGCAGTCCTCACTTATTAAAGATGCTATTGATTATGACGAATTAGCAATACCCCATTAATTTGTAGTTCATCTTTTAGTACCAGCTATAAAATAAAATAAAGGCTGTATCCATCATAAATTACTCTGGAAGTAGTTCCCATATGCAACGTAGAAACAGGATGGTAGAGCTGTTCTCTTGCTAGATACCAAGTCACAATAGAAAAATGATAAGCAAAAAGATTACACTTATTCCCCAATACAGTTTCTTTTATTTGGAAAAATGGGAAACAATTTGTTAAGTTCTGGGGAAATAGATTTTTAATCTGTGATGGGCCAACATAATATTGTTCTTGTATGTTATACTTCAGAAGATATGATTAAACTCAGAGACCACAGAGAAGGAAATATTAGTTGTCTTTTATAAGTGAATATGAAAATAGTAGGGCCATTTGAGAGGAGGAATGGTCCACTATGAGAGAGGGAAATACACGTGTGTGTGTGTGTGTGTGTGTGTGTGTATGTATGTGTGTGTATGAAAATATCATAAACCTATTACTATTAATGCTTCCTTAAAACTTAATTTTAAAATAACACCATCCCTATGGATTATAGCTCTAAATTTACTTAATACCTGTAAGACTCTGGGGAGTCTTAACATATCGGAAGAGTTGGGGATTGATGCAAAATGCAAGAGAAATTTATTGATTCGTTAGCATGCTGTGGTCGCTCTACATACCAAGACTGGAGGGAGACCTCGTGGAGCCCATTCAGGGACCTTATATAGGATTTTAGAGCAGCCGCCAATAGGTACAATGTGATTGGAAGAACAGTGTGACTTTTAAACTGATTGGTTTTTAGGGAATGAGGTAGCAGGGGCTTAATCAGCCCCTCCCTTCCAGCCTATGTGTTTTCTAACCTGTTTCTTTCCATGTGCTTGGGGTGGGGGAGGGGGGACCCTGGTGGAATATCTCAACGTTCCCAAGCTGACCTTTCATATATATATATCTCAAACCTAGAGGTGGTATATGAACCATGAGAAGATGTCTTTCACCATGACTGTGCAGCAAAGACATCATTGGCCAGGCTGTGGGATTGCTTACTGTTTGGGGTAAATGTCAACTATGCCAATTATTGCTTCCAGGAGTCTCATATACAAACATACATAGAATAATCTCTCTCTCTCTCTCTCTCTCTCTCTCTCTCTCTCTCTCTCTCTCCCATTACCTCCCTCTCTCCCTCCCTCTCTGTCCCTTTTCCTCCCCTTCTTCCTCTCTCTCCCCCTCTTCTTCTCCCATTTCCTTCCCCCTTCTCTCTTACCCACACCCACAAAGTAAAGATCAGTATTAAACTGGGTCCAGAGAAAGATAGTGAAATAATCTTATGATGGCAATAAGACTTCATATCTATGGAGAACGATTCCTCATGGGTCCCCAGGGAGCTGGTAGGAAACAAATGACTGAGAAGCTGTAGTCACTTAAGGGCTGGGAAGAATCATCAGCTTAGTTACAGTAGAAAACAATACTTAAAGTTATTGATTCCTGAAGTTTGACCTGAGTTTGATCCCTCCTTTACTCCTTTACTGTGGGATCTTGAGTGAGATGCCCCATCCTTAAAATGGAGATTAAACTACACTCCCTTAATCATATCATTAGGTTATGGTAAGAAGGCTAGGCTGACTCCATGACAGGCTTCAAATTGGCAGTTCAGGAGACTAGACCTAAGAACTGGGCTATTCTGGGCAAGCCTAGGCAAGTCAGTTACTAGAAAACAAAACAAATCAAAACAAAACAAAACAACCCACAGGCTTCAGGTGGCTAGTCAGAAACTGTGCTGCCAACAGAAGCTGCCCTGCCAACCTGGCCTAAAGCAAGGACAAGGAGTCAGCAACAATTTCTAGATCTCCCCAACAACAGATTTCAGCCCCCATGCCCCAGGAATGGTTCTAGGATGTCCCTAGAGATGGAGCAAGATAGAGAGCACTTACCCGGGAACTCATCTAATGTGCTTTAATGTGCCTCGGAGCTCACTTTGTTGTCTCCATCTTGGAATGGGAGACCCCAGCATGCTGGACCTCTGTAGAATAAAACACTTTTTGGTTTTATATACTTTTTGCATCTGGGATATCATTCTTCAGCGAATCATAGACCCTTACCATGGGAAGAGTTTAAAAAATAGTACAGTTTATTGTAATTGCTATTGTAACTTTTACTTGTTATCATTATTATTATAATGTATTACCTGACCAGAAACCTGGACCCCACTTCCCAGGATTTTATGAATGAAAATTTAAATACTGATTTATATTTTTATTTTGCTATTTATGACCTTTAGCATCAAGCAGGTTAATTAAATTGACAAAATCTCTAATTGTATAAAAAGGGAATAAATTTACCTTACTCTATCCTATTATGAATATGAAATAGCATTGTGTATGCAAAATGTATGACCTACATAAACATCCAAAAATAATATGTAGAAAGGAAATACAAAAACAGAAGAAATTAAATTCTGTACCAATTTTTCTAACTGAAGAAAATAAGCAATTCTGTCAGTTCTATTGAAGTACTTTGAAGATCTTCAAGTTGAAACTTTTAGCAGTGTTTATTAGCTGACGTCTTTTACCTTGTTCCTTACGACATCCCAGTTTGTGTGTGAGTATGTGAGAGTGTGTGAGAATGTGTGTGAGTGTGTGTGTGTGTGTGTGTGTATGTTCATGTACATACATATACAAATGTATATGAGGTATACTGGTAAGAATGTATGTAGGGATCAGAGAATTATCTTCTATATTTTTTTTTGGTTGCTTTATACCTTGGTTTTTGAGGCAGAATTTCTCACTGACCAGGGACTCAAGTAGGCTAGGCTGGATGGGCAGTAAGTTCTAGAAATTTGCCTTGAATTATAGGCACTTGCCTCATCACATCCAGCTTTTTTAAGTGAGTTTAGGAATTCTTGTGCACTTTCCCGAAAGAGCTATCTTTTAGCCTACCACCCATGTTTTTACTGGGAAAATTGAATTCCTTTTCAGCATTTTGAAGCTGCCTGTTGAAGCTAAATAATCTGTGTGCCACTATTCATAATCAAGAGTTGGTAACAATAATACACATATTTATGAGGTTGAAAGGTCATATATCTTAGCCAAATGTCCAAAGCTTAGTTCAAATTGGCTCTAGTCTAAGAAAGGCTAAAACCTGGTGACTGTCAGAAGATTCAAGTATTAGCAAAACACTGCCTCTCTTCTGTGACTCAGAAGTGCTAGAGTGTCTATCAATCTTGCTGGGGAACAAGTCAGTAAGCAATATTCAGTTCTGGCCAGATTTTTGTTAAATTGAGTATTTGAGAAGATGGAACCTCAGGTGAAGAAATCCCTCCACCAGATATACTGGCCTGTGAACAAGCCTATAGGGCTTTTTCTCTATTAATGATTGATGTGGGAGAGCCTAGCCCACTGTGGGCGGCACCATTCCTTGAAAGGTGGTTCTGGATGATATAAAATGTGAGCTGAGTAAGCAATGAAGAGCATATACATATATATATACTTATGCTCTTCATTGCTTATATATATATATATGAGATATTCTCTTCATATACATTTTCTTCACTGCATATATCATATATGCAATATATTATATATGATATATTGATCTCAAGATTGATTCTGGCTACCCTTTCCATGAAGAGTTGACACTTTTTATAATAATTGAGTGAGAATGTAATTAATGGGAAAGTAGGATTTGTGCCTTGAGAGAAAAATATTACAGTTCAAATCTTGCACTAAAAAGCTTTTAGAATCTTTGTTTCTGTCATTTTTATACTTTGTAATAAATTGAGAAAGTGGTGCTTAAACGTGGAAGCAAGGCAGCATAAAATGAATGAAAATGGTCAGTAGACCGGGAGAAGAAAAAAGCAAGATTCCCTTGAATGCTAATTGGGAAAATGATATTTGCTTTTGAGTACAAATTGTACCCACTAAAAATTTCTGTAGTTGTTTTTCCTTAGCTCTAGAAGTGTCTGCCGGCCAGAATCTGAGAAACCTGTCCCTTGTTTTCAGCCCATGACCTTTTTGACTCTGCTAGCCCCTTTCCTAGCCTGGATATCTAGATTCTTGCAGCCTTGCTTCCTGGCTCCAGTTCACTCTTGAATATTCTATTAGCATGCAAATGCCACCGTGACATTTAAACCTTCTTCCTCTGCATTGAATAAAAGGGTGGAAAGGTCACTCTAACTTAGAGTCAACTCTGAGGTCCTGAGTAAATCCCTGATTAGACCTGATCTCTTTATTTGAAATGCTTTTTGTACAGGAAGCATACAACCCAGGTAAGCAGTTTGCATTCTGAGTTTCTAAAGCATTCAGTTCCCCATGTGTTTCAATGATGCCTTGAATCCTCTCCCAGGACCAGCTACAACAAGAGGAAAAAAAGTGACCAGTACAGGTGTCTTTACCCGGTCAGTGCTGGGTCTTACAGGCTGCTAAACATTCTGATGTTCATCTGACTCCAGCTCATTCATTCCACAGGAGAATACTGGCCTCTTTCTCCAGAACATCTGCTTTGAAATATATGCCCCATATCTTAATTTATACCTGCATTTGCAAGCATTTTGAAGTTGGACATGAATTAATCTGTTGAAAAGTGTGACAATATGAGAATGAACAGTTTGGTGGTGGAGGGACAAGACAATGTTCCAGCCTGAATGATCAAAGCAGGCCAGCAGGAGGCCTGTGTGTTTATGTTGAGTTTCAAAGACTTTTAAATGGAAATTTCATTCTTGAAGATTGTCCCAGTCTTTGGGAACACACACACACATACACACACACACACACACACACACACACACACACACACGGGTATATTTCTGGTGTGTGGATATCCTGTGATGTTTTACATATAATGTATTTTAATGGACAGTTGAGGTTGTTTGCAAGTTTTTGGTCTTGAAAGATACTTCACATGCTTGTCATGTCCAAGGTGACACCCCAAAATGGCAATACTGGTGACATTGTCCCAAACAGAAGGAATGTTATTGGATAAACAAGCCTAAAGGTGGGTTTCTGTTTCCTGAAAAAACAGGTGTCTTTAGGTGGTTTCTGTTTATCAGGAACCTACCTCCCTAATCTGCCCCAAAGGTCACCTACCTTGGGCAAGACCATCTAGTTCCGGGCAATCTCAAACAGTCTGTATCAGCTCAGATACTTCACCTTGCTGATACATAAAACCAGCCTGCTTTTCTCCTGTTTTGCTCTTCTCTCTATCCACATGCCACTCCCCATGAGATTTAGACTTGGCAGTTTGCTCTCCAATAAACCTTTATTTCTACCCATGGAAAGGCCTGGTTTTGTGATTTCACTGCACCCTTGCTTACAATGTTTCTCAGATCTCTAGAGT
The DNA here is from genome assembly GCA_019843965.1 of Rhynchomys soricoides. Classification (NCBI taxonomy): domain Eukaryota; kingdom Metazoa; phylum Chordata; class Mammalia; order Rodentia; family Muridae; genus Rhynchomys; species Rhynchomys soricoides. The sequence goes on along the minus strand of JADRCH010000017.1, from coordinate 8,084,270 downwards.
TTGGGAGGACAGGGAGGATGGTAACATACTAGAAGTAAGATGGCCAAAGTTCCATGAACAAAAACCAAAAAACAAAACAACAAAAAAACAAAAAACAAACAAACAAAAAGCCTCTAACCTGTAAGCCCCTTGTCCAAGGACAGATACTTCTTGTGATGCTGTAGGCTATTGATTACAGAAGATAACAAACCAGATGTTTTCACTCCCCTAAACAAGTTGTTTGACCCAACTACACTGGATGTGCTTGGTCATTTGTGGGTGGGGGGTATGAAGGCAGTATGCATGCTTGCCCCTGACTGGGTGTGGGTAGAGGATACAAAAGCAGGAAGTACATCAAAATATATCCATGCCTTTCATTGGATCTGATAGGAAATACAATGGTCCTGTGATCTTGCACTTTAAAGCCTCTGGCAAATGTGACTCATGGCCATTTCCTGGGAACTCTGGAATGGACATAGCCAGAATCCATTCCTCTGACCAGTATTTAATTAAAGTTTGCTTCCTATTTGGCGTTAAATTCTTTTAGTGGTCTTATTCTCAACCAGTGAGAAACAATATAGAAATTACAGCGGATATGGATATTATAATGTTTAATATGCATTCTACCAATCTGCCCTCTAGAAACAAATTGAGATAAATGTATGAGCATGTATGAACCAAAATTTTTAAAAATTTTAAAAATATATATTTTATACATATCCATTCCTAGGTCAGTGATAAAATGGGGAACTTACTCATTTGATTCATGGATAAATGACACTTGTGTCGGTTCTGTTGTACCTGGAAGTGTCACGTGGTCCTGCTTCCTTCTCTCAGCCACAGGCATGGTTGAGAATGGAATACCATTGATATTTTCTATGTAACTGGGTATTATTCAAAGATACTGAGATGTGTGCTCAGATCTTTTGACTGCTAAGCACATAAGACAGATTTCATGCTACTTCTATCATTTGGTTTTGTGGGGGCTCTTCTTGTTGTTACTTTCCTATTGCTGTGATTAAACACTATAACCAAGGCAATGAATAGAAAGAAGGGTTTATTTGGACTCATGTTTTCAGAGGGTTGAGAGTCCATCATGGCAAGGTGGTATGGCAGCAAGCATCATGCATGACAACATAAGTACAAAACAGAAAGAGCAAGCTGGAGGTAAGCACAGGGCTATAAGCTCTCAAAGACTACCTCTGTCAAAGTTGTATCTCCTAAACTTCCCCAGAGAATGCCACCAACTAAGGACTAAGTTTTCAAATAATAGAACCTACGAAGGACATTTCTCATTTAAACCACTACATCCTTTTACAAGGTTACCCTTTGTAAAGCATGAAAAACTAGCATTGTCTTTCAAAAGGTTTTCTATTTCTTTTACCAGCATGGAGTCTAGTCTAATGACTAGGGGCCCAGTTGACTGCCGTTCCAGAAACCTAAGCATTTTCTACTGACGTTATGCTAACATGTAGCAGATGCTGAATATATAATGACAGATGAAATTCAACTGATTCCCTCTTGAGTGTAGCTTAAAATGTAAGCAAGATATTATAGCATTTATCTCAGTGTCATAATTTGTACCAGAAAAGATTTCAATATTTCACTTTATGGGGAAATCATCTTAAAAATATATGAAAAATGCATTAACGATATTGATCTTTTGCTCTCATTTCTTCCTTCTAATGTCCCAGATCAAAATAGTTGTCTAGAGAAGTTTAAATCTCAAGCAATATTTATGGAATTTCTATACTGTGTCAGAAGCTTTAACGAGTTCTGGAGATAACAGCAGTGAACAACCATCAAGGGTCTGTAATAGAGTGGGGCAGATGATGGAATGGGTTGTTGAACTGGACTACTGAGAAAAACATAGCAGAGCTAAGGGATGAGGCCAGGAAGCTGTTGCGTTTTAGAGGGCATTAGAAAGACTTCTCTGATGTGATGGCATGACAATCTCCTATCAGTTCCTGCAGGAGGTGCACTGAGAGAAAACTGGCAGACTGCTCAAGCACAGAGTATTCACTTTTACCCTTTGTAGCTAATTGTGTGATAAATATAAGAATGCAGCAAGTGGACAAAGAACCACAGAGCTCTGAGGAGAAAAAGATATAAAGGATGGACTTGGTGGATACACAATGCAATCTCTATGCATAAGTTTTTCTCTGATACTTCACATGTAACATTACTTTTCTGTTTGGCAGTGCTGGCCCTTGATAATATTAAACTTGAAGTACTATACTCTAGAATGATCCTGGAGATTAAGATACCCCTCTACCCACTTTGTATTAAGACACTTCCTCCAAAGAACCACTCTTCCCCATGTGACTTTATAGGATTTACAAGGTCAGGCTGAGATTCCAAATTCGCATTCTTTTCTCTCACAAATGATTGGGCTACATCAAATAAACATGGCTTCTTCCACCCACAGCCATACACATCTTTTAGCAAACCCACAAAATCTCAATATGCCCCACTTCCTACATGAGGACACATTCCCTGACAAACTGTCCAGAATGCCACCAGCTCACCCTGTACCTCCTATCCAACACTCCTTGCCTTCATTTATCCTTTACTCCTGCCTCTGAGACCACTGGAGATCATTCAGTCATTTCCTCCTCAGTCCCAGTCGCTTCTGTATTTTAGACAATTCTTTTTTAAACACTTGACTCTTTCCTGACTTTAAATTTATTTCACTCCTATAAACCTCTGTAAAGCTCTAGATTGTGACTGTACATTTAAATATTCATTTGTTTATATCCATCCACTATGGATTATATATCAGGTTCCATTATTAATTCCTGGAGGCTGAGTAAGTAAACAAAGAAAGAAAACCAAAACACAAACCAAAATAATAAAAACCCCTTCCCTGTGAAAGATTGTATTCTGATTTGGGGGGGGGGGGGTGATTTGAATAAGATTGGTCCCTCCCCAGACTCTTATATTTGAATGCTTAATCACCAGGGAGTTGGAAGAGGAGAATTCTTTGAGAAGATTACAAAAGTTACAGGTATGGCTTGATTGGAAGAAGTGACTCTAAGGATAGGTTTTGAAGTTTCAAAAGCCCATGTCAGGCCCAGTCTTTCTCTGTCTTTGTCTGTCTCTGTCTCACTATCCCTTGGTGTCTCTGCTTATATCTGTCTCTCCTTTCTCTCCTCTCTCTCTCTCTCTCTCTGTCTCTCTCTCTCTCTCTCCTTCTCTCTGCCTATGGAGCAGGATGTAGCACTCAGCTACTGCTCCAGCACCTACCTGCCTGCATGTAGCCATGCTCTCCACCATGGTGATACTGGACTAATTAAATGCTTTCCTTTGTAAGAGTTGCCTTCATCATGGTGTCTTTTCATAACAATAGAATAGTGACTCGAGGAGATAAGATCAACAAGTGATCTACTTAATACAGCAAATGGTACTTTTATGCAATGGAAACATTTAGAATTAGAAAGTAAAAGCTAGCTTGTGTTTTTGAGAGTGTTACATTTTAAATCAAATTGGCTTGGTTAGCTTTTTCTGTGCTTTAGAGTGGAATGCAGAGAATGCAGTTTTCCAGTCCTGATGGCTGTAAACGGCAGTAGCCAAGGCTTCCAAACACCAGTAGTGCCCAAGGTCAGCAAAGCATGTCCTCTGATCACTTGGAAAAATATTCAAAGCAAAATTACAGAAGTTAGTGGGGATAATTGTGGAATTTCCAATTTGCATTTCCAAAGCAAGGTCCTATTCCAAATATCTTTGTACAGTAAGTAAAGATGTTACCTAAATCAGTCAGTCTCCATTAGTATGATGTCATGTTCTTTAGGATTTTATTGCTTCGAAAAAATACCATGTCTTAATGACCAGAAAATAACCCAAAATTAGGACAAACTTATATTTTTAAAAGTTAGATACTCCAATATTTTTTTAAAACAGACAATGATTGGAAATTGGTACAGGAGCAAATATGACTTGTTCTGGGTTCTTAGTCTTACTAATAAAAGAATTTAATAATGGACTCAAATGGAAGCTCAAGGAACTTTTATTAGAGTTTAAAGAAAAGATTCTGGAATATGCAATATACAAGTATCAGCAGCTTCCCAGGTTGGATGGCGGGGGAGAGGGGGATGAAGAATCAAAGAGTGTGTAGCTTTGTGATGGGATGATAGGATGCACCATATAGTTTAAAACTACAGAGAGCTCAAACTCAGAGCAGAAAAACTGCAGCATAGTAGGCAGGGAAGTTTTATAGAAGGAGGAAAGAAAGCTGAAGTACAAGCGAGAGCATGCAAGTTCTAGCCAGCCTCTGGAAGAAAGGCTGAAAAATGAAAAAGACAAAGTCATGCCTTTATGATTCAGGCACAGTACACTCACAAGAACTGCTCTGGGGAGGGACAAAGATACATTATCTTATTATTGGATGAATTATTTTGCCTCTCTTTTAAATTACACTTTAATGACTTTAGAGCCCAGATGTTGCCCTCCTTCCAGTCTCCCCCTCCCAGAGTTCTTCACCCCATCCCCCTACCTCACCTCTGACCCTCCCACACACACACATCACACTCTCTGGAGGATTAGGGGAATCCTTTCCCACAGAGGCCAGACAAAGCAGTTCTCTGCCACATATGTGCAGGGAAGCAGGGTGATTGGACCAGCCTGCGCATGCTCTTTGGTTGGTGGTTTAGTCTCTGGGAACTCCCAGGGGTCCAGGTTAGTTGACACTATTGTTTTTCCTATGGGGTTGCCATCCCCTTCAGCTCCTTCAATCCTTTCCCTAACTCTTCCATAGGGGCCCCAACCTCAGTCCAATGGTTGGCTGTAAGTATCTGCATCTGTCTCAGTCAGCTGCTGGTAGAGCCTCTCAGGACACACATGCTAGGCTCCTGTCTGCAAGCTATCTTTTAGCAAAGCTTGCGCTATCCTGGCCTTACCAAGAGCAGTCTCTTGGCTTGATGGTTAATCTGGTATAAATGGAGTGTTAGGCCTCTACCCAGGCCAGTGATTTTATTGTCTTGGCCAGAAGTTTTTTTTTTTTTTGGTTTTTGTTGTTCTGAAGGAGCCCTTATTGCTACTTAAACAAAATCAACTGTCTTGGGGTATTTTGACAATATATGTTTATAAATTTCATAACTTAACTAAATCATTTTCACTTTTAATGCTTTCTATTATATATCTATCAAACTCAGTGCATGAAAGAACAATACTGCTCACTGAAGTTTTAATGGCAGCAGCATGCAGTTTTGAAGGCTTGGGTGCCATTGTTGTGTTTCAGACCCAGGAGAGGAGGCTAAGGTACATACTCAACATACTAAAGTGGACCTGGCCTCCAAGCTCTCCCAACATCCCTCAGTCCCTACCTGTTACAGGGCATGGCTAGCATACCCTGCCCTCTGCCCTCTGCCCTCTGCCCTCTGCCCTCTGCCCTGAACTTTCCAGACTAGGGGCTAGACTTCCCCTTCCCCAGAAAATCTTCCCATATAATCTAGATATGTTGACCTCTTGCCCTTTCTCTGCACTTTCTCTCTTCCTGCCTGCACACATTCTCTCTCTTCTCCCTCATCTCTGTCCTCCCTCCATATGGTGACTTCCCCAACAGCCATGTTTATGAATTAATTCCTATTATTCGTAATTACTTGGTGTTTATCAACAGATTCTTCCTATTAGTTAGGTAATATAAATAAAATGAATATATAAAGATATCCAGTATTTACCAGATTGAGAAAATACAAAGTCAATGTAAATAAATTCATATTTATAGGAAGGCAGCTAGATAAAATCTAGGTAGTCTCTTCCCCACCCCGAACTGCCATTGTGTCTTTCTCCATATATTCTATCAGAACCTAATTCCTTTCTTATAACTGGCTTTAAAATAATAGCACTGAGGTTTCAAATGGATGGTGCTCACAGAAAATAAAAAAGGTAAGTTGGAAACATTTTATCAAAATTTATTACAAAATTCACAGTTACAGCTATGGCTTTACCTCCCTTAAAAGCTTAAGAGTAGTTAGTTGATATTTAATCTCTCTAATGTTCAAGACCACTCAAGAGGCAATAATATGAGGTCATTATAAAGCCAAAGACTCTGATGCCTCAACCCTACACAGCAAACTACAGGCAACTAAAAATTCTGAGCATGAGAGAAATTATCTTTCCCAGGAAAAAGCACACTTTCTCTCTCTCTCTCTCTCTCTCTCTCTCTCTCTCTCTCTCTCTCTGTGTGTGTCTTTCTCTCTCTCTCTCTCTCTAACACACACACACACACTGCATGTGCACATATGCACAACTAATAATAATAAAAAAAAGAGACCAAGAATTTGAACAAGAGCACAGAAGAATATATGGGAGGTCTTGGAGAGAGAAAAAGAAAAGAAAAAATTATGTAATTATAATTTCAAAGAAATAATTTTAATTTTTAAAATTCTGTTTTTAATTATGTATATGAGTACAAGAGACTACACAGGCCATAGACATTGGATTCCTGGCATCTAGAAAAACAGGCATTCATGAACTGCCTGATATGGATGCTGTGAACTGAACTTGGGCATTTATAAAGAACAGTATATGCTCTTAACCCCTGATCCACCTCCCCAGTCTACTGCTGCAGGTTGGTTTTTTTTTTTTCAATTGTAATAGTAGGTTATTCATATTGCTGATTTTTCAATATTTTCTAAGTTCTTCTCTGTAATGCCTAGAGTAACTCCTTATTAGTGGAATGTTTCATAAGAATATACGGGATAATTGAGATTGTTCTGTTAGATGAACCTGTTCATTCATATTTTATACTGCTCTTAGAAAGCAGAAGGAAATCCTTAATTGAGTTTGAATTTGTTCTTTCAATTTTTCTATTTAGTCCTCAACAAAGCAAAATTTAAATGAACACAGGAACCTCCTTATTCCCTGTTCTATGACCTGCTACTGTCTGGGGATGCATATTGACACATGTAAGTAGCCAGGATTGATCCACCTCTTCTCATTAGCTCATCAGCATTGTCTGAATCTCCATGGTTACTTCAGGCAGGTGTTGGCTGGTAGACTGCTGAACAGATGACTCAATGTTAATTGTTCTGGGCAATTGAACAATAATCAACCCAAGTCAGAATTTAAGCTTCAAGTAGTTGAATATTGGCTCTGTACCCACGGCCTCTGTTGTAATACCACTAGAAATTAAGAAAAGAATTGTGCCCTGCATTGATGGATAGGTTGTCTAGATGCTTGCACCATCACTGATTTTTCCAAGTTGAGGATTTAACAGAGAGTGGTATTGTCTTATTTGGCAGTGCTAGTGACCAAGATAATTTCATAGATATAACATGTGACAGCAGATCTGAAACTGCTGGTATTTACAAAGGTGCACTTTCCTGTGGGGATTTTGCCAAGGGACAGATTGTACTAAAAACTAATTAAAAAAACAAACAGTGCCTGGATCCTACCTGGTTTTGCTAATTTCAGCAATATTCAATGGTTTCCTTTTGGAATTGTCATTGTTTACCTTGCTGAGACAATTATTTTGGCATTGGAAAACCTTCCAGAGCAAATTAAATTCCTAGCAGCAGTGCAAACATCAGTTATTGATCCATTCATCCAATAATTATTGAGGCTTGTTTTTGTTGTTTGTAGTGTGTGTATGTGTGTGTGTGTGTCTGTTATGGTACCAGGAATAAATTGGTAAAGAAGACTCAATATTAAAGAAGCATTTCTCTTTAGCATAACATTTAAGTAATTAAATAGAAAATTGTTGTGCATAATGTTTGGTCAGGACACAGACACCAATTAGAGAGCAATGTGACCAATCTTGTTTGTACATGGTTTATCAAATGTGGTAACTAAACTAAAATAGGAAAAATAAGTAGGATCTAGTCAAATGAGGGTGTAAAAATGAGGGTTGGTGTGTCTTCAGTCTCAAAGATTCACTATTTGAAACTTTTATGAACTAAGGAAGAGCATAGGATGATCTTGGAGCCATTATCTTTCATTCCAAGATCCCATGAACAGTACTCAAAGGCCATGGTTCTTGTCAATCAGCAAGAGCATCTGGTATGTCTTCCAATTTCCAAGAGGAGCTGTTGAAGCAATGCTAGCAGAAACGGAGGATAAATCCAGGTATTTAGGGATGGGGAGAGTATTAGAAATAAATATTCCAACCATTTAAAGCTTGGATATTTATTTAATCCACCAGAATAATAAAAAATATGACTGAGACTAGAAGCTTGTAGCACAGATAGTCTATATAGTTCCCTAAGCTATTAAGAAATGCTGTTGTGATTAATTCCAGTATCTGTTAAAATATGACCATGCTTTGTATTTATTTTATAAGAAATCTGTCTTTATCTGGTGACTGAGAGAGCTAGTAAATATCTTTAGCACACAATGCTATTTAAGTTTTAGAATGAGTAAGTAAGATCCCAATAGAATAATTGGGTGTTTTATTGTGGAATGAACCTCATTTTAAAAATACTGGTGTCAAATATAATGGATAATTATATTTAAGCTTGCCTTGCTTTATAAATCTAATTCTTTTCATAATAGCCTGAGAAATAAATAATACTTTTATTGGAATATATGACATCAGTATACTTTAGAAACTTATATAAATATTATTAGTTCATCCATACTTAAACATTCAGATCCTTGAGATCCCAGTATCTAAATGCAACAAAGTCAAGGTGTTTCAGATCCCCCATTTACTCAACCTCTAGATGTTAAAAATGTAAACCTTTAAAAGCTGTATGTAGTCTAGCTATGTCCCAGAATGATAACATCCAAACAAACATGGTTCAACCACTAAATGGTAAAGAACCCACCTATTAATCAAAAGGATAAATCATGATGGTAAACATTAGAAAAACCTTCAAAGTAAAGTAAAAAAAAATAGGAAAAAGAGAAAGCAATGTGGATGACTGAACCATGCGTATATTAATACCACTTGTTTATCTGACGCATGCTCTATGAAGATGTTTGTCCTTTTCTCTTTCTCCTGTGGCCTTCACTTGTACTCAGAATCATTCCTTCTATATTGTCTTCCACATATACAACACCCACTTCTTTTTCTGCTTCTTGTCTCTTGTTACTCTATTACTGTGGTGTCCTTACTGGTCTAGTTTCTATGCAGGAGAGTGACATAGCATATATGTAACATTCTTTAGAAAGAGATACATGGAAGAAACAATTGAGTCATGCCCAGTCTCATCACGGAGAACCTAGTGGAGTATGCCAAGGCTGTGGACTATTCATGTCCATTCATGTTCTTAACAAATTTACAGAAATTCCAGTATGCCAATGCAACTAGATATTTTGCTATAGGGCACTTAAACTTAAAAGTGAAGTAAGTTTATCAACAGAAGAAGCCAGTCCTATGATGAATAGAAAGGTAAATTATCTCCTAGACTTGAATTAGTTTCGAGACTACTCCGGATTTTACAGCCTTGCTCTGCCTTCCCTCACCCGCCATACGCTACTCTAAATCTTTGCATAGCTCATGTTCTTAAAAATTAAATCAAAGCCTTGAAATTGTAGTTAATTGTGTTGCTAATTGCCAAAAATAGACCTATAAATTAAGACACAACAGCAGTATTATGATCACTCAGGAATGTGGAATTCATAATTAAAGACAAGATTCATTAAAAGAAAAAAGACAGAAACAAAGAAGAGTACTCAAACAGTGGAATTGTTATGGTTTTGTTTCTGAGAAATATCCAAGAACACTGGTTCTTTCTAGGTCTTTATATTTTAAAAAGGGCCTGAACAGCTAGTTTTGTTTATATTCTGGCAAAAAATTTAGGTTTACTGTTAGAAAATTGTAATAATGTTAGAAATAATGTCAAAGCCAAATGTTTGCAGTATAATTGTAGTTCTCCAGGCAATTTGTGTGGCTAGTGAAAATGAAAATCAGACAACTTATCAAAAGACATTTATCAGTTTTGTTCAAGGGGGAAGGTAACAGTGTTATTTCATAGGAATCATTACAACGAAAAAGTGACCTTAAGTTCTATGACCACTTATGATTATGTTGAGAATGGTCCTTAATGAGGAAGGGTATTTTGGAAGCAGCTCAAAATCAATCATTGCATAAAATATCAAAAAGAAAGCAAGTTACTGTTTTAAGATCGAAAGTATCTAAATTAGTATATATCTCTAATAAGGTTTTTTTTCCTTTGAAAACTTACAGCTGTTTTAACAATTGTTTCTACCAGCAATGAAATGTTTCTATAATCTTGACTTACTGTGGTATTTGAGTTGCCCTGCTTCAGACTCCTTTATGCTCAGCAATTAATTATTACAACAATGCATTTCCCCAATGAGCAATTGTGGGGTGGAAGAGGTATTTCTGGGTTTTGGCCAGAGTTTTACTGGGTAGCCCAGGCTGACTTACAACCCACTATATAAAGCAGTATGTCTTCAGACTCACCTGCCTCCCCAGTGTCAGGATTAAAGGTGTGTGTCACTTGTCCTTAAATTATTAATTATATATACCTCTCAAAAATGACAAAGGTGACTTTATTTATGTGTTTCCCTCCTGTATTCAACTCCTTGCCTTTATATATCTCAAAATCCCAGCAACTATTCTAATCTGCCCTCACTTACTTTGCAGCATTTTCTCCTGCTATCTGGATGAATGGTTTTCTAGTGGTAAGTTTCCCTTCACTAATTCCACTGGCATTTTCATTTGTCCATTATTTAGACTTGATCTACTCAGGATCACTCAGAAGTGGAGGTCTTGAGCAGGACTAATTCCATCTTGGGTAATTTTTAAACTATTTACATGTTAGTATCTATTCTTTCTAATGATTCCACATAAAATATTAGCAATAAATAATGGGATTATTTAGAGTTCTCAATGCTCAAATGACTTGCAAGTGATTCTTCTTGTAAAGATGTCCAACGAATTCTGTCTCTAAATTGGAGTACTCAGTACTTGCCTGAATACACAGGTTCATTGGCAGGAATTGGAATATGGATGCTTTATTAAGATTCTCATTCATTTCCCACTCAATGCTTTAACATTACTAGACTGATTACTTTCCAGTCCAGGAATGCAATTCTTTTCTTTCTACATGGCTGCCTTTGTTTCATTTTTACACCTGTACATAAGTACTTTTTATAGCCAAAGGGTTAGATCATTAATTTAAAGACAAAAGCAAGGAGTCCTGAGCATTTCTCTAAATAGAAGCTTGTTTCTCAGAAACTGAAATTCTTCCTTTTTAAAACAATAAAATTGGCGACTTGAAATTATATTGCCCTTATTTATTTATTGCCAGAACTACCGTGATATAATTAAATAAGACTAGGAAATTTGATTCACGTCAACTCTTCTCCTCCCCTAAATTCATCAAGGCAACTGGGGGAATAATTGTATAGAAAATATTAAGTTTGATCCAGGTTGATGTTAAATCTCATTTTTATATGTCATGTGGCATCTTCTTATTCATTGATTTTCCCTGGAATAGGGATGTTTATAAATCAAGAATTCATGTACATGGCTGCTGAACAAGTCTTCCATGAAAAATAGGCATTAGCATGGAACTCAGTACCACCCTGCATGATACTTACTACCTACTTAGAAACATGGTGAACATACAAAATGGAATTTCATTAGAAGATCAAGAATCAACAATAATTTAGGAAAACTATGAAGAAAATCTAACAGACTGAAGTTAATTAAGAGCAAAATAAAAGATATATAATAGCATTCATTAGAGGCCTATTAAGAGTGAGACTTATTAGTAGACAGTCATTACCTACCAGACATTTCATATTTTAATTTATGTAAAATAAAATACAGTTATTTGTAAATCTACATTTCACACGAGGGTAATGTTCAGAGTCTTATAAATAATTGCTAACTGGGCCAGTTGAAATATGAATCCAGAATTATTTTGCACCAAAGGCTGACTTTTGATTGCTACACCATGATTTTGTGGGGCTGGAGAGATGGCTCAGAGGTTAAGAGTGCTTGTTGCCTTACTGTTGCTGTGAAGTGACTGTTGGGTATTTCAAACTTTTGGGCTAATAACCACTTAACAGTGAGTACATACCATGTTCATTCTTTTGTGACTGCGTTACCTTGCTCAGGATGATATTTTCAAGATCCATCTATTTGTCTGCAAATTTCATGAAGTCATTGTTTTTAATAGCTGAGTGGTATTCCATTGTGTAAATGTACCACATTTTCTGTATCCATTCCTCTGTGGAGGGACATCTGGGTTGTTTCCAGCTTCTGGTTATTATAAATATGGCTGCTGTGAACATAGTGGAACATGTATCTTTATTACATGTTGGAGCATCTTCTGGGTATATGCCCAGGAGTGGAATAGCTGGGTCCTCAGGTAGTATTATGTTCATTTTTCTGAGGGTCCGCCAAACTGATTTCCAGAGAGGTTGTATCATCCTGCATTCCCACCAGCAATGGAGGAGTGTTCCTCTTTCTCCACATCCTTGCCAACATCTGCTGTCACCTGAGTTTTTGATCTTATCCGTTCTGACTGGGAGTGTGAGGTCCCAGATGGAGGACTTGGAGAAGGGACTGAAGGAGCTGGAGTTTGCATCCCCAGGGAGGCAGCAACAGTGTCAACTGGCCTGACCCCCTCCCCCCCATACTCCTGGAGACTGATCCACCAACCAAAGAATACACATGGAGAGACCCATGGTGCTAGCCACATATGCAACAGAGGAGGGTCTTGTTAGCCATAGGGGGAGGAGAGGCCCTTGGGCCTGAGAGTGTTAGATCCTCCAGTAGAGGAGAATGCCAGGAGGGAGGATGAGAGTGGGTGAGTGGGTGGGTGGATGGGTGGGAGAATACCCCCATAGAGGCAGGGGGGGGGAATGGGGAGGTTCCAAAGGGGAGATCTGGAAAGGGGGAAACATTTGAAATGTAAATAAAGTAGGAAAAATAATAATAAAAAAGAAAGAAAAAGAAAGAGACAAGAGGAAATCCTGTGCTCAGATGGGGGGAGGTTAAAGCCAGCACTATTCTCCTCCTACTACATGGCCATCTGCCACAGGCACAGAGAAAAACAAAAACAAACAAACAAACAAAAAATACCCCAAACAAACAAAAAAAAGAGTGCTTGTTGCTCATCCAGAAGACTATAGTTCAATTAAAGCTCCCATAACTGCCTGAAACTCTAACCCTGAGGGATATTGCATCCTCTGAAAGCATGTTCCTTCAATACTTACATACACATACATATACATAAATGCACATAAATATAGTCTTTAAAAATGGGATAGGCAATGGGTAATCGAATCTTATATTCTTAATGAAGAAGTGGCAGATAGAAGACAAGGACATAGAAATCTAAATGTGCAGAAAGAGAAGAGCCTATTTTGGGCAGTTTTTGACTAACAGTACTAATTGTGTTATTGAAAGTTTGGGGAAGTTTCACTTGGTAAATATCATACGTCACCAAAGTAAAGTGAGTCCATTGTTTGTGTTCATAGTCTTGTTTACAAAAGGATTTTAAAATGAACTCAGATGGAAGCTTAAGGACTCTTGGGTTATAAGTTAAAACAAAAAGAAGCAGAGCAGGCAAGATGTAAGTCTCAGGAGTTGCTTGGTGGAAGGAGAAAAAGAAGAGAGACTCATGCCCTTTTGAGTTAGGATTCAAGAAAGCAGGCATGTTCAGCGGGAGAACTCAGTAAGCATCTATCTAACAGAGAGGGAAGGGAGAGTCAGAGAAAGACTGAGAAAAGACAAATTGCCAGGCTAGTATTTGAAAAACAGAAAAAGAAAAGGAAAAGGATTTTTTTTTTTTTTTTAGTTTAACTGAGAACAAGATTAACAGCCAAGATATATAGATAGATACACTGGGAGAGGGACTTCTGTATAGTACATCATCTCATTAAGGGAATAAGTATTTCCCCCATTTCCTTTGTATGCTTTCAGTGGCTTGGTCTTCTTGGGAGGTTTCTTGGCCAGATGAATGACAAGGCCAGGTGGGTTAATTCTTAAAGGGATAGATAATACAGCATGGTTCTTTATTCTTTGAGGCAGATCAGAATGTGCACAGATGTTGGAGCAATATTTTTGTACACTGTGTAAAGATGTGTTTCTATCCTTCCCTGCCTGCCTAGAAACCTTCTTATTGCTTAAAATAAAAAGGCCTATGGCCTATAACAGAAGGCAGAATAGTAAGGTGGAACATGTAGAAAGGAACTCTGGGAACGAGTAAGAGGTGGGAGATTCATCACTCACACTTGGAAGAAGTTGGACATATGAAACTGAGGTAAGGTAACCAGCAAATACAGTATAGTATAAATGGGTTAATATAAGTTAAGAGCTAGTTGGGGAGCAAGCCTAAGCTAAGGCAGAAAGGATTGTAAGTAAATGTAGATCTCTGTGTCATTATTTGAGAACCAAGGATGGCATAGAAAGGCCCAAGGTTACTCATCAAGTGCTAGGCGTTTAATTCAGATTCCATTATTTTTAGGGGGGACCTGAACAAAATAGGTTTCCCTTAGTGAGCCCTGATAGAGTCCTGATAGAACCTTCATCTTTTTATATGACAACCTTATGTGTAAGTCTTCACTGAATGTTATTTCATTCGCTTCATATTCAGAATATTGAAATAGTTTTTATGAGCATTTTTGCTTCAGTAAAATTAGTGAAGGCTTAGAAAGATATATTTGCTTACTACTTACATAGATGAGAGGTACTGTCTGGGGAGGAAATAAAGATTCTAGAATAATATGTCTAATCACAGTGTTTGGAGTAACCAAAAAAACCAACCAACCAAACAAACAAAAAAAATGATTTGGGGAATACTATCAAGAGGTTGAATTTAAGTCATTTGAGTTCAAATGTCAACATCTCATTGGCAGCAGCTGTAAGTGCCATTGAACAAAAGATGACATTACCCAAGAACTAGAATATTATTTGTCAGACCCAGTTTATAGCTACATAAAATTACATGAATTACACAGTAAAATGAAAAAGAAATGCCTCTGGTTGTTGAAAATGAATAACTTTGAGTAGCGTTATGTTAATATTTCATAATTCTGTTTCTTAGTCTTATAATTATGTCATACTTCTCTTCATCTAAACTTAATTATTCAGGAAGAGGATTTTGAAAAACTACATAAATATATAATATTGCTTTATCTAGTATAATTTTACTTTCAGAAGATATGCTTGAATATCCATAATGGATAGAGTTTAAGTTAAATACATGGCACACATAAAGTGCAAGTACATCTTTCTTTAAGCCTCCATAAATCCTTTTATTCCAACAATATTTATTTTCTTTTGGATTTGATTTTATGACATTGATAAAAAGAAGAAAAATGTACTTAGAAATACGATAAAGCACCTTCAATCCCAGTACTCAAGAGGCAGAGACAGACAGATCTCTGAATTCAAGGCCAGCATGGTCCATAGAGTAAGTTTCAGGACAGCCAGATCTACACACACACACACACACACACATACACACACACACACACACACACACTGACTTGAGAAACAGGAAAAAAGAAAAGAAATATGATAATGTTTTAACATTCTTATATACCTTTGAAATATGATTCAACACTAATGTACTGAAAATGCATACTCATCACTCAAAAAGTTTCAAGATAAAATGCTGACCCATCACTGCAGTAATGGCACTCCTCCTCTGTACAACTAAATGGGGATAAAATAAAGTAAGGGTAAGTGTTTCATTTTAGAACCCAATTGTGTGGGTGAGAGAAAAGTGGGGAGCATGAATATTTGCATGCATATGTGTGTAAATATAAAGGGATCAGGAGAAGTTACAAAATATATTTGTTAACTATAGAACTGATTCTGCAATTAAATATTTTTAAGTGTAATGATATATTTTGAGGTAAGATACATTAAATCGCTCTATGTTAAAAAGTTATTTAAAAATATTTCTATTACTGAAAGGATGTTAATTATTTTCTGATTCAAATATGAGCATATGCATGTTAAGGAATGTAAAGAAACACAATGGAAACAGTCATACCTCAGAAATAACAGTTATCTTTCAGCAAATGCATTGTGGGGTGTTGTGGATAGCCCTGGGGCTATTTGTATTTTGATGCTAATTCCACCCTCCTGGGAGGGGCTTTAGAAAAGGAGTGAGTTACATACTCATGTGACTTCTTGTGAACCAATCCCTTAATGAATAAAGGAGCCAATCACTGGGTGAGTAGGAGGGACTTCCAGGTTGGAGAGGGGAAGAGAGAAGCAGGAGACGGAGAGGGTCTTTTTGGAACGGACAAGATAATAGTAAGATGTAGCTGCTAGAGTTTCCTGGTATCATGGCAGATCCGCAAGGATTCGCCACCAGAGGAATCAGATTTTAATAAGGCTTACAAGATTAGGTTTTAGTTGTTGCGCCCAGAGATTGAGTTACCATTGTTTCTGAGCTAAGTTAGTGTGATGTTTTTCTTCTTGTGGTGGCTTGTCTGGGTTCAAGAGAGAAAGGTACAGCAGCAAAGCATGGGTTTGCCTGATGTGCACCACTAAAGCTGTGGGGGATTTGAAGCATGGGGCTGGTATGGGAGTGACCCACCAGTGGAAACCTAGTGAGCTGGGTAGAGAGATCCTGGGGCTCTGAGCCAGAGCTCAACAAGATAAAAACAGGTTGGCCATTGCTCACCAGTGCATGGCTGGTCAGGCCAACAGGGCTGAAAGAACCAGGGGATGGTTCTTTCATATTCTTTCTTTTTAATATTTCCTGCAACAAGGTGTGAAATAAAATGTGTAAACTAAGTTATATTGTCAGAGAGAGTGCATTTGAAAGCCACTATCCTTCAAATTCCCCTCCTTTCCCTCTGCCCAGGGAAACCATTAACTACTGATTACATTAATGTGATTTCCCAAATTGTCTCCAAGATCCACAGCACTGCTGGACAGTATACAAAATATAGATAATTGTAATTTATATTTCTTGCCCTCAAATCCTTGCCTTGTCTATATATAGACACAAATAAAGAAAAGCTAGGCTGGACAGTGGTGGTACACGCCTTTAATTTCAGCATCTGGGAGGCAGAGGCAGGTGGATTTCTGAGTTCGAGGCGAGCCTGCTCTACAGAGTGAGTTCCAGGACAGCCAGGGTTACACAGAGAAACCCTATCTCGAAAAACCAGAAAAAAAAAAAAAAAAAAGCTAATCATATAATGTGCCACCTAAAATCTGCTGCTTCAAAAATTGCACAGTGTAGTTTGGAAGTTAAGGAATGCTTCTCTCAAACAACACTCCGTGTGCAGTTTCCTATATAAAATATTATTCATACTGGGACTTGAAAAGTAACACATTTTGAATCACATACTGGCACAAGACAAGATTTAAACCCAGATCTACCTGTCATGAAAGACTGGACTTATGTTACTGGAAGATGGCAGAACTTGCTAGAAATTATTTCTTTGGTTCCAATTTAGACAAAAATAAATAGCCTAAGGAAAATGTCCAGAATTCTTTTCAAGTGTTTATACATTAAAATGAATAATATAATTGGTCATATTAAATCTTGTAATTGTTAAGACTTATACCTGTGTTATAAGAAGGTAGACCATCCCATGTAAACATTCAGCTACCGTGTACCACAAGCATCATTAACGGAATGGTAACACTTTCTTCTTGTTAAGATTGAACAGAAGGAAGAAGTGACCCTCAATCACCACCGATTTACATTCAGCAATAGAAAATGCCACACATAAGATTCACACTTGACCAGAATAGTGACAACTGCAGCCTCAAAACCCTACAAGGAAGACTGCTATATAACCAGAAAAAATAAGCAAGATAATTACAAAATTCTAAAATAAAATCAGGTATTCAAAAGCAAGCTATATCTTATAATAACAATGAAATTAGATGTCTCATTTGCTCATATAAAGACACATTTTTCAATATTGCATATTTAGCATAATGCTTGATGTATAATAAAACACTGAAGTAGAGGAGATACAACATTAGACATCAGTTTATTCTCAATAGCATGGATTTAGGGGACTCAGAATTAATATGGATCTAGTTCTAGAATAACAAATTGGAGAACATTTAAATAATTGTCAATATGCATTTTGTCAAAGGAAGACAGTTGCATCAAGGAAGATAGTTGTTTGACATGTGTGTGTTCCCTTTTTTCTCCAGATGTCTTTGGACATGAACTTTTTGGTAGGATTATGATTAGGAGAAATGGCCTTGTTGGAGGAAGTGTGTCACTGGGGGTGGAATTTGAGGAATCAAAATACCATGCAAAGCTCAGACTCTTCCTCTCTATGCCTGTGGATCAGAATGTAGAGTGCAGTTAAGCTCTACCAACTGCCTGCTCCCCACAATGATGATAATGGGCTAAACTTCTGAAACTGTTAGCATGCCTAATTATATTCTTTCTTTTGTAACAGTTGCTGTGGTCCCGGTGAGAATTTAATATTTATAGTGTGGCAAAAGCCAGAGTCCTCAAACCACATCAATGACTCATTGCAATGAACATTTGCAAGTAAAGCTGCTTGGGCAAATAGGGTGTACTGTGTGAACCACTGCAGCTTCCGTGGTGAGGTGGTTTTTTGTTTGTTTTGTATTGTTTTGTTTTATGTTGTTGTTTGTTTGTTTGTTTGTTTTGGGGGGGAAAGAGGAGTTGGAGAAGGGACTGAAGGAGCTGAAGACATTTGCAGCCCCATGGAGGGAGTAACAGTGTCAACTGGCCTGACACCTCGATACTCCTGGAGACTG
Source organism: Rhynchomys soricoides (assembly GCA_019843965.1). Lineage (NCBI taxonomy): Eukaryota > Metazoa > Chordata > Mammalia > Rodentia > Muridae > Rhynchomys > Rhynchomys soricoides. The sequence goes on along the minus strand of JADRCH010000017.1, from coordinate 8,065,648 downwards.
GATCACCAACCAGAGAATACACATGGAGGGACCCATGGTGCTGGCCACATATGTGGCAGAGGAGGGTCTTGTTAGACATCAGGGGGAGCAGAGGCCCTTGGGCCTGAGGGTGTTAGATCCCCTAGTATAGGAGAATGCCAAGGAGGGAAGATGAGAGTGGATGGGTGGGTGGGTGAGAGAATACCCCCATAGAGGAAGGGGAAGGGGTGAGGGAATGGGGAGGTTCCAAAGGGGAGATCTGGAAAGGGGGAAACATTTGAAATGTAAATAAAGTATGAAACAAAAGATCTGTTAACACTGTATGCACTATTTTCATGATTGACTTATCTACAACATCTTGACCATCTCCACAAGAATATATGTGGCTTGAAAGCCACAGTGGACAGACTGCATTTGTTTGTCTTGTGGATGTTTAGAACCTTCTTTAGCAATACATCCTTCCCAAAGAAGTTATTTAATTGTTCCACAGTGCTGTTTTTGCTTTTCCTTTAATTCTTTCTCTTTATGTTTTCCATTTCACTCTGCAGACACTTGCTTACATCTTCCATCCAGGAATAAGACTATGAGTCTTGATTGGTACTAGTCCTGTCCATCTTCTATATCAATATGACCTTGTTTTCTTAGTACATGCTCAATGCAAAAGGAGTCAATTTTATACCAGCACACAAACAGTGGACTCTGATGTGTCTGAGATATAGCAAGAGGAGGAAGTAACCAGAGGAGCTGGAGAAAGGGACAGTGGTAGCCACTGAAGTCCATAAAAAGAGAGATGTTCAGAGTCAGGGTCCTCTGAGTCATAGTAAGACTTCAAGGTTATTATCTCTAATGGAATTCATTTATAAGAGCGAATATAACATGATATTACTGCATTAACTCATTTAAAAGACCGTTCTGGAGGCTTTGTATGGAAAAATGCATATAAGGGCAAGAATGAAAGCTGTGTCACTGGAAACAGTCTCTTATACCATTGGGTGTTTTTGTCAAACCTAAGTACTGTCAAGATTTCAGTTAGAAAGAAAATTTTATTTTACTCTATTTTTTTCTATAAATTATTTGTACTTGAGGGTCAATATAAGTCCACAGAGAGGTCAGAAAACAAATAATAAGGCCAGTGTGACACACACCTTTATTCCCATCACTCAGAAAACAGAAACAAGCAAATTTCTATGAGTTCATGACTACCCTGGTCTACATGCAAGGTTCAGGCCAGGAAGGACTGAGAGTGACACCATGTCCAAATAACTAACATAAAATAAAATTTTGAAAGAAAGAAATTAGAAGTGAGAAGAGATACTGAGAAGAGGCTTGATGTACCCCTAACTCTGTTGCAACGTCTACCTTGATGAGGCTCAACTCCTCAACTGTGGTTAGGTGTGATCCAGTGGCATTCTTGGAAAAGAAAAAGAGAAAGAAGGAAGGAAAGAAAGAAATGAACAAAGAAAAAGAGTGGGAGGCAGGAAGGGAGGGAAGGAAGGAGGGAGGGAGGGATAGAGAGAGAGAGGAGGGGAAGAGGAGGAGGAGGAGGAGGAGGAGGAGGAGGAGGAGGAGAAGAAGAAGAAGAAGGAGAGGGAGAGGGAGAGGGAGAGGGAGAGGGAGAGGGAGAGGGAGAGGGAGAGGGAGAGGGAGAGGGAGAAGGAGAAGGAGAAGGAGAAGGAGAAGGAGAAGGAGAAGGAGAAGGAGAAGGAGAAGAAAATCCATAATGTGCTTATTTCTACAGTGATAATAGACCCTGTGGGCAATTTCAGGCAACCAATGGTATCAGCTACAAGGTTGGGACCTGGCTCCAGCAGATTAATCGTATATGAGCTATATGTAAATGCTTCTAACAGAGTTTTTATATTCTTAATATCTTGGACACTGCCCTCATTGTTGCTCTCGGACCCTTCATTTTTCCTTTACCATATTCCCTCAGTCTTTCCTTCCTTCCCTTTTTTCCATTTAACAGAAATCTGGGATATCCGCCAACACTAGATGCTTTGAATTCTCAGAATATTTGAAGTACAGCATGAAGGTTCACCCTTGTTTTATTATTAATCTGTAAAATTACTCCAACTTTTCCTTACTATACACACTGTTATACCAATAGATACCTAAATAGATGAAACTATTAATGGAGTAGGAAAATATAATCCTATTCAGTATGTGACATCTATGACACCAATCAAACTACCTTTAATTAAAGCATTATTAAACAACCCACACTGTCTACAAATCAGAATTTTTTTCTTAAAATTTTGGCATTGCAGAAACAACATTGTATGGTAAAAGCATTCTTTTTTATCCAGTTGTTTCCCAAAAGTAGGTGGACAATAGGGTGAGCTGTTAAATTAACTTCTCCTACCACACCACTAAAATTCTCACCTGGGAACAAGGGAACCAATCTAGCAAATGAAAAATGTACCATGAACTATCCATTACTCCTAGCAAACTAAATTATAGTCTCTCTTCACTACTCAAGAATAGATGGCTTCCTCTGGTTTCTGATGAGATCAGTAAGAGTGAGAGCAAACAGAAAAGAGAGAAGATAGCCTGTGTTGATACTTTTGCCTAACTAATGCAAGTGAGTCATTAAGCCATGGAAAGGACTGGCCAAGCCCTAGTGTCATTTCAGACAAGTAACATTTTACTAAGTCAAGGATATCTGAGCTTGCAGCGAGCTGGCTAAGATGAGGTAAAACGCATAAATTCACATGCCTCAAACTGTCAGCTATTTCCATGAGCAGTGATTATTAAAAGTACATTTTTAATTTGCAAAAGAATCTCTGCTAATACACCTGCTAATTAAATTACTAATCATTTAACAATCCCTCATGTTACATTACCTGGAAAATAGAACGACAAGGTCATAATCACCCAAAGCATTGCTTTAAAAGATTTGGGAAGAAATGTTAAGTAAGCTATGGCTGGCTGAAGGGGCGAAATGATATGAGCACATTCAAGTGGGCATAGTCCATTAAGCTACCTTCCCGGACTATTCAGTAAATTGTGTGCAATCGTATCTAGCTCATTTAATACCTGGAGTATACCATTCAGATGGTTAAACAAATGAGATTCACACAAGCTTTGTCACCCTGTAATTTACACCTCATTTGGTCTTTCCTTTGTACTAACATCTGCTACATCACTCTTACTGTTTGAAGAACTCTTGTAAATGCCCCTACCAAAAGGTTGTATGGCTGGCTGTGTTCAGATCCCTTGACATGATATATGTCCTGTCTTCTCTTTGAAATGGAAATGTAGGTACCTTGAAAATGCTAGGTAGTACTGAAACTTCAGAGAACACCTTTGCAGTTTGAAAACATTAAACCAAAGGATGACCTAATGCCACTTTCCCCAGACCTAAAGTCATATTCCTGAATCTCATATAGAAACCTAATTCAGCAACATACATCTTCACACTTGCTGAACACTCATAGCGAAGAAACATCTGGCATTTTAGATAACCCAATGTGCTGACTTTACAAAACTTCGGAGGTCTCTAAATGAACTCAGAGGTAAACACCAAACCCTGCCATTGTTCAGGGAAGTTGCTGTCACTGAAGATAGCTGGGTCTTAGCTCTTTACTTCCTCTCAATACCTACATGGATATTTTTGATAAACTGCATATTTTATCAACTAATAAAGCAGGTATTGACCATAGATCTTCTCTGGTGCGTTATAATTAAGTGACACATTTTCTACAAACAAATTTCAAAACTGAAGCACCTTTTGTACTGCAGATTAAAGAAAATGAACAATATCTTCATATGGGGGTAGTAATCACCTCAATGTTTTAAAGGATTCAGAATAGGGTGTTTCTGAAACTACCTAGATGTGACCAGACTTTTTCCAAGTCATTCTTCTTTTAACGTGGTTCTCCAAAAATCCTACTCGGGACTCACCTCATATACTAATAAAATTTTCAGCTAATTTTTAAAGCTAGCTTTTTGTTTGTGTGTAAGTTGTGTGATGGTATATGTGCAAGTGTGAATGTATATTAGTACATGTAAACATGCAGAAGCCAGAGACTGATGCTGGGTATCTTCCTCTATCTTATTCTTCCTTATGTTTTTGATATGTGGTCTTTCACTGAGCTTAGAGTTTAATAACTCTGCTAGACTGGCTTGTCTCAGTGAGCTCCAAGATCCACCTGTTTCCACTGAGTGCTAGAATTACAGGAGGGCATCAGTGTGCCCTACTCCTTTTATGAAGCTGTTGGGAGATATTGACTCAGGTCTTCACACTTGAGTAACAATAATTTTGACCACAAAGCCACCTTTGAATCCCCTAACTCCTAAGGGTTAGGGTCATCTTTGTGAAAATATTTATATTTTGGTTTCAAATATTGAGTGCCTAGTCCAAAAAGGAGGATCTAAAGTGATTAGTAAGATGTTACTAACGTAAAGGCATATGTTTGATGAGACAGTTATAAAAATATATATCCCATTTATGTAGCAAGTCCTGTGATGCCACTGTGTAATGAGAGACATTTTTTCATTCTCTATGGATTTCCCAATGTTTATTAAGATACTCATGGACAATGATTGCTTTGTTCCCAATTGTAGAAGGAAAAAATTGTAGAAGTAGAAGTGTATGATTGTGGAATAAAAACTAAGAACATCTATCCAAACTGGAATGCAAAGAAGCTTCCCAAAAGGCTTTATACCTAAGTAAGTTCTTATAATAAAAGGAGCCTGGCCTTCTGGATAAAGCAACTGTGATGTGTGTGAAGTTATGAGTCTTTTTTAAAGTCTTTTAAAAATAATGTTTTACTTCTTTATTTCTGTCTCTCTCTTTTCTCTCTCTGTCCCTCTCTCTCTCTCTCTTTTCATGTGTGCACACTCGTGTGTATGTGTGTGCGTATGTGTCTGTGTGTGTGTGTGTCTGTGTCTGTGTCTGTGTGTGTGACTATATATACACATGCCATAGTGTGTCTATGGAGATCAGCACTTTCCTTCCACCACGTAGGTTCTTGGGACTGAACTCGGGTCGTTATACTTTGTGACAAGTGTCTTCATTTACTGAGGCCCCTTACAGTCTTAAGATATAACATCTTCTATCTGGAAAGTAGAACTTACTTAGTTTTTATTATGGAGTATAAGAAGAAAGAGATGGAAGATGGATGCTGAGCAGGGACTGGCATTAGAGAAGTCTGGCTATGCACAGACCCATGGAGTGCCTTTACAGCAAGCTGTTCCTTGCCTATGTCTGCTTTGTGATAGTGCTCAGTGGGATTTATCAATCAGTAGAAGAAAGGTGAAGATTCAATTCCTCAATATCAATTATAAAGCTGCCCTAAGAGTCTTGGAGAGGTGACAGGGACAGAATGTGAATAGTAATTACAGGCATAGGGTGGAGAAAATGGATAAATGTGTAGAAGCTTTCTGTGGGACTTTGTAATAGATGAGGAATGGCAACACTGGAAGGAAAGGTTTCTCATGTGGGCGCCAATGACCGAGATTGAGAACACAAAAGGACTAGATATAGAGAGGAAGTGTATGTACTAATGTTTGGTCCTTCGTACGTTGTGTGTTTCCATGTGCATACAGCATGGTAAGCATGTGATATTATTGGAAGAAGTCAGGGTTGGATATAATAAGTAGAATAAAGTAGTACCTCAGTGATAATTGAAGTCATGGAATGTGCAGGGAAGTGAAAAAAGACTAGCCCTAAGAACATGGTTAAAACAGTAACGGAAGAAGGTGGTAGGGGAGGAGGAAAATAAATATTAAGTTGTTCAAGATATTTTTTCCACCTTGTTAAAAGTATCACCTATAATTAGGGTGTTCAAGGTCCTCGTCCTACATGGCTCAGGAATCTATATTTTAAGTACCCAAAATTATACTCATTTATAGTAGAAGTGGGGAGTCAGGAAGCCTGACCCTTCTAAAAGTAAAGAATGCTCAGCAACCAGTTTCTATAGAAAATGATACAAATTGGTATGGTCCCTTTGGCAGGCACTGGTGGTATATGCTACAAAAATATTTTGGTCCAATTTCAATTTCTAAAAATTCATCTCAGAGCAATTACACTCTTACATGTTCAGAGAACGCCTACAGGAGTCTTCATAACCACATTGTTTATTTTTAATGATAAGGTAATGAATAAAATAAATATCTGTCAGGGCCATCATCCTTAAGATATACTTGTTCTTGGCTCCTGTAATATCAAGAGAGTAATGGGAGAAAAATCTAGATAGAAGTGTGATAAGGACTGGAGAGGCAGCTGAATGCAGCTAGAAATAGTAACTGTTCTGAGTGTTTCGCCTTGAAAGGGAAGGCTCAGGAGATGGCACTAGCTGCACAAGTTTACAGGTGGACCTCATGTGAAGTGGAAGGTTCAGGTATTGTGTCAACTGATCTAAGAAAGTTGAACAGAAAATACCAAAGGTGAACTGAAGGTGTTACAACCATCTTGCTCATGCACGTCAGTGTGTCCTGATGATATCTGAATAGATCTGAGATGGCTTCGAGTGGCTGACTCACGCTCTCCTGTACTATGGAGATGAGTACATATTTAGCAAATACATAGCCTCGTTTTCATCCAGCTGACCACACAAGACTTCTGTAGTTCACTTTTGCAGTAATAATCTAAGGGGGAAAAAGAGACAGAATATGTATGATTTTGCTTAAAGGTTTCAAAGTGCCAATCTGTTGGGATTTTAGAGGCATATACAAGGAACGATTTATACTGTGGACCGATGTGTCATGTGTTAACTTACATTAAATAATGTCAGACGAACTCTCTATCCATCAAAGAGACAGTTGCTCCACCTTCTGGTGTTGGCTGCACCTCAAACTATGAAGCCCTGAGGACAATCAAATGCAGGCATCGAAGAACAGATTCCTAGGAAATATATGCTTTATGAGATATGGTTATAGATGAGGTCTTATTTGCCATAAAATAATGATCTCACAAATTCCTTTTCCTATCATAAACAGATATCATAAAAGTAAGTGCTTAACACTATGCATCTCTGTAGTCACTCAAATTAACTTTTTATAGTACTATCAAATCATGCCATGTTATCTAATAACACATGATCACATTGTATATGAATAGGCATGTGTATTTTCATAGTCCCTTTATCTTTAAAATAAACAATACATTAAATTATCCTCTCTAATTAATGTCTTAAACTTATTTATTATTATTCTTTTATATATTATATCCTGACCTCCGTTTCCACTCCCTGCTCTCCTCCCACTTCCTCTCCCCCACCACATCCACTCCTTAATTTCTTTTTAGAAGAGAGCAGGCCTCCCTGTGTGAGTGTGTGTGTGTGTGTGTGTGTGTGTGTGTTATTTTTTAAGCAAAATCATAGATATTCTGTTCTTTTGTTTTTTCTTCTTAGGTGATTTCTTCAAAAGTAAATTACAGGACTCTGTCAGTGAGAATGAGATTATTTATTAAACATACACTCACCTCCATAACAGAGCAGGAAGCAGACCCATTCAGATTGCCATCACGAGACACAGCTATATGTATGTATAATATATATATATATATATATATATATATGAAGAATATGTATACTTAATACATGTTAAGATTTTTTAATCCCCCTGAAAGTATTTGAGACATCTGTGATCTCCTACTCTGATAGGGAAGTTGACCTTATTTGTTGGTAAAATGAGCCGAAATAATCAGTATACAATAAGTGTGCACAATATGTGAAAAATTAAACTACATATTTTCACAATATGTGAAAAATAGAAAAATAGCTGGTGAGTTTGAAACAGCCTTAATGTAAGTAACTTGTAGAATATTTAAATACTTGATAAACTCATCTGCCATTTTAGAATAAGCATATTTTTTATTTCTTTGTTTTTTGATAAATGAGTCAGATACTCTGTATCTCCTGGATCTGAATGAAAAAAAGGGAGTAGCAATGATTCCTTGCTCTTGGACTTGAAGAAAATAATTTATTAAATAAGATATGTGTGTATTTTTTCAGTTATTAGTTCTCTTCTCTGTCTTCTAGTCTCTGAAGAACAAGAAGAAGATTAATTAGATGAGGAAAATTCAAATTAAAACAGAAAAAGTTCTCAATGAATAAATTATAAATGTGGCAAAATATAAAATGATAAAAATTTTATACCATTGAAAATACTGTGGGCTCTAGGATGCTTATATAGTACTGTTTGGGAAAATAGTATCTAATTAGTAGAAATCCACATGATTTTTCTAAGAATAATCACACATAAAAATACCATTAGGCACAGAAAACTCCTGTCTGCTGTATATCTTGAGCGAATGTTATGATGCCCATGCTTCAGTGTAGTACAATGTTATATAGCTACCTTCATGTCTATTTCTAGAGGAAGGTAGAAAGAAATGTGTATGCCTAATAAAGTGTTATTCCTCCATCATAACCAATGACCTTTACACATTGCCAAGAGATTTCAAATGTAATATTGTGTTAAAAAACCTCTAAAGTGATGTTTGTGTTGTACTATCATTTATGCACTACAATATACAAGAACCATATGCATTGCCAAATGCCCATGTGCCTAAAGAGAAAGACAGCTAAATAACTCTGTACATACAACATGGACTAGAAAGATACTTGTTAAATACAGTTAGAGGGGTTGCCTTTGCTGTCCTCTGCATATGATGTCAGAAATAGGAAGATACTGTGTCTTTCTACAATGTTCTCATTGATTGAATACCAATACATTCACAAACTATATTAAATTTTGAGCCGTAACTCACCAATTATCCCCAATTTTACTTTGTATGTGGCACTGGGAACCACAGGCCTTTTATTCTAATCAAAAATCCTAAAATGAATTCAAACCATTTATTATACTTCATACAGTGATGTGCTCATGTATGTATGTGCATTTCTGTTACACAAAGGGTTATAAAGGCTACAGATAACTGATACAGATACAAAAAGCCAATGCAAGTCTCTAGTTAAATTATTAATGAATCTAGTCACAGTTCCTGGAGGACACAGACCCTACTGAAAGCAAAGTCAGGTGACACGAGGCACAGGACTGCCTAAATCAGGAAGAATGGCATTTAACTTGAAACCCTGGGGACAGAGTGAAAATGTCATGACCCACCAAGCTAACCAATGACAGGTGCTCTGGACTGTTGTATGTAAGGTGTTTGTGTCCTTCCTTCTGTATGATCTAGGAGAGCGAGAGTTGCAGTTTTCAGAGTCCTAATTTTTATATGATTTTGATATGTCTATGTGCCCGTGTGTTCCTAATTTAATTCCGTAAGTTCATAGGTGGTAACAGCCTGCTTGCATGAATAAATTAGCTATGAGTATGTGCTGTGGTTTGTGTTGGACAGATGGAGGTTGTTTACTTGCATAAACAGGATGCAGAAACATTCTGTCTCAGCAATCACACTGAAAATGGAGCCAACTTCTCTTATGTAAAACAGAATCATTCAGGGCAAGGGCCAGACTGAAAGCCACTGTTCAACACAAGATGAAGTAACTTAGAGCAGAATGTGGCCTGAGATCCACATGTGGTAAAGATAAGGGATAAGGATAGAGACATGTACATGCTTGCTTCTGTTTCCTGAATTCATATGTGCAAGCAACTTAATTCTGTGTATCGTAAAGCCAAAGTACTTGCTTTAAAGGTAAGCAAAACTTTAATGGAGAATCATCTTGACTGTGAAAAGCCAAGTGGGTAAACTGAAGTTGTCCTGTGGCTAGAAAGATGGTTCAAGTGATCAAGAACATCTACTTCTCCAGAGGACCCAAGTTCCATTCGCAGCATACTTTGTGTGATTCAAACCATCTGTAACTCCAGCTTCAGGAAAGTCCAGTGCCCTTCATCTGGGCTTTTCAGGTGTCCTAACACGTTTATATAGATGCATACACATTTTTTTAAAAAAATCTTTATACCATAAATTCCAATTGAGGTTGTAGAAATTGGAAGTGGTACCTGCCCCCATCTCCCACCAAATGAGTTTCCAAATTCAAGAAAAACTTACTTACCATAACAAAAAATGCCGAACTATGATTGTTGAACCTTCTAATTTTTTTAAAGGAGATATTGAACTTGATTGGAGTTAAAGTCTTCCAATATTAAAACACTGAATATATTAAAACATAATTGTAAAGGAAAATGTAGCCATCAATGGTGTGCTTACATAAGACGAATCCATGTCAGGTATTTTAGGTAATTTAACTACAGATGATGTATATCATGTAATTACTGATTTACAGGAAAATCCATACAGAAGACCCATGTACAGATCAGAGATGCTGGAGCGAATTTGCTTCACAAATGTTAAGTTTAGTCAGTAGCCACAGAGAAGTAACAATCAACTGTATCTGGACAGGACAAAATTTGCATTTCTATGGGACAGAAATTGTTTGCAGTTATCAGTATTCTACAGCTCCCAGAGTTGAGCAATAGTTCAAAGACATCAAAAGAGATTTGATAGACTCAGATAACCCAGGCAATACTAGCTTTCTGTTAGAAAAACAAAGTAATGCTTTTTGCTGTGTTTCTGAATGTTTCATACAACCTTGTGCTGTAGAGCAAGAATCTATACTACAGATGTGCAGTCCATTGCTAAGGCTTTCTGTATTTCTGTGACACCATGAAGAAAGAAAGAATAATCTTTGAATTTTGTGATGGTCAGAGGGTCTACAAGAGTGTTGCCAAACTTCCTTGCACAAATCTCTTCTCTTTTGTCATATTCCAATGTTTACTAACATTTAGCTTATGGCTGTAAAAACTGTCAGATAAATAGGTAACAGAAATGCAGTGCTATTCACCGTGTTAAAAAGAAGGTGCAAAGCAGTGCATAGAAATGCATGATTGCCTGAACATTGAAGAATTTAATTCTTCTAACTAAGCAAGCCTGTCCAACAAGATCCAAGCCACCCTGTGCCAGCAGGAAAGGTAGGAGTTTGTAGAATAGTAATGAGATGCAGGGAGAGGGTGAGTTGAGGAAACATTAATGTTCTCTTATAGAAAAATTAATTTGAAACTCTTGCTAGTCACTAATCAGTAGCTACTCATTGTTTTCTTTTTTTTTTTTTAAAAAAAAAATCATTTTTGTGGGGGGAGAGGTGGCAGGTACAGACATGCCATAGATTACATGTGGTGAACAGAGGACACCTTGTGGGGGTCAGTTCTCTCCTTCCACTATGTGAGTCCTAGAAATTGAACTCAGGTTCCTAAGCTTGCTGAATAAAGGCATCAGCCAATGAGCTCTCTAGCTACCCCATCTCCATTAACTTTGTAACAATAGGCACAAACCTTTGGCTTCATAGCTCTTGCTTCAAAGATGATTGAACTTGGGAAAGATTTTGTTTTAGAACATGGTACCTAATCATTTACTGAAATTAGCTTTGTTCACAAGGCTCAGCCTTTTGAGATTGTAGCCCAAAAAAGGCTGCTTTGTGTTTTTAGGGTAACAGAGTTTTAAAAATGCAATCTGCAGTGTGAGCTCAGTTTTTTCTGGAAACCAGTGTTGGTATAAATCCTGAAACATTAACTTGAGCTAAGTTAATTGCAGTCTTGAATTTAAAATACCTACTTCATAAGCCTCCTCCCTACAGAGCAATAATTCCCATGGTCTCTAAACCATTTTGTCAGGGAGTTAGGTAGGCTAGGTAGATATATGATCTGAGTACCTATTTCTAGAAAGGCGTTAGCCTTGCTGGTGAAATAATTTAATACTTGCATATTTGTGTTAATTCGAATGGTGTGACCTGTGGCTGCAAGCACATTTAATCACCAGCGCAGAACCTGCTGTGTTAAGAGTAAATTTATTCTGACTTAATGTTTGTCATGAGATGTAAGCCATCCGTTTCCCCCAGTGTTTTGGTTTAAATCAGATTCATCTCTGTCTTGGAGCAGAAATGATGTGTGGACAGTTCCAATGTGCTTTTTCAGCAATGTTTTCCTTTGCTCTTAAAACAAAGACCCCTTCTGCTTTGATTTCTCACTGTCTACTCATCGTTGGTGGCATTTTTTCAAGGCTGTCCACTGACCTGTCTCTAGTCCTTCTGAGAAATTCTTACCTGAGCTGGCTTTTGCCTTAGAATTGTGTTTGTTCCTGTCTTTGTGTGGGAAGGCAGTGAAACCTCCCAAGGCACAAGTTGCTTTTGATAAAATTATTGTTCCCTGACAGATTTCTGAAGGCCTCAAGAGATCTGAACCTCCAAGATTAGGAGGGTGCTGGGCACTGTGAAATATCTCACAGCACTTCTGGCCTTCATCCCCAAGATACCAGTAGATCTATTTCCCCCAGTGGTCACAATAAAATGTAATTTTAGAAATAATTAAATTGCACCTTTCTCCTTAACTATTGATTAAATCCAATTGTAGTTGTAAATGTTTAAAATTATCAACCTTTATGTCTCTAAATGTCAAAAGCATATAATGGGGCATATGCATTTCTTTTGAGTAAAATCAGAGAATGATATGATTTTGGCGATGAGCAATGCATTCTGCTCTAATATGAATTTTATAGAGAGCACTAAGACTTGACTATTATGCATGCACACCACAGTTTGGTTCTAGGCCAATTCCTCTGTTCATTCTCATGCTGTGAATACTGCATCCATGCAGATTCCCTTCTCAGATTAGATAATTTGCTTCTAAGCACAAATTGCATAAGTCCATTCCGTGGTGAAGAGCAGCCCCTTTAAAAACAATGAATAACTGACTCAACCCATATGCTATTCTGCCGTGTCTACTTTTTCTCGCAGTCTCTTACTGTTATGAAACTGCACAGAACTTTCTTAGAGCAGTACACAGTTGTGAATTCTTTGTCAAATAATGGACTTGAACTGTTTGTATGAACTAATCAGCTCCCTTATTAAGTTTGCCAATTAGTCTAAATTCTTCCTCATTACAGACAACTTCAAGAGTGTAAACAGTCTCCCCTAGATAAAACCCCAAAGAATGTCAAACTGAGTATTTATGATGCCTTTTTGCAAACAGCACAGCTGCAGTGGTGGCTGAAATAGCTTTCAAGTGGCTCACCTCATCAAAATACAGAATATGTTTGTGTAAAAATTGTGCGTTACTTAAACTCACCTCTGGTGCCCAGAACAAGCCTTAGATTTAAACATTATTAAGAATATGAATCAGGTTCATTCCAGTTCTGTTGGTAGGTGGCCTTTTGTCCAGAAAGAACCTTGATTAAATAAGATTTTTATCTTTTATAATTATATTCATTTTTTTAAGAAAAACAAGCATAGTAAATTACAATAAGGTCCAGGGACTTAAGTCTTACAGGATTCTGAACTTCTCTGAAAGCAGCTTTGAAACATCATTCTCAAGTCTCTTACTTAGGGGGTGGAAAAGCAGCAATCTCTGTCTAGTTCCCCACATCTAAAGAAAGGAAAAGCAAGCTTGGTTGCTCCCCCACCTCCACCCCGTCCCTCAGTTTGAAAATCACAAGCTCCAGATACCAGCCTGAAAGAAACTTCAGCCACATCAGGGAAAACCTTGGCGAAGGGACATTGTGATTGTTAATGGGGAAACGCAGCCTGTCCCATGTGGTTCCAACCTTCTCAATCAGCAGTCTTTTCTTACCTAATTACAGGTTCCTGAGAGAACCTAATGAGGTGCTGTCAGATTTACATTGGAATTATTTTAAATGTTATCACAGTAGTCATGGTGATGGTATATAAATGGACAAAATACTAAAGAGCTGAGAAATGTCACCATTACACCCACAGTCGCTCGCTTTTAGCATCGGCATGAAGTCAGCATATTTTAAGCTTTTTGTGTCCACCGAAAAGTGGGACTTCTGGTTAAAATAACTGTGATGGAAAGAGTTTAATTAATACTATCAAGATGATCTTCATTATTTTAAAGTTCATTGATCTTTAAGAGATGGAACCTAATCATTGGAGCCTTTGAAAGGGAGGTTGCATTCCCTTAACCCTTCCTTTCCTCTTGCTTCCTGGATGAAACTGTTTCCTCCACAGTGTGATTCTGGGCCAATGTATAATGAAGTAAAAACAGGGATCTGCTCTGTTTCCTTATTGCTTTTCAGTTCCCTAAGGAGTGCTATTTGGCTTTTTAGAGGACTTGGAATATGGGCTTTGTTCCCCAAAAAATTAGTTATTTTTCTACTTTGATTGTGCTTTCTATAGCCATGTGGGGAACTGTAAGGGACTGACTTTTTATGTGTATTTAATTTTTCTAATAAAATCTAGAAATAAACTAATTATCACAGTCACTATTCCAGTTATTATATGTATGTTTATGTGTGCATATGTATGTGTACATGTGAGTGTAGGTGCCCATGAAAGACATTCTATCCCTGGCAACTCTACTTATAGGCAGTTGTGAGCCACCTAACAACTTAAATTGTTGTTTAAATTCAATTCCAATTTCACTTGGTGCTTTAAATTGCACTTAGTTCCTCTGCAAAAGCAGCAAGTGCTCTTAACCTGTGAACCATCACTGCACCCCAGGAGGTGACTTTGATAAGCAAGAAGTTAGGTTTCACCTCATGGTGAACTTTCACAGTGCAATATAGTCTACACAGTTTCACTGGTTTAAAAAATGGGGAACAAAGAAACTATCATGGAATTTTCACTTCACTGGTTGCTTTCCCCCCCATCAGTCCTCATATCTGTATCAAAGATGCAAAACAAACTTGAGCTATATCTATTTCTATAACTACTGAAAGATAACATTTAAAAAACATATTTTAGCCAGTCATCTTTAGTTCTGGTGATTCAGAATAGGCACTGTAAATCTACAGACTATGTAGTAGGGCTATTATATTAGTTGGTTTGGGGAGATGTCACAAAATAGTGATTACAGTAGCTTATAAATGATACAATTGATTTATTTCTCCAAGTTCTAGAGGCTGGAAAGTCCAAGAGAAAATTTCTCTATCTATACTAAGTCCACAGGCCTTAAGTTGGAAGATTCATTAGCTTACGACACTTGGAGGGGGGAGATGAAGTCTGGTAGAAGGAATCTAGGATGATGAGGTATCTTTTGAAGGGCTAACCTAAAGTGATTTCCTTTACCACAGGCTTCCGCCAGGATATCCTGCTTAACTACGGACCCAAAGCAGCAGGAATAGCTGACCATTAACTGAAACTTTTGACTGTGTGTCAAAAGATAAGTCTTCTTGTTTTAAGTTGACTACTGGTGATATTATCAACTTGACAGGATCTAGAATCAGCTGGGAGACAGACATGTGGACACACTTGTGAGGGATGGTCTACATTTGATCAGCTTCTGCCTGTGCTTCTGAGAGATTAGCTGGCTTTTGACAGACATTTTGTCTCAGCAATGAGTAAAGTAAGTAAGACATTCACTCCCTTAGGTATTTTCTTACAGTAGTAGAGACCTGACTAAGTGCAGCGAGTTCAAGAATCTGACATGCCACACAGCCTATTCTTACTGTATCCTTACATGAACATGAATTCTACTCAGGAGGGTTGCAAGCCTCTGGCATAATCACTTCTCAGTACTGAGGGATGATAATTTCAATGTATGCATTTCAGGAACAAATAGTATTCAAACCATAGCAACTATGCCATCTGGCAAATATGACAAATACTGAAGTTTGCCTTTTGCTCATGTTTTTGTGCACATATTTCTTTTCAACTCTGCTGTGCACAAATCTTCTAAAGCAATGTCAAAGTTGCCATGTAGAAAGAAAGCAGCCTCCCAGAAAGAGAAGAGAATACCCCTCTTTAAAAACATGCCAGCTGGCTACCAGAAGACACATTCATGGGCAAAGATTATATCTCTGTTTTTTAAATAATTTCATACATGCTGCAGTGCTTCCTCTAATGGAGACCATCCATGTCTTGGTTTCTGTCAGTTGTAGCGTGTGGTTGGTATGGACCAATATAATTATCACTTTTGACCTAATTAAAATGGAAGTTCTTGTAATCTTTTATTCATTTCTGTTCACTTAGTTTTAGATACAATACTAGAAATTTGGTTGAGTTCCCCACTTATCAGAATTTAGAAGTTTATCAACACCACAGGAAATTCTACTGCAAAGATAGGCTTGTAATCCCTAGTCTCATAATAAAGGGGGTAATGGGAAATGTTGACTATGTACCAGAGCTTAAATTAAAACAAATTACTAAACTTCTTTCATTTTTGTAACTATAAGATCATTGTTGGTAAGTCAAGGCTCACAGTGGTATCCCTGAATTATTGAGATGTTTAGATCACAGATGGTCTTTAGTTATTGAGATGTTAGATCACAGATAGTTTGCAATAACCACTTAAAGATACAATAGGGCATTTTCAGACTTTCTTCTAAGTTGAAATTTAATGAAAAATCTATTTTCCTCTTCTGTCTAATTTTGACTGTTGAGTATTCCTACTGCTTCCTGAGTTGGTTTCTGCATTAATAGATTCTATGATGATATTGGATGTTCTTTTTTCCCTGCAATCAATATGAAATTTGAAGAAGAACCAGGTTCAAGATTAACAAAAACATTCAACATTAACAGTAAGAGGCCAGATGGAGCTTTGTCTTGGATTACACAGCCTAGACTCTTGGGGTGATACTACTCCTGTTGTAGGGTATATGATAACAGGCAGAGTTTACCACCTTCCTCTTCAGTTTTCTCAAGTATAAAAAGATAGAATAATAAGAATACACACATTAGAATTTCTGGAACAATTAAATATACTTATTGTCCTAGAACAGCTCCAAGACTCATGCCAATTGTGCAAGAAATATGAGCCCTCATTATTACTAGAATTGATATTTTATTAGTATGAAATCAATAATAAATGTTAAATGCCTCAGAGTCAATCATCTGTATTATTTATCTTTAGATTATTGACTCCATGAAGAGTGTCACTATGTCTTTTTTACTAAGCACTATGCAATCAACTCTGGGTATTTGCAAGTTCCTCCTCTGTGAACTCTACCAATCTTAGATTTAAAATAATCAGAGAAAAAGTTAGATCTGTGCTGAGCATGTATTGGCTTTTCCTTGTGATGATCATTGAGACAATAAAGTATAACAGATATTTACATAGCATTTGCATTGTATTTTATACTAAAAGTAATCTAGAGATGATTGAAAATATACAGGAGAGGATGCCTGTAGGTTATATGCAAATACTGTGCCATTTTATGTTAAGGGACTTGAGAATTCCAAAGATTTAGGCAATGGTGGGGGAGTCCTGAAACCAATATCCTGCAGATACCAAGAGACAAATGTTTTCCTATCTATGAATAAAAAAATATAAAGAAGAATGACAAAGGAAAAGCATGCATAATAATGAGATGAAGATAAGTCTGTGGGATGAATTGATCTATTTGAGGGTCTTTCATATCAACCTAGTTCAACTACTAGACTTGCAAGTGCTGTGTGTGTGTGTGTGTGTGTGTGTGTGTGTGTGCATGTACACATGAGAATGTGCATGTTTCTGTGTGTATATGTATAGAGAGACCAGAGGCAGCTATTGGGTGACTTCCTCAATTGCTATCCACATTAATTCTTGAGAATGGGACTTTCAGTGAACCTGTATTTCATCAGTTAGCTAGACTGTCTGGCCAGTGAGTTCCAGGGATCCTTCCAGCCAAGCTTCCCAGTAATGGAATTACAGGTGTGGAATGCTGCAGTTGTTTTTTTGCATGGTTGTACAGGTACAAAGTTGGATCTTCATGTTTGTGTAGCAAGCCCCTTTCCAGCTGAGAATTCTTCCCTGCCTCATTTATGTGTGACTTTTCAGTCTTAGAAGTTATCCAAGCCTATCATATGGAAGTCTTTGCATCAGTGTTTTGCTTCCAGAAAAGAAATAGTTGAGAAGAAAACGCACCAAGTATTTCTAATATATTATCTGGGCAAAGAAAGACTAGATAAACAATTTCATCCACTGAAAAATTGTACACTTACTTAGATTTTAGAAATTTAATTTGCACATATAATGTTTAATCTTGAGCTTTCCTAAGGTTGACTTCTAGTAGCTCTGAGAACTAACCATACAGGTCCAGAAATGCACCACAAAAATACAGAAGGCATAGTGTCATCAACAGTGCATGTTTGGTTTTTATTTTTTCCTTCTTCCCAGTATGGAAGAATTCTTCAGGTGTGCATGTAGTTGTCAGGGAGCACTGGGTTGTGTGCTGGGGATTTAGCAAGGTCATCTGAACAAGAATAACCATAAAATGAGGTCAACTAATTACCCTAGGCAAATCATCTGATGACTCTATCAGATCTGCTTACTTTTCCTATAATTCAGAGCTATACTTGAGGGTGAGAGTGACATCCACCCTGAGCAGCAGATGATAAACACAGTATGCGACATGGCCCCATAATATCCCTGCTGGGAATAGAACTGAAAATCCCATTTCCAAATAGTGTAATGAGGTCCTTCATTTATTTGTCCCAATTCCTCTTCTCTTCATCAGGCTGATTGCTGATAAGGAGTTGCATGTGAGTACAAATGTGCCAGTCGCCAAAGCCCCTGCTGCTTGGCAATGATGTCCAAAGCAGTATCTTAACTGATTATAGTTTTGCTCATTCAGCAAATTGGAAGCTATGACAAAAATAAATGCAAGAAGTGGTCAAAGAGGTGAGCAGGGTGTTTGTACCTATGTGTGTATGCATGTGTGTGTACATGTGTGGCAAAGGTGTTTATGGAGCTGAAAATCACCGAGAGAAGGAGTTAGAAAACCTGAGTCACTAGAAGGATTATAAACATCAACCAGGAGACTATCCAGAGAAGATTCAGTGACTAAGGTGAAAACCCTTTGAAAATACTTTAACTTGGAGCAAATAATGAATAAACTAGTATTTCCCCTGAGATTTTGTAATCTCTCAGCCAACCTCTGGCTCATTCTTTGTTTTCTCCACACAGTACACACACACACACACACACACACACACACACACACACACACACACATGCTGGGATATTTCTGAGGAGAAGTGCACTAGAGCTTTGTGTGAGAATTGCTTGCTGCAAACTACACAAGTTGGAATATTTCTTCAAAACACTATGTGCAATAGATGCTAGGAGAATTTTCCTGAGATCTTTGTGGTTTTCACCATGGAAGTCCCAGTATAATTGCATGAGCTCCAAAGGGGACATTCACAAGCTATCCTCAAGTCATCTTCAATGACAGCGTCCCAAGCAGAAAGAACTATGTAATGAGTTCGGTCTAGTTTGGTGGAATGATTCTTCAAAACTCCTCCCTTTATAAAATATTCTGAGTCTGGTACAGTGGCTCTCATCTTTAATTCCAGCACTTGGGAAGCAGCGGCAGACAGATCTCTGTGAGCTTGAAGCCAGCTTGGATTACTTGGCAAGTTCCAGACCAGATAGGACTACATAGTATGAAACTATCTCAAAAATAAACAAATACAGTGCATTGCCATTTAAATATTACTTCTCTAATGCAATTCCTTGGTCTTTAACAGGCTAATATGATCAGTCTCATGACTTTCCATGAGAAGACAGTACCATCTCCAATAATTTATTAGGTGATTACCACATGGTCAACTATTTAAGTTCTTCGTTGGAATTGGACACAAAGTCTACTTCATTCCCCACTGTAAGTATAAAAACCTAAATAATGAATGAATGAATGAATGAATGGACTCATACAATATACTAATGAGTATTTGATTTGTTAAAAGATAGAAATGACCTTGAAAGGAGGGTTAAAATGAAAAATATTTTTCACTCATGAAGTGTCCAGTAAGGACAGGCCCCGTCAAGAGACTTCCACCATGACTGAACAAAGCTGTTCCAGCCTTGATCTATCTGACTCACTTTTCCTCTCTAACCTAGTCTGTTTACTCATCATCTTCCTTTTCAGAAGCAAACTGTTTTTTTTATTCTTTAATCTTTTTTTTACAGTCCAGACTTTATTCCCATCTCAGTCCACCCTCCGACTGTTCCACATCCCATACCTCCTACCCCCAACCCCCATCTCCAAGTGGATGTCCCCACCCCACCCCCTGCCCCTCCAGATCTCCCCACTCCCTGGGACCTCAAGTCTCTCTAGGGTTAGGTACATCCTCTCTGACTGAGTCCAGACCCAGCAGTCCTCTGCTGTATATGTGTTGGGGCCTCATAGCAGCTGATGTATGCTGCCTGGTTGGTGGCTCAGTATCTGAGAGATCTCAGAGGTCCAAATTAGTTGAGACTGCTGGTCTTCCTATGTCACCCTCCTCCTCAGCTTCTTCTAGCTTTTCCCTAATTCAATCACAGAGTCCCCAGCTTCTGTCCATTGGTTTGGTATAAGTATCTGCATCTGACTCTTTCAGTTGCTTGTTTGGCCTCTCGGAGGTCAGTCATGCTAGACTCTTATTTGTAAACATACCATAGCATCAGTAATAGTGTCAGGCCCTTGGGACCTCTCCCTGAGCTGGATCTCAATTATGGCCTGTCACTGGACCTCCTTTTCCTCGGACTTTTCTCCATTTTTGTCCCTGAAGTTCTTTTGGACAGGAACAATTCTGGGTCTGAGTTTCTGACTGTGGGATTGCAACCCTATTCCCCCACTTTATGTCCTGGCCTTTTACTGGAAGTGGACTCTACAGGTTCCCTCTCCACACTGTAGGGCATTACATTTAAGGTCCCTCCCTTTGAGTCCCGAGAGTCTCTCACTGCCCAGCTCTCTGGCACATTCTAAAGGGTCCCCCCACCTCCTACCTCCTGAGGTTGCCAGTTTCGATTCTTTCTGCTGGCTCTCAGGGCTTCAGTCCTGTTCCCCCTCCAATATCTAATCATGTTTCCCTCTTTCAGTCCTTGTTGCCTTTTCCACCCAGGTCCCTCCCTCCCCCCTCTTGTGATTGCTTTCTTTTCCCTCCCAAGTGAGGTTGCAGCATCCTCAATTGGGCCCTTTGGCTTGTTAGCCTTCTTGAGTTCTGTGGATTGTATCCTGGGAATTCTGTATATTTTTGGCTAATATGCACTTATTAGTGAGTCAATACTATGCATGTCCTTTTGGATCTGAGTTACCTCACTCAGAATGCTTCTTGTCTCATGAATTATGATTGGATATTCTCCTTATGTGCCTTGTCTTAAGTTAATTCTTATACATACCAGAATATATCACTCCACACCTGGGCTGTGTCCACAGTCCAAAATAGATGTTTAAAACATGACAGTAAAATAAGCCACACATAAAACCACAAATATTAAGAATCATAGGGACAGAAAACAGTCTAAAGGCTGTTAGGGATGGAGGTAGAGAAAGTTTTCAAGAGAAATTGTTACTTAGTAGGTCCAAGATTTATATAGGGAATGATGAAAGGTTTCTCAGAATGAGCAACAGTAATGGTTGTAAAACATCATTAATGAACTATGTCAGTTGAAAATGGCTAAATGGTGGCCAAGTGTGGTGGCTCATGCCTTTAATCCCAGCACTTGGAAGGCAGAGGCAGACAGATCTCTGTGAGTTTGAGGACATCCTTATCTACATCATGAGCTCCAAGACTGACAAGGCTATGTGGAAAGACTCTACCTAAAAACTAAACTAAACTAAACTAAACTAAACAGAACACAAAACAAAACAAAATGAAACAAAAAAGAAAGAAAGAAAAGGCAGGTGGATCTCTGTAAGTTTGAGGCCAACCTGGTCTACAAAGCATGTTCCAAGATAGCCAGGACTTTTATACAGAGAAACCCTGTCTCAAAACAATAAATAAATAAGATTCATATTTTAAACATTTTACTCTTAAGTAAAGAAATATAAATGATTTAATGAGCAGACAAATTACTTTTTAAATATGATGTTCAATACCAATAGCATTCAGGCTGTGTGGACACTAACACACTGTGAATAGGAAACAAATACAAATATGTATCTGCAAAGGATTGTGAAACTATGAAACTAGAATTAACAATATGGATTTTAAGCTTTAGTGTTGATTTTAATTTTTAACTAAGATATTTTCATGTAACATAGACTGTGCTCCAATATGGAATGCCCTGCCTCATTCTCCCATCTAGTAAGACTACATGTATGAGACACCACACCGAGCTCTAAAAGTTTTCATTTTAATTCATTTAAGAAGTTCAATTTTGCTAGTTTAAATAACTTGAGTAAAGACAAAGATCTATGAATTAATTGTTCCTTCAAATGTTTGATGTCACTTCTTGTGCTGTTGTTAGTGACCTTCACATAGTAGCTGGGTGTGTATGTAAAGTCAGCATTTCAGGTGATGGATTTTTCAGTGTTGTTCAGACCTTCTAATAGGATACAGGGAAAGGTCATGGGCACAGAATCGGAAAGTTGGACTGCTTTCTTTTGTTTCCAAACGCTGAAATATATGACCTTTGAGGTTTATGTCTCATGACTTGCACATATAGTTGTTATAGTGTTTGTATTTTATTAATATGAGTTTTATAGCAATAATGCTTAGTAGCAGATAAAAATTAAAAAACTTCATAGTCATCTATGAATGACACATAAACAGACAAATTCTCATGGACTTGCTCAGTGTCCTATTTCTACTTTAAGATCTCTAAACTTTAATCATTTCCAGGAGCATTGGCTTGAAAATTGAGCCTTTACTTCAAGCTCCTGACTTCATTTGCTCTTTGTGGAAAAACTAAAAATCTGAAGTGACTGGGATCAGACACACAAGAAATAACTGTCCCATTCCAGTTTAATAGCCTTGCTTAGCAGAGTCTTTTCAGCAAGGACTTGAATACTTGAAGCTTAACGTTAAGAAATTTGAAATCAGAAAAGAAAATTGAACAAAATTGGCTTTGTGTCACTGTTAAATAAGAGTGTGTGGGGCCAGGGAGGTGGCCCAACAAGCAAAGGCATTTGCTGCTAAGCCTGCATTTGATCATGAGGACTAGCACGGTGGGAGAGAAATGACTTCTGCACTTTGGCCTTTGACCCTCACATGCATACATGCATGCCCCCACACAAACTACACAAATAAACATTTCTTTATTAAAATAAAATTATTTCAGTATTTTCTTTTGAGCCCTCCTTTACTGACATATTATATAGATTTATACATATAAATTTCATGTATTATTCCCTAAACCATTTGTTGTGATTAATGCTCCAGTAGCATGAGCTAGCACATTCTAGAATTCCTATGAAGATTTCATAAAGTCAATGATTTGTTTAATTTCTTTAATGCATTTATAAAGAGTTCATCTGTTAGGTTCTTGAGAAATTTGGCACACATACTTTTTTTATTTTTTATATTGTTTAATTTTATTTATTTTTTAAAATTAATCATTTCATTCATTTATATCTCAAATAATATCCCACTTCTTGGTTACCCTTCCACCAACACTTCTGTATATATTTTTCAAAAACTCATCAAATTTCTTTATCTAAGAGGCAAGAAACATTTTCAAATTGTTTTAAATTGTTCATTTACTTCATAGGATGGGAGAATAGAAGAAATTAGTAAAAACAGTCTCATTTCTCCCATTTTTGTTTTCATAGAGTTGCTCAAGGACATTATCTTTTGGCGCATATCAGATATTTGACACAAATTTCATAAATAATCTGAAACAATGAAGTTGAATGAAACTCGGAAATTATTTGTTTTTACTCTTATAGTAAAAAATAATGTTGTATAAAGTATCTTTCACAGATACTACTCTATAGTATGATGTATTCATACAGTTTACATTCTTAATAGAAAACCTGTCTATATTGTATGTCTGTATTGGTTTGAACAGAATTTACTCTATTTGTGTAAGGAAGCAAAAATAACTAACTAATCAAGTACATAAATCCCACCAGGCAGTGGTAATTACTATGGAGAAAAGTCATTTCAAAAGTAAACATATACAAGAAATGGTAGAAATCAATATTTTATGTGAGGTAGTGAGAAAATGTTCTTATTACTGATCAATAACTTTGTCATTTGTAGATTTTCTGCCTCTCTTCTGATTATACAAAATAATCTTTCTAGAACTTTGTGTCTTAAAACAATAACCCTATTCTCTTGATTCTATAGTTGTGTTACAATCTTCTGAATATGGTTGCTTCCTGTGCCAAAGCTCTGTCACTTAAACATCTCATACCTGGACTTGGAAAATGCTAGCAACTGGGAACTGTAACGATTTGGTCTTGTAAATCAATATTCTTTCCTCTCTACACAATGGCTCCAGTATGATGGCTTCAAGGTTACTCAGTATCCCGCATGTTGACCTGAATGAATCTGTGAGCTAGTCTGAGAAGTCACACACATTTGACATACTCTATAAGCAGCTGCAGACATCTTGCACACTCAGATTTAGGGAGAGGAAATAAACAACCCGAAAGCCCTAGAATAGAAAAGAAGATAAAGAATAAAAAGATTGTTGTGGTCATTGCTTAACCATGTCATAGGATTTACCATTTTATTTAACATGAGCAAAAGGGAGTGTAGCTCCATTTCATCACCAACTCTTAAATCACTTATCAAAAATAAGAGGGGAGACATAAATTCCAAGTGAAGCTTCACTTCCAAAGTTTCCTAAAATAGTAACTGTTGTTCTGACTCTTAATGCAGTCATGGCCCTGGCATTTAAACTTATTTTATAATATCTTCCTTTCAATATATTTTTCAAGAATGATGCGTAGAACGTGTAGAATCCCCCCAAAACTATATGTGAAGGACCAGTTTTGCAGAAACTCACATAATCTAAATAAAATTGAAAAATATTGTATAACTCTGACACACTACCATTTTCAGATTTGTGAAACTGTTTAACAAAAGACTTAAGAAGGATATAAAAAGTGGTAGCTTAACAAATGATGCCCATCTGGTGACTCCAGAATGATAGTGTCTTCCCAGCATCCATCCTTGCACTGTGGGTGGTACCATTCCCATGATCCAGAACCATATAAACTGAGACCCATAATCATTTATCACTTTCTTTTTTTCTGACAATTGATAGGGTGTGTTTATCTCACTGCTCTGACTTCTCCACCATGAAAGACTCTTTAACTTTGAGCCACAACAAATACTTTCTCCCAAGAGTTGCTTTGTCACAGTATTTTATCACGGCTACAGAAGAGAAACTGGGACAAAAAACTTGTACCTAGAAGTTTGGCAGTCTCTGTGATAAAATCAACCATTGGTTCTTAGGCTGTTGGAACTCTTTTGTGGCTGGAATATGGAAGAGTTTTTGTGTTTCAGCAAGAAAAGCCATAGCATGCTGGAAAGCATACCTGTAGACCTGTCTCCCAAATAATGCCAGAATATTTCAAGATGGCATTTAGCATCTATAAGCCTACATAGTGAAACTGAAACTTGTCAGAGCCTGTAGATGCCAGGTTCTGATACAAATGTTAAGAAACCAATAGCACCGGCCTTACTATGCAATCATCTATTACTTCCAGCATTTCTAAACCTTTATCTTATTCCTTAATGATCTAATAGCAACCCAATTACAACCCCCATTTCTTCTGCAGGGAGATCAATTCTTTATATATGTCCCTATTCTATTAACTCGACAGCTGTGGACTCACTTGTATCTCTTTCCACCATCTTGTTTGCACATGTGGATGACCTCATCTGCTCTTGCAGAATATCCAAACATTTCCTCTTACGTTCTAGAAAGCTTCCATCTGATTCTATTTTTCCAATTAAGCCTGTTGTTCATCAAACACTAGTAAATGTTGAGAGAATATTATTTTGCCTAGTTGCTATTATTTTTACATTACCTTTGGGCTGGTACATTTAAAAAGAGCTTCATATACAGTATATGCAAGCATAATACAGGGAGAATATTGATCTTAGTGACAAAAGTGTTAGGTTGAAATAATTTCTTTTTACTCATTGCAAGTAATTTGAGACTGTCACATATTCTCTTTGAAATCTATTTTGTAAGGTAAAGTAGTATACATTTATAACTTTTAATATCTTTATCAATAATAATTTGAGAAGTTTAATGAGAATATATGATTAGTTTTAAAATCGAAACAATAATTCAATCAATTCAACATAAAATGTACCCCAAGTCACATAAAAATAAGTAATAAATTCTGGAAAATATTTACAATGTAAAGATTTTTGTTATACATGTTATGTAAAATAAATATAAATAATATGACAAATAATTTATATGGTATTGTATAATCTTTATTTTCTAAAAGTTTACTGTTCTATTTTCCAAGGCCAGTGATTTTCAGACAGAGCTTATACTATATAGCTAGTTTGTGTCTCAAACAATCAAATTCATAGAAGCAGAAAATGGAGTGACAATTGTCAGACTCCAGTTAGGAAATATCATCAAACACTGCAGGATTCAATAAGGAGAAAGAAATATTCAAGGTACAGGGTATTTTAATTAGCTCAATTTGGTCAATCTACAATACATATCTATAGCTTCACTTCTTAGCCGTTAAATACACAAAAGTATTGTAATTCGTAGACAGTTATCCAATGGTGGTGATGATACCAGTGCAATGATTCTTTTTGGCAATCTGTTGCTCCAATGTGATCTCTACTAGGGGTTTTTATTCATCTTCTGGGCAGAACCATGACTCTGTAGTACAAGGAGATTGCAGAAGACAAAGGAAAATAAAAAACAATATGGTTTAATTTTTAATATAGCCACCTACAGCCACCAGTGACTCCTACACCAGCAATGAGTTCCTTTGTTTGTGTATTAATCCATGTCTATGTATGGGTTAACATACATGTTAGTGTGTGAAAATGTGCATTGCTAATTTCTCTCCACCTTATTTTTGAGACAGGGTCTCTCACTGACTCTAGGCCTCTTCAATTAACTAGACTGGTTGGACAATAAATACCAGGAATCTACCTCACCCTGCCCAGTCCCCTCACCACCACCACTAGAGTTACAGATGTGCATGTTTATGCCTAGCCTAGTGAGTTCTAGGGTCAGACTCAGGTCCTCAAGTTTGCTCAACACACAATTCTCTTCTTAAGTCATCTTGCCAGGACCAAACCCTGAGCTGACAATCAGATTTTAATCAACTTTTAACTAGTACAAATTACTCTCCCCATGTACATTCTTAGAAATCACAAGACACAACTGAATGAGTACTTTTTTTCTTCTTTTTTCTGTTGCAGATTCAAGGCTTTGATTCTGATTTCCAGTCCCAGAAACATTCTTGACTTTGACACGGGCCATTATCGCCTCATCTCCTCACTCTGCCAGCTTGCTCTTAAGCTGGCCCAGGTTCACTCTGGGCAAAGTGCCCTGATGAAGCAGGAAACAGAGTTGATTGCTATCAAGGAAACCTTGCCCTCTTTGTTCCTGTAATCAGGCTGAAGGCAGTGACTAGAAACTCATTCCTACTCACAGCCAGAATATTCAAAGTTGCATCTGGAGTTTTATTTATTCAAAACTAATGAGCATCCAGCCATACTCAGTGGAGTTTCCTTGAATCTCAGTAATATTTGTCCAGCATTGCCCTCTAGTGCTTGTGGGTATAGTCCTAATGATGCTTCAGGTTTCCTAATTAGCGTCTTCGGAATTAAATTAACATACTGAGACCATGATATCTTACTGTAAGTCCACAGCAAGAAGAGAAAAAAGCAAGACTCAGACAGCAAGAGAAATTTCTAGAGTTTAGAGCATTCTCACTTGGTTAGCAAAAAGTTAAAAACAAAAGCACATTTATTTTATTTTCTTTCATTCGTATTACCTATAATGATGGATGAGATTTATCTACTCTTTGAATCCCCACAGTCCCAGGTTTGTTGACTCTGTAGGTCTTCTTGTGGTGTCTTTGATCCCTCTGGTTTGCTCACTTTTGGACCCGACTCTTCCACAAGTGTCCCTGAGCTCCACCTGATGTTTATCTGTGAGTCTCTGCATCTGCCTCCATCCACTGCTGGATGAAGCCTCTCAGGAGACAGTTGTGCTAGGTTCCTGTCTGCAAACATAGCAGAATATCATTAGTAGTGTCAGGGGTTGGCTCTCTCACATGAGATGGGTCTCAAGTTGGAGAAGTCATTGGTTAGATGTTCCCTTAGTCTCTGCTCAATCTTTATCTCTGTACATCCTGCAGGCCACCAACCAGGGAGCATGCAGTAGCTGGACCAAGACCCTCTACACATTTGTAGCAAATGTGCAGCTTGGTCTTCATGTGGGTTCCTTAACAAGTGAAGCTGTCTTGGTCTCTGTTCCTTACCGTTGGATCCCCTTTCCCCTATCTGCACTGGTTGGGCCTCAGTGGGAGAGGATGTGCCTAATCCTGCTGAGACTTGATGTCTCACATCTCATGGTAGTGTGGTACCCAAAGGTGGTGGGGGTAAGCAATGGGCAGAGGGATTTGTAAGGGTGGGTCTGGGAAGAGAAGAGGGAGTGGGGGTTGTGATCAGAATGTGAAGCAAAATATATATATATATATTGGAAGCAAAAAGAGATTAATCATCTACTCTTCTCACCTACTAATAAAACAGCACATGCCAACATGGTGATGTGACTGACATTAAGCTACATTCCCAGCTCCTGGAGTTGCAAGGTTGTTTTGATTTTTGTTCTTATTGTTTGGTTGGTTGAGGGGGGATTTGCATTGTTTGGTTATTTTGGGGGGTTGGGAGGGGGAGTTGTTTGTTTCTAAAGATTGGTTTATTTATGTATAGAGCATTCTGTTTGCATGTATGTCTGCAGGCCAGAAGAGGGCACTAGATCTCATTATAGATGGTTATGAGCCACTATGTGGTTGCTGGGAATTGAACTCTAGAACAGCAGCCAGTGCTCTTAACCTCTGAGTCATCTCTCCAGCCCCTTGTTTGTTTCGTTTGTGTTTTCTTACATGTATTTTTTTTTCTAGATACAGAATAAGTCAAGTTCCATCTTGGGATATGCTGAAGAACTCTTACAGGATTAACTAAGAGAGAAGTTTAGCAAAAAAGTTTCTAGGCTGATATAGTAATTGCAGAGATGCCTGACCTGCATGAAGAACATTTCCCTTCCTGTCTTGAAAAATGTAAGAAAAAGATTTTTAAAAAGATAATAACCTTTGTGGCAACTTTTGAGCCTTTTTCTTCCTGGACTGTGCAGGTAGTTCCCTGCACAGTATGGCTAACAACTGTCTCAGAAACGGCTTGGCATTCTTCTCTGTTTACCACAAGAAATGTGCCCATATTCTGTCCTGAAAATATAAAATGCAGGTGAATGATCCTGAATGTCTCCTGAGTGGCCGAATCCCCAAGGTGTGAACAAAGCCCTAGGCTTTGTTCAAGGGTGAGGGAATAGTGGAGGCCTCCTAGTGAATTGACCAGAAATACAAACACTTTATCACTAACATCCTCAAGGACCCTGGGACTACTACCAAATGCTACAGAGGGAAAAATCCTATCCAGTCAGCTCTCTGCATTGTCATATGCAGCAACAGAAAAACATAAATTTCTTTATGTTCCACACTTTTTAATAATTAAAATCAACACAGAATGAAAACATTGAGAAGCCAACAAATCAAATATATTTTTAAGTGATAGAATTACCTGTAACAAGTAGACTCACTTTATCTTTTTCTTCATCATCTGCATTTTCTACTAAAGTATATTTAATAGCTTTATTAAAATATCTATCACGTACCATCAGATTCATCTATCAAAAGAAGATGAATGGAGAGTTTTAGTAAATTGCAGATGTCCTGTGGACATCATCCAGCGGTTCAATTGGAGAATTTACATTTTCACAGAAAGAAACCAGGCATGGATTTGTAGTCAGTCTAAATTCACCCTCCCAAACTATAAGAACCAATGATTTATCTTCAAACTGTCATTTTCTTGGCAGTTCACATAAATAGAACCACAAATTTGCATCTTTTGTGCCTGGCTTCTTTCAGTGAGCACTAAACTTTCAAGATATACCCACATTGAGGTACATAATAACTTTTGTGGTTAGATAATGTTTTATCATTTGAATATTTCATATGTAAGCTCATTGCTTGATGGGCAGCTGAGTTGTTCCTGTTCTGCCTGTTCTAGACGGTGCAGCTTTGAGAAGGCATTGTAATTTTTCTTGAATAGATAACTAGAGTGGATTTGCTAAGTCATCAATTCAAGCTTAAGATTTAAAGACATGCTGAAATTGACTTCTATATTAGCTTCTGCCTTTTGTCTTCTCACTAGAAGATCCTGAATGATATCCTTTCTTCACGTCCTCAGCTACACTTGCTGTCATCACAGTTTGGGCTTGTTTATAGTCTTCTAGTATGGGTATGGTGACATTGAATTGCATTTTCAATATGCATACCCTTAATGACTACTGGTGTTTTGCACTCTTTTTGTTGTTGTTGTTGTTTTTGTTTTGGGCCATTAATATATTGATTTCAGAGAAATGCTTGTCTGTGTTTTTGTTAAATGAGCTTTTGATTTTGAAATAGTTTAAGATTTAGCAATGTTTAAAAAAAGTTTTTTGTATACCTCTTCACCAAGTTATCCTGCTATTGACACATCCCATATTCAACTGTCCCATGAAAGGGACTCTAATGCACTACCATAAACCAAACTGAGTAGTTTTTGGCATCTCACTGCTTCCCCCTCCCTCTGTATCTATGTCTGTGTTTGTGTCTATTTGGGTGTATGCACATATGTGTGCATGTGGACACCAGAAGACAAGACCATCTATGCTTCTTCAGGAGTTCTTCACCCTGTTTTGGAAACTGAGCCTCTCAGTGACCTGTAAATTACCAAGTAGGCTAGACTGTCTGGACAGCAAGCCTAAGGGAACTTCCTATCTAGGCCTCTCTATACTGTGACAAGTATACACCATGATATCAGCTTTTTAAAAGTAGGTTCTAGGAACAAAACTCAGGGTCTCATGCTTATAAGGCCAGCATCTTATCAAGAGAGCTATCCTTCCAGCCCTCCATTTTTCTCTTTCTTTTTTCTTCAGGGCAACATATTACATAAAGTCTCTGTGCCTTCTAAATATACTTTTCTCTTTGGTAGATTACCATCTTACCATTTTTCATATATAGATCCACTAAGGAGTCCTGGTCACTTGACCAGGATGATGCTTATGATCATCACCTATGTAATGATTTTTAGTTGGAGGACAAATGATGCCTTTCATTGTGGTTAGATTGTAACTTTGTAGAGAGATTTTAACCTAATAAAACTAGTAAAACCCGAATAAATGGGTTTTATTATCCCATTTATTATGAGAATTTTGTGCTTTATACCATTAGAAGCAAGTCCTTTTCAGATACATGCGTATGCTTTAAAATGATTTAGATAGATAAGTATTTTACATGACATAAGACAAAAAAGTATTATCATTCATCTTTAAAAAGTTGAATATATTTGTTTACTCTTTACACATTTTGGAATGTAACTGCCACCTTAGAAGCAGTGTTGAACAAGACTTAAGGAGGTCATCTTCATAACCTTCTGTTATGTTTAATCCAGTTAATTTTCCTACTAGCACTGGAATTGTTTTTTATGTTCTTAGTTGAGTATCAGACAAATTTAAATTATCTATCATCTATCTATCTCTATCTACCTATCTATCATCTACCTGTTTCTTTCAAAGTAATGGTATTGGGAGTTTTAGAAAGAGCCTCACAAATTCCATCTCCCAAGTGATCCAATCATTGACTCATTTTGATTCATTACAGCTGAATTTAGTGAATGTACTTATATTTGTCAAAGTTCTACTCTTCTTGTGAGATGAGGATTTGTGAGATATCTCTATACTCATACTGTATGCAAACCAACAAATGGTTTTGATATGCATTAACATGTTCTCCCTTACTTCAACAGGTGAGAATGTGATTACATTTGGTCTTGGGTTTTTCTTTATCTCCTTGGTAGAGGTGGTCATGTTAAGATGAGGCCATCAGGGTGACTGGGATCCTTCTTTGAAGAATACATTTAGACACAGAGATGCATACAAGAAAGATAGCAAAATGATATGGGAAGAAGATGCCCATCTACAGTCCAATGATAGAGACTTAGATAGATCCTTTCTTGGTCTATCTGTTGGTCTATTTATTGGTGGCTCCAATTCTGGTTACATCTTGATCTTTGGCTTCTATCTTCCAGACCTAGCAGACATAGATCTTTGTGGTTAAAGCTGACCAGTAGCACTTTGACTCAATAATGCTAGCACATTAGTTAATTTACTAAACAGTAACTTCTCATCAAAGCTCTTGATCTCCTCATATTCTTGAATGAAGCAGGGACATAGAATGAGACTATGAAGAGAATAGAATCTCTGGAGTCACCAACTTAACCAGTGTTCGGTCATATTCAATATCCAGTGGTGTAAAGAATGGTCCTTTCTTGACATTACCAGGCAGCATGGCAAAACAAAAAACAAAACAACAACAAACAACAACAACAAAACCCCAAACCTTCCGTTCTCAATGAAAAAAGCCTTTCATTTCTCTTTAGTCAGACTAGTCTTCTGTCTTTTGACCCTCCAGGCTCTCTCCATGCTGTCTTTTATATCTAGGTAGTCAATTCTTCTGTATCAGTGTGATTCTAATCTATCCTTTGGGGAAGTTCATGGACAAGTAAGAATGGTTGGGAGGAAAGAAAAGTAGGAAATGAAGAAGGCTCTTGGTAAAATTAATAGACTTGAATAGGCTCGTATAATGAGAGGAATTCATTTTAATACAAGTACTATTTTATAACACATACAGAGGGAGGTTGCAAGGGAGGGAGGAGATCTGTACATAGTTGCTTATTTCCTTTTTGGTACTTGAGTCATGCTATTACAAGCTATTATCACAAGCTAATAGGAATGTAGAGATGAAGCCCACTTAGTGTGTTGTGACAGTTAATGTCACAAATACTTTCAGCATGTCCAGCACTCCCTACACAGAGTCTCTAAGACTGTACTGAACTGCATAGAACTAACTTGTAGTAGAAAATGTCACATAAAAAGAACCCTTTTTAGGGTAGGGATATGGTTCAGTTTATATAGTATGTAAAGAATCTCCATACAAACCTAGGCGTGGTGAGACACACCTATAATCTCAGTCCAGAGAAGATAAAGACAGGTAAATCCCTGTGACTCTCTGGGAAGCCAGCCTATCTAAATTATTGACTTCTAAGTAAAACTGAGAGACTGTATCTTAAAAACCAAGGTAATTTTCACAGAGGAAGACAGATGTTGGCTTCTATATTTCTTACTCAATTTCATGCATGTGTACATGCATCTGCCTCCCATAGACATGTACACATATACATAAACACTAATATATGATCATGTAAGAAGATATTCATGGGTATATGCAAAAATCAAAAGAAGAGAAGGAGAAAAATTTTCCAAAATAAGAATGAGGCAGATGGCCATATACTCGAGTAGAGTCAGCTAAGAAAGCCTAATAAATATTGAGTTCACTAGAATATTAAAATATTTAGTTTAAAATCAAAGCCCTGATGTTTAAGGCAGAGGTCTATTCTGTGTGTCCATAATCTTCTCAATTGGAAATAATTTATTTTAAACATCCAGTAGGTTACAAACTGAGCTGGCATTGATAAATACCAACAGACTGAGCCTTTACAATGGAATGGAAAAAAAGTACTTTTCACAGTTCTCATCCTGTGGCAGACTGCAGACGAATATGAAAAGATGAACCAAATTGGAAAGCTTGCAAAAAGGGAGAGGGGGACATATGCTAACAAGTTGATGGTTAGCAAATGTCATGGTAAAAGCATAGAGCTGAAATCTGAAACTTCAAGGTTAATAATCTATCCCAAATTAAAAAAATAAATGTGTTGACATATATTTCATAGGCTGTAACATTTTCCCATTAAAAGTACATACTTCAGTGGTAATCTGTAAGCACCAGCATGTAACTATAACTGAAGCTGAGTTGAGAATATTTTCATTACCCTTTCTAAAGAAATCTCATGATCCTTAGCACCTATTCTAATTTTTTCTCAAGCGCATTTCCCTCATCAGTCCTACTAACTTATAATACTACTAGCTTCATATTTGCTTACTAATATGTAATCTTTTAAAACTGGTTTCTACCCTCTGAAATGTACTATGTATCAGCATTTCACTTTTTATATTGTTCTGTGAATATTTTGTTGTGTGGATACACATCTTGTTTACCCATTCATAAGTAAGGGATAGTTAGCTATTTTTCTGTGATTTGGTATGTGAGTCTGGATATTTAATTATAGCAATGACGAATCAGGTATCAATTCCCAATGCTTCTGACTCTCAGGGAGTATTCTTAGGCGTGTTTTATGAAGTCTCTGAGTCTTCTCTGTAAAACAAAAGCAGTAGTAGTCGTCTCTCATGGAGTTACCTTAAAATTTCAGCTGTCATATATGTCAAGGTAGTCTTCAGGACTTTGGTCTTATGCAGCTTTAGGCCCAGTAATGACTATTATTGTGCTTTTCTTAGCTGATCACTTCTTGTTTTCTTGCCTTTTCTTGCTAAGTTGATTATCATTGTGTGAGCACTTCCAATATCCAGTGAACTAGAGTGTGCAGAGCATTTGATTGAATATCTGACACTGAGTTGATGTTGAAAAAGTAGAATTTGGGAAAGAAATAACTCACTGTAAGCTTAAAACCAAGATGCAAACCAACACCAGAGGAATGATGTTGTTTCAGACACCAAAGGACAATTAGGAAACAACTCAGAATAAAAGATGTTCCTTCTATTGAAGTTGAGAGATAAAAACACTGACCATAATGCTAAATTTATTTCAATTTCTTCCCCAAACTCCAGAGATGAGTTGATAGCACAGGGACCAATGACAAGGAGCAGAATAAGTCATGGAAGTGAATGAATGAGACTGGGGTTGCTAGTCACTAATGGGAAGAAAAAAAAATCATTCTAAGATGCAAAGCTCCAAGTACTAAAACAGCCAAAATCAATGGCATGGTCTCATTCTACTTGAAATAACAGATTAAATAACATATCTAATCTTAAGGCAAACAAGTTTTCTGGACTTATTTTCTCTTCTTTCACAGGACAAAACAAAGAAAGAGAAAAATAGAACCATGGAAAGAACCTGATTTACTGGGGTCTAACTCAGATGCTCTTTTGAATTAAATACATGTGTCCATTCTGAACTTTAAGCATATCTCTCATTTGTAATAAATAAATAAATAAATAAATAAATAAATAAATAAATAAATGGATAGAAAAATGAGTGTAATAGAAAATATATCAGTTTCTCATTGCTGTGACAAAACACCCAATGTAAGAAACCTTAGGAAGTATGGATTCATTTTGGCTCACAGCTTGAAGATTCAAGACACCATGGTGGAGAAAGCATTGTGGAAAGAGTATGAGACAGCTCAAAACTTTGAATCTGCAGTCAGGAAGCACAGAATAATAGGTGCATGTACTCATCTCTCTCTCTCT
>JADRCH010000017.1:7837792-8030466 GCA_019843965.1 Rhynchomys soricoides | reverse complement strand
CACACACACACACACACACACACACAGTCTGGGTCTCCAGCCCATGGTGAGGACACCTATATTGGGGTAGATCTTCCTATCTCAATCACTATTAATCACCATAGCTCCTTTTATTTCAAGAAAGAGAAGATATTTCTTCAGTCTTCCATCTTCATTGAGTATTCAAATGGCTTTTAGAAGTGTAGGGAGAACCTGAAATCCCACTTGTGGGTGGTAGTGTGACTGCTCTGACTACAGCGAGGGTGTGAGGAAGTAAAGATGTCATCTGGAAGTTCATGGGCAGTTCAAGCACACCACTTGGTGGTCCAGTGCCAGTCAACCCCGAAGCGTACCTAGAGGTAACATTCTATGAACTCATCAGGTTATAGTTAAGAATATGCATGTATATACAAATACATATATGTATGCAATAACCTTGATGTAAAAAGAAGTTATGAATTTGAAAAAGAGTGGTGAGGAGTACTTGGGAGGGTTTGAAGGAAGGAAAAGGGAAGGGCAAAGGTAATTAAAATACATTTTAAAAAATAAAAAATTAGTCTCGTAATTCATTTAATTTAATCTTTATCTGTAATTATTTCCATCTTTTTATTCTTAATTAGTATAATTAGACATTATTTTGACTATCCTCTTAGCCTATGAAAAGAACAACCCTAGGCATTTTTGTAATTGTGTATATTTATAGGATAGCTTGTCATATTCTGGTAGATGTATGCATACGTGGTTAATGTTGAAACTCGGTAAGCACATGTCTGTTCTCAAATGTTTATCATTTAGTTGTAGTAAAGACTCTTTTGTATAGTTGCAATATATGGTAAACTACCTGCAGTCAAATTTCAGAGCATTTTATACCACCTAATTTTTACAGAGTCCCTTTCTTGTCTTTGCTCTTGTATATTACATATATCCTGACCACAGTTTCTCCTCCCTCCAGTCCTCTTCCCAGATACACTCCTTTTCCATTTCTCTTCAAACAAACAAAATAAAACAAAACAAAAAACCCAGAAAACATAAAGCAGGCCTCACAAGATATCCACTAACAAGTTACAATGTGACTAGGCTCATATCAAGGCTGGACAAAGCAACCTGGTAGGAAGAAAAGGGTCTCATGTGTAGGAAAAGGAGTCAGAGACACCCTGGCTCTCACTGTTGGGAGTCCTACAAGAATACCAAGCTACACAACCATAAGATATATGCAGAAGTACTAGCTCAGATCCACACAGGGTCTGTGTTTGTAACTTCAGTCTTTGTCAGCCATGCTTAGTTGATTCTGTGGGCCATGCTGTGTTTTCTTGGTGTCTTCTACCTCTCTGGCTCAAACAACTTGTCCTACCTCCCTTCTGCAGGGTTCCTTACCTCTGCATAGTGTTTGGCTATGGGTCTCTGCATCTGCTCCCATCAGTTGCTGGATGAAACCTCTCTGATGATACTTGGGCTAAGCAGGGATCTATGGGTATGGTAGAATATCATTAAGATTCTTTTCTTATTTATTTATGTATCTATCTATCTATCTATCTATCTATCTATCTATCTATCTATTTGCCAATTGTGTTTGCTTGTATCCTGGGTCTCTGAGCTGTAAAATTCCTGGAATCTATAAGCGTGACCCTAGGAAATTTTCTTAGTAATGGGGGATACAAAATCTGAACTGGCCATCTTCTATAACCAAGCAAGGCTCCTAGCAGTGGGACTAGAACATCAATCCAGCCACAAAACCTTCCACCTACAAATTGCCCTGCCTGCAAGATATGATAGGGCAATGCTGGTGCAGGACTTGTGAGAGTGGCTAACTAATGACTGGTCCAACTGGAGGTCTATACCACAAGAGGGAGCCCATGCCTGACATTGCCTGGATAGCCAAGAACCACAGGCAGGATAGCCCAAAGACCCAAAATAGAGTATCTTTCAATGAATCTTTCTTAACATATCTCTATTTAATCTCCCCAACTTTACAACCACTCTTTTACTCTTAGTTTCTGAGTAATCAGTTCTTTTGGAATTTGAATATTAGTGAGATTGTGTGGTACATTTGGTTCACAACCTGGCTTGTTTTGCTTAATGAAATGCTCTCCAGTTTTATCCATGAGAGGTTTTGCAATGAGCACATTTTTATTGTTGAGTAGTATTCCATTTCTTTTATCACCCAGTAATTGCTGTAGATTACATTGTCTACATTTTTGGTTATTGTGAACAGTCCTGCAAAGTATGATAGTGCACATGTGCTTCATTGAGTGGTATTTCTTCTGACACTTCATCAAATTTTAAAAACACTATTTTATATTTTCATATCTATCTCCATCTTTTAAGTAAAGGATTATTTTCCTTGCTCCCTCTTGAATTAAATTCTAGTGACATTTAATTATATAGATTCCCATTTTCTCACATATTTATTTAAGTGTGGTGCTATGTATTTTCTCCAGCTATGACTTTCATGATCATATTAAATTGATAGGCAATATTTTTACTATAATTTCTGCATAAAGACTTCAAATTTCTTCTGAAATCTAAAATTTGGATTTCTTGTTTTCTTTTCATCTAAATTGTACATTTTCCTAGTGTTGTTATATTTCTAATAATCAATTTTATGCATTAAGTAAAGATATATTTTCTGTTGGAAGAATTTTATTAATTTATATTACTGAGATCCTCTGAAACTTTTCTTAGATCTTGTATGGTTTATCTGCCATGGGCTCTCAAGTTTAAACTAATGTTTTCTATTATTACATATTTCTGTTTTCCCTTCAATTTTCCTTAGTCAATTTTTTTAGCACCTTGATTTCTCTCACTCATCTTTTGTTTAGAGCAGAAGTGGAAGAACCATATAGAATGATAACATGCAGAACTAACTAGAGGCATTCTTTCCCCAGAGAAATAGTGATAGTCACTGAAAAAGCAGAAAAAAAATATTTTTAGAATATCATTTAAAAGTTAAGAAAATTATTCTAAAGACATAAAGCAGATATAAATAATCTAGAGAATCTAAAAAATCAACATGAATACGATGAAAAGCTAACAGGGGTCAAAATACTGTAGAAGAGATCAGGACAGAATTGATAGTTCAAGAATAAGACTGTACATATTTATTTCTGCTTGATTTCAAGGTATAAATGCAGTCCAATGAAGCAAGAGGGGAGAAGAAATGGGAACAACAGTCCTGTGACACTGCAATAACTAAATATCAGTTAACAAAGAAAATACATCAAACCAATCCTTAAACCACACAAATTAACTAAAAGTCAATATAGACTTCAAAGTAAAACCCTAAATCATAAAGCTCTTAGAGTAAAATCTAGGAATAAATCCTAATCACGGGTTAAATAGAAACTAAGAAATGCTACCTAACTATGACTAACCAATAAAATCACAAATTATCAGAATTTATCAAAATTAAAACCTTTTCTTGTTCACTGCTCACCTCAAGAAAATTACATTTCAAAAATTCACAGAACTGGGCAAAATTGCTGAGTTGTTCTTGTCCTCTTCAAAGTAAATACCAAAGTATATGAAGTTTCTGGTATTAGTTTTTAAGAGCTTATAGAAGGAAGTCACAGTTTCTCTTGTCTTGTCTCCATTCTTTATTCTATGCTGACTTTACCAGAAGAATGAATCCTGTCTGACTACTAAGTTGGACCTCTCTGGTACTCTCTGACTTCATTATTGGTCACACTGAGCAATACCTCTGTGGTTTCACTGTGGTCCCTTGGGGTTTGACATTTTCACTTCTTCACTGAGAAATCAAGGAAACCTCATTGGAGGAAGAGAGGATCTTCAACATCTAGAGATGCTTGAGACACAGAGAAGAGAGAGATGAAGCCTATTGAGAAA
Source organism: Rhynchomys soricoides (assembly GCA_019843965.1). Lineage (NCBI taxonomy): Eukaryota > Metazoa > Chordata > Mammalia > Rodentia > Muridae > Rhynchomys > Rhynchomys soricoides. Next base: position 8,026,644 of record JADRCH010000017.1, on the reverse strand, counting down.
AGACAGTAAAGAATAAATAAAGTCAGATTCTGGCATTTCTATCTGAAGACTATACTGGCTGGAAAAGGGTATTTGACAGAGAAAAATATGTCGTTAAAAAAATAAAGAGCTTAAGGGAGTCACAAAGTCATGTTAATTAGAGGAGACTCTATATGTAATTGTGTTCATTTTGGCTTAGAAAGATGTTGTTTTGAAGCAAAAGAGATAAATTTGGGAGGGAGAAGAGAGAGATCCAAACTGCTCTTCTTAGTCCAACTGCTCTTTACCTACCTGTCTTCATCTCCCCTGGCTCTGAAGAGATAGAGATTTTAGGTTCTAGAAATTTGGAACTACTCTTATATCCTCAGGAGAAACTTCTGTATTGCTTGCTGCTAATTTCTGAAACAAGTAAGCACTGTGAAAAAAAATTAGCTAGAAAGTCATGTCTTGTCGACAAATTTCTATGCAAGAGTGCTCATGATGATGATCACTGGAACTAATCTTCCACTCACATGAAGAACCTATTACGAGAGAATCACCTTTCAAAGTAATACTACAAGAGGCCAGGTTAATGAATTTAATGCTTGAGTTAAAATGAAAGAAGATGCTGATAAAATAAAACAAAACAAAATACCTCTGTCACCTGTTACTACTGTTAAAAACTATAAACAAAGATCGACTAGTGCTGCATTTGACCACACTGCTCCAAGGGCCACCATATTACTCCAAAGGCAAGACTATGTGCAGTCTATCCCAGCTTAGAAATGTTGACTAATGTATCCTGGCATCTCCAGAATCTTATGCCAAAAGAAGATAACATGCCAAACTAGGTTTCTTTTCTCCAGTAATGAACCATTCAATCAAATATCAACCTATATTCATTTCTTAAAGCAGAAAGATTTGGCTTTCAAAATGAAGTTTAATTAAAGAGAAGAGTAAGAATTTATATACAAATCGTCTATCTTTTTCTTCTTTTCTACCTTGCCTCATCTTTTCTCCTGTCTTCTCCCTTCTTTTGTGTGGTCTTTTTTATTGGTTAGACAAATCCAGTTGGTTGTTAATATTTTATTGATCTAAATGATACATTCAGGAATTTGAAGAAACTTTGTCTTCACAATTGACCCCAACAAAATGATGGTATATTTTTATTCTCATGATATTTTGACAAAGATCAGGTTACTATAGATAACTTGACGATACATCTCTTTGGCAAGCTGTAAGCTGCATTCTGCCTGACCTCGTTTTATTCTGCATTTGCTCCATTTCTAAATCAACAAGTACATTTTTTCTTCATTTACCAATACCAAAATAACCAAAAGATAGTTTATAGTATGGTTGTAATGTATCACTTTGCTATATGTTCTCTTGCTATAACCACATGTCGAATGTTGGGTAGTACGTATTTAAAAGCAAGATTTTGGTTTGGAGAGTGGATATTCAAGGTCAAGAGGCCACATTTGGTAGGCTTATTACATTGATGGAGTAGTAACATATCACAAAGCATCACATGGTAAGACTAGAGTACATGAGAGATGGAACAAAAATGCCTCTCATCACTTGAGAAAATCTAGTAACCCTTACATGGGCAATAACTCATTATACTGGCTGGTTTTTTGTCAACTTGACACAAGCTGGAGTTATCACATAGAAAGGAGATTCAGTTGAGAAAATGCCTCCTTGAGATCCAGCTGTAAGGCATTTTCTCAATTACTGATCAAGGGGGGAGGGCCCCTTGTGAGTGGTACCATCTGTGGGCTGGTAGTCTTGGGCTTTATAAGAAAGCAGGCTGAGCAAGCCAGGAGAAGCAAGCTAGCCAGTAAGAAACATCCCTCCATGGCCTCTGCATCAGCTCCTGCTTCCTGACCTGCTTGAGTTCCAGTCCTGACTTCCTTTGGTGATGAACAACAGTGTGAAAGTGTAAGCTGAATAAACCCTTTCCTCCCCAACTTGCTTCTTGGACATGATGTTTGTGTAGGAATACAAACCCTGACTAAGACACTCATCATGTTCTTTGTCTATACCTAGTGCCACACACCTGCCTCTGTTCTAGCATTCTTCAGACTTTGTAAAGGCTCTGTGATTCTCTCTACACTAAACAGAGTAAAAAATAGGGAAAGTGGGCACTAGAGGTAGGAAAACAATTTTTTTAAAAAAATTCTATCTTGTGCTTCTAGATTCTGACATCATTTGGAACATCTGTTATTTAAAGTAGAGTTAGCATCTACCTTCCTGGTATTCAAATTGTTGTTGTTTGTTGTTTTGTTTTGTGTGCATGTTGTTGTTTTGAGAGAGTGTCTTGCTATGTATCTGTAGCTGTCCTGGAATGCACTATGTAAATCAGTCTGGCAAAGAGCTCACAGAAATCCACCTGCTTCAGCCTCTCAAATGCTGGGATTAAAGGCATGCACCACTAAGCCCATCTCTAGGTGTTTGTTGTAGCTGTGTGTGAGAGACGTTAATCAGGCTAGCTTCCAAACGTCAAGGTTAATTTTTCTGGGAGTAGAGGTAGGAGGGGATTGTCTGTCCAGTTATTTCCATTCGTCCAACCTAATAATATTACTCATTTTGCTTTAATTTGTTTGTTTAAAGTTTTTAAAAAAGATAGGCATAGATGTGCAGTATTTCACACAAGTACTATTTCTACTGTATCCCTCCCACTTGCTGTGGAGTTAAAACACCTAGGAAAGTGGCTGACTTAATTTATGCTTGAAAAGCAATTCCCAAATAAACAGATTAATTAAGGTTCTGTTTTTAAAGCTTTAGCATAGGACATGTTTACTTCTGAACTGTGGCTAAATACACTAAGTTTAGAAATGGCAGAACTTTGATTTCTAATACATACTTAGCAGTACTTACAAAATAATAATGTGTAAAAAAGTGCTCTCTTTATAAAATGATGGGAAATTAAAGTCATCATTCTGAAAGAAGAATTATACAAGCTCTGTAAATATACCTCCATTTGGATTTTTAGCTCATATGTACTCTTTAAGCATAGATTTTTATGGTCATGTACTTAACAATCAGTAATTTCTGTCTAATCTTCAAATTTACGATGCTGTTTATAATGCAATTTACATACATCACTATAGGATTAGGATCAACGTATTTTTCAGTACTAGCGAATTTCGCTTGTGATGAAAACTGAAATATGTGAGGGATCTATATTTTGCAAAGTTGAAAATAAATGAACAAAAACAAACAGATCATGATTCTTTCTAATTGGTACATGATTTAGGCAATAGTAAGTGGATTTGATGAGGTTGTTTGCATAATGTTGTGATTGATGCTATCAAAGGCATTGAGTTTTAGTGCATAAAAGACCATGTCTTGGTGTTCAAGACATGGACATCACTATTAGAGTAAAGATAATAGTCTAAGAGTGGCTAGGAACCTCCAGCCAAGATGTTTTGATGTTGGCCTATGAAGAGATGACTTCCTGAAGGCCAACATCAGAATAATAAATGTGTTGCCCAGGGCTTTCTGTTACCTGAAGGCAATGCCCAAGGAACCAGAGACTGTGAACGACTTCTGATTTCAAATCAGACACTTGAGGAAAATAGGATGAATGAGCAGAAAGATGCGCTTGTCTAGTCAAGCGGTCCTAAGAATTGCACTGCCAGTTTGGATCTGTTATTAACAGACTAAGAGATGTCTCTGTAGCTCAGGCATGATGGTTTTTCTTTCTCATTAGCATTTGTAACACTTAGTACCCCAGAAGAATTGAAGAGACCTTTGTAATGCTGTAGCAGCAGATAATAAACAACCAAAAGAAAAAACAATCCGTATAAGTTCTATTCATATATTTATAATTGTGGTTGAATACATTTTGAAAAAAAGGTATCATTACTTGTATCAGCACTGATCAGGTACCTGCTAAACAAACTTGTTCTTTAAAGCTGCTCACTGTGTATAGAAGAAAGGAAACAAGGCTGGTGAGGTTCAAGGAATCCAATGCCATTTTGTGTGACTATAAATCAACCTCTGAGGTTCTCAAACACATTTCAAAATGTATTTGACACTTGGGAGCTGTAATTTCAAAAGCTGTCATCTTTCTTAAATCTTGTTTGAATTCAAATTCTAATGAGGGTTCTTGCAACACCCTACAGTTAAGGTGCACACACTTAAATGGAGCACTGCATGGCATTTGCACACAAGCAGAACATAACTATTAGTATGATTTATATATTGGAATAGCTCCAAGAGTACAAAAAGCCAAGTCCAACTATTTGGGTTCTACCAGAAGAGGCAGTGTTATAAAAGTTGGTCTTGGGTTGCAAATATTCTTAATTTGTTCTTTCTACAAAGTCTTTTAAACTCTTTTTTATTTGTCAATGATTTCCTTGAGAGAGCCAAATATTGACAAAGGACTTTAGAATTGCTCAACCCAATGAGTAGGGTTTACATTTTAGGGAAGTATTTGTTTCCCTGTGTGTGTGTGTGTGTGTGTGTGTGTGTGTGTGTGTGTTTAAGATTTTGTCTTATTGCATGACTATTTGATTAAACCAAATACCCTCAAGTACCACAAACTTAATCAAATTATCTAAGTTTCTGTTAAGTACATTCACAATAGCGTTACTCGTAATGATATTTCATTGTGCTCTGAAGGGAACATTATAACTTCCAGGTGGTTCCATACATGAATAACTTCAGCAACTACTGTACTATACAAATACCATCTCTCCCCATTAAGGCTTTCAGCCCAATTAAAAAGCAAACATCATTGGGAGAGGTTATTATTCCCGTTGCCAGTGTTTCACAATTGACTGAATTCACAAACCACCTTTCTATATCCTCTGGCCCCTATTTATTTTGCAGGAATTTATTTATTTATTTTCCCACTAATTGCAATTAGTTATTCCAAATAAAGTCTCCTCTCTCTTCTTTGGTCATTTCCTCTTTCTTCTCTCCCCTCAACACCCCCTCCCAACACAAACACCTCCTCCAAAGAAGCAAGTTCTGAAATATATTTCCCAGTATGTGAAAGTTCTGTATATTATACATACAGATACAAATTCAGATATATACAACTCCATATGTTACTGGATTGAATTTATTTCATTGTGAATCATATAGTCATTTTCCCCTCAGTGTCATGAGCAGTTCTTGACAAAGTGATGTAGCTATGCAATGAAATGTGTTCAGCATGGAGATCCTGAGAATGGATGGATGCTGTAGTCATTGAACTTCTAATTATGAAGAATGCTGCTGCTAAGCCCAGGAGATGCTCCTCCTTCAAGGCAGATGCACAGAAAACTGGTACACATTTTAAAACTTGCAGCCAGGCAGATGTGAAAGGATGCAGGATACTATGGAAGAGGGAAAATGAGAAAGCCTGGCCCGTGCTAAGTGATCATTTGGCCAATAACAAATTCTATCACATAAAAGGAGCCTTTGAAAGATGGTATTTGCTTTTTAATTGCTTTTTAGTAATATTAATATTTTATGGCGTATTGAGATAATGGAAGTCCCTTCACCACATGCCAGAATTATTTCTTTCATTTCACTGTACTAGATTATTTTCTGATTTGCTGCTTGGGAGTATCATCCCAGACCTTTCTTCAAATAAGCATAAATATCACAGGAATCCCCAAGCTGCAACTCTGCCCTGATTGGGTAGGTCATTAAATTCATCCTGTGTAGTATTGTTTTAGTCAATTGATTCTCCACTGTGGTCCACTCTGCCAGTATAGTTGTATGTAGGTAGGTAGGTAGGTAAATGGTTCATTGGTTAGCTTGATTTGCTTCCTCATATTACAGTAGGTCTAAAGTCTCCTGTGATCATGACAGGAGAATGTGAAAATCCATATGAATTTTCTTTCCACTCTGAACCTAGATGATTGCCATTAGCAGACATTTCTGAAACTACAACCTGCCCTGGCTTAGAGATCTCATTACCAGGTTAATTTCCCCTTCAAGGCAATGATTTTAAGAAGAGCTTGGTAGATTATCTGTTTTTCACAAGTTGGAGATTTCAGAGAGCTACCATTCACTATATGCCTTTTTAGTTTGAACAAAAGAAAACGCAATGAGATTTTTGATATGCCAATATAAAAAGCTATTCCTCTAAAATAGTCTTGTGAATTTTGTCAAAGAAAACCTCCGTAGGAACAGCCTGGGCCACACATTCTCAGTGTGACCTTGGGCATATGGGGTATCTTCATTCATATGCCTTCCTCTCCCTTACTTTCTGTCAGAGCTTTGACATAAGCTCATTCAGTTTTTTTACATGCTCATAGATTCCATGTGATGGAATCTGCAGCTATTTGCAGCACCGGGTACATCCTATTGTTTGTCTTGTCTTCCCTTTCCTTCTTCTCAATCTCGGTTTCAGGTCTTGTCAGCTCATGTCACAACTCATTATTGCAGCTTACCTTTCCTGCCCTTTTGCAATTGCTATCTCTTACATTCATCCTCCAGCCTGACAAACCCTTTACTCCTTGCAGGGCCACTTGGTTGAGTCACTGAACCAGAAGGCTAGAGAAACCTAGGTAGCCTGTCTCTGTTTACCCTGCATCAGTCAGTACCATTTCTACTCCAGGAGGCCACTGAGCTCCCACCCAGAACTACAGGATTTGGTTATATATAACAGGCTAAGTTATATAAGCTGATGTGGAGATCAGTGGTTCAAAAAAACACTTCTAAGAGTAAAGAAGAATAAGAGTCCCATTTGTAACGTTTGCCTATGCTCACGGTTTAAACATTTCAATCACATCCCAAGCACAGCAATTCTCAAGCTAGCGACTTGACTTCATTGAACATAAAGATTAAAGATACTGTTGCTTTTTTTTTTTTTTATTGCTGAGACAAAAAAATCCTGACAAGATCAAATTAAGGTGGAAAGGGTTTACTTCTGCTGCCATAACAAGGAAACTGTCTATTGTGATAGACATAGCATAGTAACAGTGGTTTGAGGCAGCCATTCACACTCATGAACAGTCAGGAAACAGAAGGATGAGTCCTGGTACTTAGCTAGCTTTCTTTGCTTTATTCCACTCAAAGTGATGCTGCCCATTTTAGGTGGGTCTTCCTACTTCAATTTACACAGTCTAGAAAAATCCATCCTAGACAGGACTGCTTGTGTCCCATGGTTTGGGGCCTTGACCTGAATGAAAAGGGAACTTAACATCAGCACTCACCTCTCCCCACTGCCTACTAGGGTATGCAATTTGACAAGCCCCCCTCACACTCTTACCGCCACACCTTCCACACCAGGGTGGAAGCAGGATCCCAAGCAATAGTCCAAAATAAATACTTCCTTTCCTAAGTTACTTTTCTCAGGTATTTTATCTCATCAGCTAGAAAAGTAATACAAGATGTCTTACTATATTTTGCTCTTCTTTAACACATACATACATTTACACACACACACACACACACACACACCTCATGTTTAAACATTGTATGTGTACTTGGGATTTCTATACCATGATGTTTTTTTCCATTGAAGATATATTCTTCTCTCATACAATACGTCTCAGCCACAGTTTCTCTTCCCTCCACTTCCTCCAGCTCCCTATTACCTCCCTCTCTCCCAAATCCACTTCTCCTCTGTTTCCCTTCAGAAAAGAACAGGCCTCCAAGACACAACAACCAAACAGGACAAAAATGATACAATAAGACAAGGCAAAAGCCTTATATCAAGGCAAGCCAGTAGAGAAAAAAAGTCCCGAATGGGTATTTTTAAGGATGTTGTATTAATATTTTTATTACAAAATAGCTTGTTTCCAGGGTTCGGTTAGTGACTTCTTAGGCAATCATCTTTTGACACTTGTGGCCATAAAATAAATTTGGACTCAAACTAGATAAGATTTTGATTCTGAAATCTGTTTCCCTATTGTCAGAAACAACTCTCCCTCTTTTCATTCCCATGGGAATTTTAGGACTCACTTAGAAGAGTGTCATTAACCAATAGTGTCTTTGCCGAGCAGCAAGAGATAGTGACAACTCTATAGATTTCACTTATACTTTTTCTTATGAGTAAAAGTGACTTTTAAAAGTAGTTTTAATCTCATTTTTATAGTCTATGAAATCTCTTTCACATGTGTTTACAATGTCTTCTATGCATTGTTAGGCTTGTGTTACCTTTGACTTCACTCATTAATTTCCTCACATAAAGTATTACTACATTTATGTCAAGTGAGACTTGTGTTGGCATTCTGAAGATTTTCTATTCTAATTTTGTATTATATTTATGTATATGTGGGTGCTACATGTGAATGTAGGGTCCATGATGGCCAGAGGGAGTTGTTGGATCCCTGTACATGGAGCGGCAGGTGGTTGTGAGACATCTGACACAGGTTCTCTAGAACAGTACAGACTCTTAACAAGTGAGGCATCTTTCCAGTTCATCCTTAAGGTTTTATTCTAGAACATGTTAGTGTCATTTTATATCCCTTTTAGCCTTAGAGGAATAACTGAATGACACAGCTATTATTCCTGAAACATTCAGCTGTCCTTGATGAAATGCTGTGTCCACTTTATCTAATACTAATGCCAAGTTACATTTATTTTTGAGTCTAATTCTAGACCCTGTTTTCTGTTCCATTGAGCTAAGACAGTAGAGTTTGGAAAGGAGGGGAGGGGTATCAGAAAAATCTAGCTGGATAGATTACCAAAAGAAGGGGAGGATATTATCCACTAAAAACGCTAAGCAATACAGTAAGGTTAAGTGTGGGTTTATAAAAAGGAGGAAAAGGCATTCAAATGGAGATTAATATGGGTGGCTTGGGCCTCCCTCCTGTAGAGTTTTCAGTGAGGTCATTTAAGTCCAAGACCTTCTCTCCTTTTCCCTCAGTTCTCTGCTTCCCATCCCCTATTCATTTTTTCCTCTTTGCATATTAAAGGTGTCACCATCTTCTTAAGTACAACCATGGTCACTGTCTTAGTTCTGGGTTTTATTGCTGAGATAAAATACCACAACTAAAGCAACTGGAGGAGGAAAAGTTGTATTTGGCTTACACGTTCATATTGTTGTTCATCATTGAAGGAAGTCAGAACAGGAACCCAACACAGGGCTGGAGCCTGGATGCAGGAGCTGATACGGAGGTCATGGAAGAGAACTGTTTACTGGCTTGCTCCTCTTGGCTTGCTCAACCTACTTTCTTATAGAACCCAGGCCCATCAGCCCAGGGATGTTGGCAGCTACAGTGGGGGTTGGGGGTTATCCTCCATCAATTACTAATAAGAAAATGCCTTACAGGCTTTTCCACAGCCTGATCTTATGGATTTACTTAGTTGAGGTTCCCTCCTTTCAGATGACTTCAGCCTGTGTCAAGTTGACATAAAACTAGCCAACACAATCACCAAAGTTGAATCCTTTGCTTTTTCACAGGAGAGTTTCTTATTTCTCATGTATTTCTTCTGTAGTCCCCTGTCTTCAATCATTTTGTATTGCTCTAAGAGAATATCTGATGTTGGCTAAGGTGTGAGAAGAGATTTATTTGGCTTATAATTGTGACAACTAGAATGTCCAAACAGCATGTTAGTAGAACCTGGAGAAGGTTATCTATCCAAATAACTTGAATGGCAACATGTGTACCATCCTATATAAGACAAACATAAATGGTGTGATAGGCTTGGAGACCTTTATTGTTTCTTATAACAAGGACTCATGAGAAAAACGATAACCCAATAACAGGTCCTACCTCTCAATACCAAATTTCTAACACATGAATATCAGGTAGACAAACTATCTCCAAAACAGAGCAATCTGGTCTCCACAGCCTCCTGATGAGTGGAATGCACAGACTCAGGGAGTACACACATCTGCATGCCAGAGAGTCCTAGCTAATTGTAGGCAGTGGCAAAGCCTGTGGGACAGGTGAATAGAACACTTGTCAGCAGCCCACTTGCCACATAAGCTGTGCCTCCTCTTGTACTAAAGCATGACATCCACTGGGTACTTGTGTGTAATTTTAAAAACACGCTTGCTTGCTCCTTTGCCCAGGGCTGCACTCTCGGCTTAGCTCCAAGATTATGTTCCCACCAGCCTGAGATCCCAACTTAGCACCGCTAACAGCCAGTTGGCCATTCCCCCACACCTCCCAAACTGTGATAGCTCACCCAGTCCATCACAGCTAGCTTCTTCGAGCTGCCAACAACCACCCCAGCTGCCTGCCTTCTCTTTCTGCCCACCTTATAGCCACAGATGGAAAACACTAGACAGTTTTATTATTTTAAAACTAGCCAGATAACTCAATGTCTGGGCGAAGAGTTTCCTGCTCTAATCTTATCAACTAGTTTGCTCCATGTTTCTTGACCTCTGCTCAAGGCAGAGGCTACAGACTCTAGGGGCCCCAAGACATACATGTCTGCTACTTCTTCCTTGCTCTAAAACCTGGTCCAGAAACCTTTCTCTTCGTGCCTTCTCTTCCTTCTGGACCCAGAAGTCCCACATTTTTTCCCTCTGCCCAGCAATTGGCTTCCACCTCTTTTATTGACACAAGCAAGAACCAATTAGGGGGAATCGACAACTTCCTCTACAGATATTAGCATGGCACATGGCAACTGTGATAGCCTTCTCTTACTTGCTTGTCCTTGAGCACCATATCCCTGAAAGTGCTATGAATCTCACTAACATTTCCTTGAACTTGAATACTGGATTTTCTGACTCAAGCTATGAAAATTGGAAAGGTAAGAAACCACCAACTTAGTGTCCCCGGGAGCCAGGTGTGTGTGTGTGTGTGTGTGTGTGTGTGTGTGTGTGTGTGTGTGTGTTTTAAAGCAAAAGTAAGAAAAACAAAACAAAATTTTAAAATATCATACTTTGTTTATTCTAAACTACCTGAAAAATAAGGTTTGTAGTCCAAACTAATGAAATAGACTGTGTGTTCATGGTCTGAGTGGCCTTGCTTAAATCCAAAGTGCAAGCATCTGCAGATTCAGGATTCAGCCAATGAGAACACATGAGAAATGTGGCTGTGACATTGGCTATAAAGTCTTGTCTTTTACATTTTTCACAGCAGGAATAATCATTTAAAGCTCCTGTAATGTGACTATGCCTCCAAGCACACAAAATCAATGATCTAACTGTGGAGTGTCCAAACACTCATTTAGATTTCCTCTCTTGACTAGGAATATAATTTTAAATTTCCTGGCTTTCCTTCCCTAGAAATCAAATATATCAAGAATTTATTTTATTTTTAAATCATAAGTAATAGAAGCTAAATAAGTGACAGGATCACTGACATTGTCTATGAAGCAGCAGGGCCCCTCCCTCCCGTATTTCATACTTAGAAAGTAATGTAAGTACTAGAGCTGAATTAATAGGAAAAGGCCCTTTAGAATCTCATTTAAAAGAAGCCACTTTATTTCCTTTACTTTTGCCATGAGACAAATAATCATAGAATAATTCACAAGCAATTCAGCAAGGAAAGACAACAAATAAGGACAAGCTAAGAGCCACAGAGACTTTTCCTCTATTATTCTCATCTCTATATTCCATCCTCAGCCCACACATGGCATTCACAAGCTTGTTTATTGAGGAGACTGGGGAAATGATAGAAAAATACCTTATCTGCCCAAACAAAGGAACTTTAGAGAATAAATAAAGCTTTGAATTTCCAGAACAGTCAAGTGAGCTCTCCGGGTGTTATTTATTTTGGCATCCCTGTAGCATCCCTTCTTCTGACTATAAATCTTTATATTATGTTACAGTTTTCTGTGTCTGGGGTATGTGTCGTGTCTCCTTAAGACATGAAGGAAATAAACAACCCACCACTCAAGAGCTTGAATAGCTGTGTCCCACAGGTAGGAAAGGAGAAGCAGGATAAGGCACATAAGGTTACAAAGCGAGCCCTTGTCCAAAGAAGGTCTACAGAAAAGTACTTTTCTGTTTATCTCTCTGGATACATTTGCATGTGCATGTGTGTCCCTGCAGAGGCCAGAAGGAGGCAATGGGCCCCTGGAGCTAGAGTTACAGGTGTTTGTTTGTTTGTTTGTTTGTTTTGTTTTGTTTTTCCACATGATATGGGTACTAGGAATTGAACTCCAGGAAAACCATTTGATTCAACATCTAAATTATACTATGATTGGAATAAGATATTAATATTTTGCTGTCTACTGTCATTATCCACTCTCACCTCCAAAGAGGGCCACTATGCTTTCATTTACATGCAAATTAGCAAACCACAGTACTGTCTGATTGAGTCAAAATGTCCCCTTTGTGGCTTCAACCTAGTGTTTATACATATGTATTCCTTTTTACATTTCTGATATTTTCTGACATTATTCTCACCTTTAATGATTAACATGGTTTTGATCTAGATAAATAAGTGTGCCTCAAAGCACTTATAAGAACATTCTTAAATGCAAGCTCAAATTCTACCCAATTAATCTGTTTCTAGGAAACATTTTCATCATATTTCTGTTACTAAAACTGACAGAGAATCCTCTTATTCTTCCAATAGATGCTTATGCAATATCCTGTATTATTATTATTAATATTATTATTATTATTATTATTATTATTATTATTATTATCTACTCACTCAAGGACTTGAGATAACTTGAAAGAACTGACTCTCAAGTAAGTAACACACTAGACAACATTGGAACACTTTTACATTTATTAAACTGCCAGTGTAGAAGAAGAAGAGAAATAACAAACATTTAATTTGGAATAGAACAATATTAAAACAAAACAATGTTAGTTTTATTCTTTAACACAAGACATTGAAAGACGGTTCACTGCTAAAACACATAAAGCCTGATCTAGTTTACTGTCCTGAGTCATTTAATCTCAGTTGTTTTGAGAAAAATGAAGTTGATAGTTACTCTACCTGAATTATACAGTGTTTGTGGTCTATGATTATAACATGAACAATGTTGTCACTGATAGACAGAAAGAGATCTCAATAACTCTACATGTACAAAATTATGTTTTTACCTTATCTGAGTCATCTCTTAGTATTCTAGAGTTAATGATTTTGTACATAAAATCCTAAATTTTGGATAAGGGACACTGGGCTAAAAGAATAATGCCTCCAAATATTGCCACTTGGCATGCTGGGAAGTTTGAAATAAAAAACAGCCCCAGAAACAATGTTACCCTGTCTCTGAAGTTCAGAGATAGAACATTCCCTAAAGTTCTCCTTATCTGTCTAAGGGGTGCTCCTTTAAAAGAAATGAAAGAAATGTGACTGTCATGACTTGCTCTTCCCCAATCCTGGACTCTACCAGTAAAGATTGTTCACATGGAGAACACAAATAGCCTACATGCTCAGGACATTGGGACCAGATCAATTCCCTCCTATTTTCTCAAGGACTACTACCTAAGGAGTTTCACTGCATAAAAAGACCATCTTTGCTTGTAGTGCAGTTCCTCCTCTGTTCAAACTATTGCCCTGATAGCTCCTCATTAAGGCTCTTCAAAAAACTCCACCAGAAGCCACTATTTCGTTCTATTGTATTCAAGGACTTTCATATTCATTATATAAAAGGACAGGAGAGACACATAAAATATGAGACCCAAATAAGAACCATGGGGTTCAATCTTAAATAGCATTTTGAAAGGAAAGAAAGGAAATACATGAAATGAAGTAAAGATGAATGAATATGGAAAAGGGTGATTAAATTTATGTAAACAAAGAGACAAAGGAAGGTGCTTTGATTTGTTCATTATTTGGTATAAGAAGGATTTCCAGATGAGGGCTGAGGAACGTTTTACCATGCCAAGATATCACTCATGAATGAAGTAAACTGAATACTGTTCATGGACAAAAGTACCAAGCATGAATGATGAAGCTAGTTTATGTCTGGAAGATACATATGTTGTGTTGAGCTACAATGGAACGATCTTAGTTTGTTTCTACTAGGACCTTGGAAGATTTGGGCAGCAGATTTTCACAATATACTGCTTGTGCTAAATTAAAGTACACAAGGCCAGATTTATTTAACAACAGAAATTTATTTCAAAATTGTTCTGTTGATTAGAATTCTAAGATCAGGGTATCAGGGAACTGGATCCTTCTAAGCACTGAGGAAAGAATCTAATCTGAATGTCTTTCTCAGGTTTGCAGATAAATATCTTTGGGGCTTGCAATTGTTTTCCTTTATTTACCACAGATGTGACTAGGTCTAATTCCATTTTCCTATCTGGATACTAATCATAATGTAGTAAGACCCGCTCATGCCTTTCTAAGGAGGTGGAATTTAATTAGTTATACAAAAATCTTTCTTTTTTATATATTCATCTTCAGTGTCACACATGTATTAGTCTTTTCTTTCCTGAAGTCATGAAAGAATATGTCACTCTGTATTAGCAGAGTATGTATTATTGCATGCCTGTCATAATCAGTCCTTACTCTATCTTCTCACATCAAAACCACAGCCTCCTTCGAGTCTGAATAAATCATTTATTTTGATACAGGCATTCTTTCTGAAAGTCAGATCCCTCTTTCAAAGTCTTGTACGGTATTCCTGTTTACCTTGAGCCCTTCTAGGCAGCTTCTTATACAGTGAAAGATGATAGATGGCAATATTAAAACTCAGACTCATCCTAGCTTTGTCAGTCACTAGCACACTGGTCTCTGAAAGGATTGGTATTAACACAGAGCAAAGTAACACCCATCTCATGCAACTATTCTGAAGACAAAAATTAAATCAGGCAAGTTACCCAAGTGTGTCCCACGTGCACTGCATGATTAGATAATGTTGTCTGATTTCCCATGTTTTGTCCTGTTTCTGTAGTTCTTATGTATGTAGGTATATACATATGTAATGCTTGGCTTACAATCTTTAACAAGTTGGTATACTTTAAAATGATTTGTGTCTAGTATACAGTGGTGGTCAATAACCACTGATGTTAGTATTCATATTAACTTCTAAAGTCAAGCCCAACCTAGATTCTATCACATGGAACACACAAACACATTCTATGCCAAATAGAATAATTGAAGAAGAAGAAAGGCCATGGTATTTCATCTCTTTCCCATTGTCTATAAACTTCAATGAAGCATATTTTAAAATGAGAGGGAGGACCTAGTTCATACTCTGCCTACATTATTTATCTCTAGATATATGAGCAACTGATTTATTTAATTTTTCTTCTTGTGTTGTGTAACAGTTTTTTTCTGAGATTAAGATATTTCATGTTAGAGGGAAACTTGTTAAAACATGTTTACAGGGAGATGAAACACAGAATGTTCTAAAGGAAGATGAAATACAGCAGGGAAGCTCCTTAAGACAGAAAGTAAACAACTCAAAATAGCTTTGAAAAGATCCCTGAAACTGACTAGATTTATAAGGCTCCTCCCTATCAAAGAGTAAATAAACTGTAAAGACTGATGAAAAGGAAGAGACGCCCAACTGCCTGAAATAAAGAGAGACCCCTAGGAGAAACAAAGGGCAACTGAGCTGCCTAGAAGAGGCTCAAGCCAACTGACTCGCTATCCCCCATCCCCTGCCCCCACTCCACTCCCACCCCCCTTTTTCCCAGGGAAAGAAACTCTCCAACCTGTTGAGCTGCCTGCAGATTGTGCAATATGCTCCAAGTTTCCATGATTTGTGAGCTGTCACCCATGCTGAGGTAGGCTTTGATGATTCATCTCTCTTTGAGACATTCCTGCTTCTGTTAAGTTACCCATCACCAACATTCTCCCAAGAAAACTAATTGGTTCACACACGTGGGCTTTGGCAGTATCCATAGTGGGGTCTGTTGTAGGCTTCCTTTCTGGGGTAAGTAGATGTTCTTTTTATCTCAGCTGGAAAGTCTTTCACATAACACCTTGAATGTTCTAAGTATAGAAAAATGGATAGATAATATCTCACCTTAATCACCAGACTCTCATAATTCTGTGCCCTCTTCCCATGCCATTTGTCACTCTACCAACAAAGAAGTCCATTCTATACCACCCAACTGTCAGCTATCAACAAAACAATCATATAAATATAATCTATTATAATATATATTATATACTAATTGTCAGACATCTTTATAAAAATTGGTTAATTATTTCATCAATAATACTTAAGCACCTTTCTTTCCTCTATAGAGTCCCTCCTATGACTTTATTTTGTATCTTTTTTTAACAGGCAGGATTTTGGCTTCCTGTGCCATGACCACATTAAGTCTACTAATGGTAGTCATAAGTCAGAGCAGGCAAAGGGATGAACTCAGAGCCCAGAAGCAATTAATATAGCTTTTAAAGTTTTGGATGGATGACTACACCAGGAAAAACATCTTAGTAAAATGGACTTGCAGCCATGTGGCGGGCTTTAGATTCATCCAGAGGCTTAATTTCTTTTCAGTAGGGACAGGAAGATGATCTTAAATTCAGCAATACCATATGCTAGAGGAAAAAGAACATATGGGAAGATATTTAAGGGAAAACCATAACCATTGCTGGATTAAGTTCCATAGAGTTTGATTAAACTCAATAGAGTTAATTATTTCATTTTAGAGGTAACGTCCAGACAAACTATTTTGTTTTATTTCTCTTTGGCTAAGTTTGAAATAGAATCTTGGAAGAGCAGTTAAAAGTGTCTTTAAAAAACAAACAAATAAAGTACAGGCAGCTTGGCATAGTTTGAATATCTTTGTAGTCAGCATGAGTGTTTAGCCGCACTCCAATAGCTAGGAGCTCCCCAGCCTTAGACAGGTTACAAATCCCTGCAGCTCTCTCTTCTATATAATAAGGACAAAATTACCTATCTTATTCAATTGTGTTGTATTCTATTTGGTGATTTGTGATACTTGGATGATGCACATATATATTTAATAGCATAATAACCATCATTAGTAACCATTACATGTTGGTGATACTGTTCCCAAATTATGCTTGTCATAGCTTATCCAAGTAAGTCTTGAACATTCAGTATTCATGGGACGCCAGGGACCAAAAACATTAAAAGCTCAAGTTGGAGGAGCAAGGATTATTATAGACCTTATAGAACCCTAAATCTTCTTTAGGACTTTCTGGGCTTGCCAGGTCAATTAGTAGCACACAATTACCCTTCACAATCTCATGTCCTTTTCTTTTTAATATTAAGTTGAAATTTGTAATAAGCAATCATTGAGTTTAACAGGTAAATGACATGTTTCCTGTAGGTAAGCTGATAGTACTTAGTTTTTGTTTGTTTTGTTTTATTTTGTTACTCTTTATTTATTATTGGTTATTTATTTATTTACATTTCAAATGTTGTCCCCCTTTCCAGTTTCCCCTCTGCAAATCTCCCATGCCATCCCCCATCCCTACTGCTTCTATGAGAGAGCTCCCCCACCCACTCACCCACTCCAGCCCCACCGCCTTAGCATCTCCCTACACTGAGGTACAGACAGAGCCTCCACAGGACCAAGGGCCTCCCCATTCATTGATGCCAGATAACGCAATTCTCTGCATCACATTCAGTTGGAGACATGGGTCTCTCCACGTGTACTCTTTGGATGGTGATTTAGTCCCTGGGAGCTATGTATGGTCTGGATGGTTTCTATTGTTGCTCTTCCTACTGGGTTGCAATCCACTTCAGCTCCTTCAGTTCTTCACCTAACTCTCCCATTGGTGTTCCCCCTCCCTGTGCTCAGTCTGATGGTTGGCTGAGAGCATCCAAATCTGTATTGGTCAGTCTCTGGAAGAGACTCCCAGGAGACAGCTATACCAGGCTCCTGTCAGCAAGCACTTCTTGGCATCTGCAATAGTGTCAGGGTTTGGTGTTCGCAAATGGGATAGATCCCTAAGTGGGGCAGTCTCTAGATGACCTTTTCTTCAGTCTCTGCTCCACTCTTTGTCCCTCCATTTCCTTTAGACAAGAACAATTCTGGGTTAAAATTTTTGAGATGGGTAGGTGGCCCCATCCCTCAACCAGGGACCATACCTATTCACTGGGTGTGGTCTCTACAGGTTCTCTCTACCCTTTGTTGGGTATTTCGGCTAATGTCATCCCTGTTGGGTGCTGTGAACCTCTTGCTTCTCTGGCATCTGGGACTTTCTAACGGCTACCCCCAATTCCTCATCCTCCATTGACAAATGGGATCTCATAATTTTGAAAAGCTTTGCCTTACAGGCAAAGGATACTGTCAATGGGACAAAACAGCACCCTACAGATTGGGAAAAGATCTTTACCAACCTTACATCCAATAGAGGGCTAATATCCAAAATACATAAAGAACTCAAGAAGTTAGACTCCATAGAAGCAAATAACCCTATTTTAAAAATAGAGTACAGAGCTAAACAAAGAATTCTCAACTGAGGAATATTGGATGGCCAAGAAGCACCTAAAGAAATGTTTAACATCCTTAGTCATCAGAGAAATGCAAGTCAAAATTACCCTGATTCCACCTTACACCAATCACAATGGCTAAGGTAAAAAAAAACTCAGGTAATAGCAGATGCTGCCAAGGATGTGGAGAAAGAGGAACACTCCTCCATTGCTGATGGGATTGCAAGCTGGTACAACCACTCTGGAAATCAATCTAGTGGTTCCTCAGAAAATTGAAAATAGTTCTACCTGAGGACCCAGCTATACCACTACTGGGCATATACCCAAAAGATGCTCCAACATATAACAAGGAAATATGCTCCACTATGTTCATAGCAGTCTTATTTACAATAGCCAGAAGCTGAAAACAACCCAGATGTCCCTCAATGCAGGAATGGATACCGAAAATGTGGTACATTTACACAATGGAGTACTACTTGGCTATTAAAAACAATGACTTCATGAAATTCACAGACGAATGGAACTTGAAAAATCATCCTGAGTGAGGTAACCCAGTCATAAAAGAACACACATAATATGTACTCACTGATATGTGGATTTTAGCCCAAAAGCTCGGAATGCCCAGGATACCACTCATAGATCATAAGAAGCTCAAGAAGAAGGAAGACCAAAATGTGGATGCCTCAGTACTTCTTAGAAAGGGGAAACAAAATAATCACTGGAGGTAGAGGGAGGGAGGAACCTGGGAGGCAGGGAAGAGGCAAAAGGAAAAGGGGAGCAGGATCAGTGTGGGAGGAGACAGGTGGGAGAGAAGTACAGAGGGACAGGAAATTGAATGGAGTTATGTAGCAATAGAGATAGGGGAACTGAGGCTTACTTTTTATATCTCTAGCAGTAAGAGTAGGTCAAGCTGTGAATAGGGCATCTACAGTGTCTGTCTTCAGTGTTTCTTCAAAAATGAGAGAAATGATGTTCAGTGTGGAGAACCAGTCATTATAGTTAGAAGTGGTCCTAACAAGTATAAACTCTTTAATTACTGAATCAAGGAGACTTCCCAGGTGGAAGCTCCAAGGCTTAAGGATAGCTCAATGGAAGGAACCAGTTAGCTCTTAGCAATAGATACTCACTATTCCCCTGGAAAGTTCTGTAACTTTTCAGTGTTGGTTTGGCCCTTCTGTGGTACATAGGTAGGTCTGACACGCTTTCGTGTATTTGGTTATGACCACTATGTCCTAACTCATTGACACCTTATTTTTCTTATTACATGTGGAAAGATGAATTCAAGTTGGCATAAGATGGAATCCATATTCAGTACTCCTTGAGTTTCCAAGAACCTGAGACTAGATAGGACAGGGACCTAGGGTAAAACCAAATACTACTGTTCTGCTAACAGAATGCAGAAATAAAATGTTTCCTAATGACATTCTGTTATACTTATAGTTCTGTGCCTTGCCCAACCATTTTAGAGTGTAAGGGTCTGAGAGTTGCTGAAGGAAAACTCCAGACTCAAATAGTATGCAAAAGCAAAGAGCATTTATTTTGCAGAAACAATCAGCATACTGAGGTCAGTCAGTCATTCAAAATGGCGACTCCAAGATGAGCTCACAGGCTCATTTTAAGCACAGCTAGGGGAATTTTAGGGATGGTTAAGTAATTTTTAAAATGATTGGCTACATAAGCAGTAGTTACATTAGTACATTTCTAATTGGTTCCTATGTTAGTTTTATCATTTTTTTTGGTCAGGCCTTAAAAAAACTCCAGGAACTGTCTCAGTCCTTGGACTAGCTATCTCTCTCAGCTAGAAGTCAAGGCCATGCCTGATTAATGACCCATTGTATATGATTTTTCTGTGAAGTCTTGTCTGCTTCTTTGGGAAACTAAAACCTGGGTCTTGTTATAAAATGGAGTAAGTTTCAGTCAGACCTCTCAAAAGAAGCTTCCTCCTGCAGAAGATGGGAAGGAACAAATGCAGAGCCCCACAGCAGGTCTCTCTCACAGATAGTGAGAGACCTTGAAACACTCAGCCCTAAATTGGATGTCTCCATCAAATTCCTCTCCTTAGGGCTCAGGGAACTGTGTGAATGAGATGGCAGAAAGAGTGTCAGTGCCAGAGAGGATGGATGATGCCAAGGAATCAAGGTCTTTTAGACATAACAGGGCTGGCACACATAGAACTAACAGAGACTGATACAGCATGCATGTGGCCTGCATGAGTCTGCACCAAATGCAGTCCTAGAACTGAAAGAAAATATGGACAATTGTCTCCTCCTTAATCCAGAGTCTATCTCCAGTTGATAGTCACTTGCAAATGAAAATTAGTTTTCTCCGAGAATCTCATGGGGGATATAAACCACTCTTCTTTTATTTATATATTTATTTATTTATTTATTTATTTATTTATTTTTAAAGATTTATTTACTTATTTTATATATATGAGTACATCATTGCTGTCTTCAGACACACCAGAAGCGGGCATTGGATTCTATTACGGGTGGTTGTGAGCCATCATGTGGTTGCTGGGAATTGAACTCAGGACCTCTGGAAGATCAGCCAGTGCTTTTCACCACTGAGCCATCTCTCCAGCCCCCACAAGTTTTTTTTTTTTGTTTTTGTTTTTTGTTTTTTGCATATATATATATATATATATATATATATTTGTCTATAATTATGCATATACATATATGCTCATTTTTTTCTACTTTATTTACATTTCAAATATTTTCCCCTTTCCAGATCTCCCCTTTGGAACCTCCCTATTCCTTCCCCCCTCCCCTGCCTCTATGGGGGTATTCCCCCACCCACCCACCCACCCACTCTCATCTTCCCTCCTTGGCATTCTCCTATACTGGGAGATCTAACACCCTCAGGCCCAAGGGCCTCTCCTCCCCCTTATGGCTAATAAGACCCTCACCTACCACATATGTGGCCAGCACCATGGGTCTCTCCATGTGTATTCTTTGGTTGGTGGATCAGTCCCCAGGAGTATCAAGGGGTCAGGCCAGTTGCCACTGTTGCTGCCTTTCTGGGGATGCAAACTCCCTCAGCTCCTTCAGTCCCTTCTCCAACTCCTCCATCTGGGACCTCCCATTCCACCCTACTGCTGCTGTGAAGTGACTCTTGGGTATTTCGAACTTTTGAGCTAATAACCACTTAACAGTGTATACATTCCATGTTCATTCTTTTGTGACTGCATTACCTCGCTCAGGATGATATTTTCAAGATCCATCCACTTGTCTGCGAATTTCAAGAAGTCATTGTTTTTTATTGCTGAGTAATATTCCATTGTGTAAATGTACCACATTTTCTGGGATACAAACCACTCTTAAGGGGAGGTCCTATGCCCAGCAGTAGAAAGCAAACACAATGATATCTTTGTGTTAAGTCACGGCATTTTTTTGTAGGTCCTTTGCAAATATATTATGGCTTCAGTTTTTGTTTTTATGGGATCCCTATATGTGCAAACTTGTGGTCTCTACATCTATATGTGTTTCTTATGGTTTTCCTTTGGCTTTTGTTTTTCTTGTTTGGTCCTATTATGAATTCGATTTGTTTTATATTATTATTATTATTATTATTATTATTATTATTATTATTTAGATATCATTAATTTTAATGAGACAGAAATGGTGAGCTTCTGAATGGAAGCTCAGGTGGGGAAGAATTGGAGTAGGAGGAAGAAGAGGGAAAAACATAATTACAATATACTGTATGAAATAAAACTCTATTTTCAATAAGAGGGAAAAAACTTGGTATGTTTGAAGTTCCAGAAAAAAAATGATATAGGATATTTATTGAGAATTAGATTCTGACTGAGGATTAGATGATTCTGTGTTTAAGAGTGCTTGGTGTTTTTACAGAGAATCTGATTTCAGTTACCAGCACCAATTTTGGGAGGTACACAGCCCCCAGAGGATTTTATTTCACCCTCAGAGGATCAGATTCATTCTTCTGGCTTCTGTGGGGACTTGTACAACTGTGGGACAAGAACAAACACATCAATAAAAACAAAATGTAGTTTTTTTTAAAAATTAGAGTTCTGGACTTAGTATAACTCAAAAGTGAACGTTGTCTGCCATAGAGTAGTAATATGACTTTTATGGATCCGCTACATTCCCAAACTTAGTCCTACAGGTGGGTATTTATTCAGTGGCTATTGATTGAGAGAATATAGAGAACTGAACATTATTGAGGTCTTTGACCTAGAACTTAATGTTTATTTTAAGCTATGGTCATAGCAGGTTGTACACAAGAGAAACAACCAGTGAAAAGGCTAAGAGACAGGTCTACACCCAGAGATGCAATAGGGGAAGTGTGTGGCATAGGAAATGCTAAGAGATTATATAAGCAAGATATGTAGTAGACAGATGGTGTATACCCTTGAAGCTATCAGACTTAACAGTTCGTTACATAGCCAACTGAAGCAAATGCAAGAGAGGTTGTTGTCATTGCTGTTGTTGTTGGTGGTCACCTAAAACATGAGACTGAGGATTAGCAGAAGTTTAATTGCAGTAATGTATGCAAGTAGCCCAGAGTGGGTGGTGGAACATCCAAAGTCATTGAGGATAAGTAGGGTGAAAACTTTGGGTCCTCATCTAGGAAACATTCTTGTCTTTCCTATTTAAGGAGGAAGAGAACAAAAGGTTAATGGAATCAGACCTTGCTGGAATGCAACCAAGTGTTCTGGATTCCCACACACAGAGACTTAACTTGCATAGCTACAGAGCATAACTCAGGATGGCAATCATCTTACTTCATGGAGCTGCAGCATTCAGGGACTGAGTTGTTTATGAATTTGAAACATCAGATGAAAGTTTTTCCTGGTGTTGTCTGATGCTAATTATGCTTTTATGTAATCTACTTGATTGGCATTAAAAAAAAATCTCCCAGTGTCTGTTTTCTGGCAATAAGCCAGTACTGTTCAGTCAACTCCAACTAATATTTCTGGTGTGTTTACATCATAGAGGATTTCATGTTTACCTTTCCTGAAACATGGGGATTTCAAGACTCATGTTTGCTTTTCTGTCTTCTAATAAATGTCTTCTTTGGAAATGCACTGGGGACAAAGGAGAATAGAATCAAACCATTCTCTCCTTTCCTGAGACCCAGCCTGACAATATCTGCTTCAAATGTATCAGAACTCATCATTCAACAGACCATGTTTTGAAAAGGACTGTCTCAGCTTAGATTTACATCATCTGTTATTTTTTCCACAGGTAAGATGTTCGACAGTCTTTTGCAGTCTCTTGAAATGCCCCTGTGTGTGACAAAGCATTCACTTTTCCCCTGGAGTAATAAAAGAACAAAATTCAACACAACTGAGCACATCTCCTAAGGCCGTTAGTCCCCTTCTTGTCATTTTGGCAAGCATTCAAGCTGTCAAAAGCCGTCTGCCTCAGGACCCAATTCAGCCATTGTCTGAAGAGAAGACAAGGCTCTTTCACTCATGTATGGGTGAAGTACAAAAACATCTGGGCACAGACCCGGAGGTCTGACAGCTAAGAAGAATCTGGTTTAGAGGGCCCCAACTGCTGTAATGTCAAGAGACAAAAATTGGATGTCCTGGTAGCTGCCAGAGTAGACATTCACATGGCTCTTTTCTGGTTGCCATGGCCACGAGTTCCAGAAAGTAATTTTGTGTTAACCTTTCCAACTCAGTCCTGTAAGTGTCCTTGAGACCTTGAAAAAGAACTTGAGAGTGATGAGAGCTTGGGTCTAGTATTGGTCTTCAGTGAGTGATGGAGTCTAGAAACCAGTACCTTCTACTTGTCAGGGTCTAGTCTTCCACTTTGAGGTTTCAGAGGTAAGCTTTTGTCATTGATCATGAGTAGGGATGCTATCTGCAGAGTTGGAGTCCAAGCTTGAAAGTTGCATTTTATTTTGTGAGCAATAGAAAATACAGTTATGTTCCAATAAAATCCATGAATTTATATAATTGCTGCACAGTCTTCCTATGATAGAGGATAGAAAATCCTAATCAGAAAAACACTCTGTTCAATCACTACAAAGGTAAGAGGTTCCAAACCAGCAGTCTGTCCTCTACCACTGGCTGTGAGCAACAGAAATCAGCTGTAACTGGCATGTAGGTTTATTTGGTTTTTGTTTATTGAATGTATAATAGGAAGCTCAGACGAAGGACACTTTAAAGAGCTGGACTTTGGGTTGAACTGATCACAAAGCAGCTTTAGAAATCAGATTTGAAGTTAACAGCTGACATTTAAGGCTATCAGTATGAGTCAGTAGTAGCAATATTTCCATTTCCTATGACTCTACCCAGGATTCGGCTCCTTGGGAGAGAAAGTTTACCTTGACTTGGACCATACACCTTTACCTTAATTGCAG
Source organism: Rhynchomys soricoides (assembly GCA_019843965.1). Lineage (NCBI taxonomy): Eukaryota > Metazoa > Chordata > Mammalia > Rodentia > Muridae > Rhynchomys > Rhynchomys soricoides. The sequence goes on along the minus strand of JADRCH010000017.1, from coordinate 8,002,170 downwards.
AAGAACAGTGTCGTATATTGGTAGTGGCAGAAATGGAATTCTGTGTTCATGAAGGCATGGGTGCACTCAAATGAAAATGTGAAGGTTGTTTGATGAACATGGAGTAAGAATCACTCACACACACACACACACACACACACACGTATGCATGTGCACACATACACATGCACACATATGTTTGTATGTCCTCTCTTTGTATTTGCATCTATTCCTCCCAAATATTAATTGCTTCAGTTGTATTACAAAAATGACTGTCTAGTGAGTATGTGTTCAATATGCACAAAGTCCAGCCTAACCATCTTTATTGATTTCTGGCTCTTGGTCACTCACTGTCCTCCCTAATCACCCCAAGGCTAGGTACCAGACAGTTACAGAAAGGTTCAATCCATAACAACCAAAATTCTCCACATTAGTCATCCTCCAATTCTAGCTGCTTCTTCTTGTAAAAGCCACAGTAAAGTTCCTTGTTCACTGTTTACATTTGCCTCCCTCAGCCCTCTGCCACTGACCTCCAGTACGACTCTCTATGTTGTGTCTTGCTTCTTGTTCCTAGGAACTGAACAAGCTTCTTTTATGGCAATGATCATATCCACATCTACATGCCTTAGCAAATTTAATCAAAGCAAACCCTGAGTATTAACAAAACTACACATTTCAACATAGGAATGTATGTATCAAGTACTTAAACATAGGCCCACTTCTTCTTCCTCTGTTTCTGGGATACTGAATCATTTATTTCAAAGCTAACTTGAACTATTTATGAGATGGTTAAAAAGCGTTTCATTCCTATGGATTGTTTAAAAATAAAGTTGTTATGGCATTCTCTGGACTTCCCCTGATGACTTTACAGCTTGACCCCCTATCATAAGCCCCAATGGAAAAATATGTGGACATTTGAAGTATCTGACAAGAATTGAATCCATAACCACATTTGGTGGAAAAATCTGCAGATACTCAAGTCTATGATATCAAATACTATAGGATTTGCATAGAAACTACACATATTCTCTCATATAATTTAAATAACTTATGATTTGTTCATGAAACTTGATACAAAGCAAATGTTCTGTAAATAATTGTTATGTTGTATGGTGCAAGGACAAAGGGAAAATGTCAGTACATGCTCAGTAAAAAAATAATTAAAATTATTTTCCAACTGTGATTGCTTAAATCTGTGGGTGCAGAAGCTGCAAAGAACTGAGAATCACTCAAATATTTCAAGACTTTCTTCCCGATTTCTCACTTCATTTTTTTGGAGGTAACTTCTAATCTAAAGTTGAAAACATTCTTCAGTTCCTTAAGGAAAGGGTATTCTTGTAGAGAAATAATTTTAGAAAGAAAATAATGAGCATGCTGTTCAACTCCAAAGCCATTGAGAACAACACAAAGCGAAACCTTATGCATCATTCTGACCTTTTCAAATCTCAGTGCTACCCTACAGGTACTGACATCTAATGAAGCCAACTGAGTGGCATGGAGGTCAGCATCCAAGCTTCACCTGAAAGAGTTAATTAATTTTCCAAAGATTCTCTGCTGGATCCCAGAGAATACTTTTGAAGCTATTAGTCTCCAATGCCTTTAAAGACACAAAAACTGAATATATATATGCAGAGGCTGCTCCTTATGGATTCTTCCACTTAAAACAATTCTTGTTGAAATGATCATGGTTGGTCCCAAATGACAAACAGCATAAGAAGATTCAGGAGAATCTGAGTATTGTGAAGTCTGAGGATTTTAAGTTCCTCATGTGTGTGATTCTAAAGCAGAGGAAACAGTTAATTAAAACAAAAAGGACCTTGAATTCTATTAAGGTGCCTTATGTTGGGAAGGGGATAGGTTTGAGTTCTCTCTCTCTCTCTCTCTCTCTCTCTCTCTCTCTTTCTCTCTCTCTCTCCCTCTCTCTGTCTCCCTCTCTATCTCTCTATCCTTCCCTCTGTCTATCTCTCCCTCCCTCCCCTTCTCTCTAAGTTTCCAATTTGAGTGCTATGCCACTTATATACCAATGGTAGTCCTGATTGCATGATACATAACTTGACATGTCCATTCAATGACAATAGGGTGGGTCCTCTATGCCTTGCTTGCACTAAGACACTTAGAAAGAAAGTGGTTGGTACCCTATCTCACTGGGTCATTTATTGCTTTAGGCATTTTCCATTTTCTCTTCAATAGTTGTGATTTTCAGTAGAATCCTTACCAGCTAAAACTGTAATGTAAAAGCTTTCTGGACATTTCAGGGAAGCAAGAAGGAAGTCCCATGCTCGCTCTCTCCATGCGGAGGCTGGTGTGATGGCAGTAGCCATCAGAATTGATACTGTCATTTCCCAGAGGTCATAGAGGAGAACTTTCTTGAAGCACATGGGCTGTTGGAAAATTATCACAGGTTGGCTACTTCCATTTGGCCATTGAGCCTTTGTCAAAATCTGGACTCTTCTCATCAAAGGACAAAAGGGAATTAATATCTGTAATCAAGGTGCAATTCCTTTTTAAAAAAATTTTTATTATTTATTAATTTTTGATACTTTATTTACATTTCAAATGTTTCCCCCTTTTGGATTTCCCCTTTGGAACCTCCCCATTCCCTACCCCCTCTCCCTCCCACTATGGGGGTATTCCCCCACCTACCCAACCACCTATCCTCTCTCGTCTTCCCTCCTTGGCATTCTCCTATACTGGGAGATCTAACACCCTCAGGCCCAAGGGCCTCTCCTCCCCCTTATGGCTAATAAGACCCTCACCTACCACATATGTGGCCAGCACCATGGGTCTCTCCATGTGTATTCTTTGGTTGGTGATCCAGTCTCCAGGAGCATTGAGGGGTCAGGCCAGTTGCCACTGTTGCTCCCTCCCTGGGGCTGCAAACTCCCTCAGCTCCTTCAGTCCCTTCTCTAACCCCTCCATCTGGGACCTCACACTCAGCCCAACGGTTGCTGTAAAGTGACTCTTGGGTATTCCAAATTTTTGGGCTAATAACCACTTATCAGTGAGTACATATGGTGTTCATTCTTTTGTGACTGAGTTACCTCGCTCAGGATGATATTTTCAAGTTCCATCCATTTGCCTAAGAATTTCATGAAGTCATTGTTTTTAATAGCTGAGTAGTATTCCATTGTGTAAATGTACCACATTTTCTGTATCTATTCCTTTGTTTAGGGACATGTGGGTTGTTTCCAGCTTCTGGCTACTATAAATATGGCTGCTATAAACATAGTGGAGCATGTGTCTATATTACATGTTGGAGCATCTTCTGGGTATAGGCCCAGGAATGGAATAGCTGGGTCCTCAGGTAGTATTATGTTCATTTTTCTGAGGGTCTGCCAAACTGATTTCCAGAGTGGTTGTACCAACTTGCAATCCCACCAACAATGGAGAAGTGTACCTCTTTCTCACATCCTTACCAGCATCTGCTGTCACCTGAGTTTTTAATCTTAGCCATTCTGACTGGTGTGAGGTGGAAACTCAGGGTTGTTCTGATTTGCGTTTCCCTGATGACTAAGGATGTTGAACATTTCTTTAGGTGCTTCTCATCCCGACGAGTTTCCTCAGTTGAAAATTCTTTGTTTAGCTCTGTAGCCCATTTTTAAATATGGTTATTTGTTTCTCTGAAGTCTAACTTCTTGTGTTCTTTGTATATATTGGATATTAGCCCTCTATCAGACATAGGATTGGTAAAGATCTTTTCCCAATCTGTTGGGTGCCATTTTGTCCTATTTACAGTGTCCTTTGCCTTACAGAAGCTTTGTAATTTCATGAGGTCTCATTTGTCTATTCTTCATCTAAGAGCATAAGCCATTGGTGTTCTGTTCAGGAAATTTTCTCCTGTGCCCATGTGTTTGAGACTTTTCCCCTCTTTCTCTTCTATTAGATTCAGTGTATCTGGTTTTATGTAGAGGTCCTTGATCCACTTAGACTTGAACTTTGTAGAGGGAGATAGGAATGGATCAATTTGCATTCTTCTTTTTTTTTTTAATCAAACAAGTTTAATTCATTTCCTTTTCAAATCACATTTACAGTTCTGTTTGGATACATCATTACATCCACTTTGTTACTTTTGAAGCATTTCATGGTTATATATAACTATACAATAAGACAAAATTGGAATCATTCTAGGTAGTACAGAGAGCCCACCACCCGCTGATGGACTGGGAACCGACAGAGACCTTATAGACTGGTTGCAACTACAAGGAGTGGATGCAAACACTATAGAAAAGGTACATTTCTAAATCAACATATTCCTATGATATTGTTGAAAAGCTGCTTATCCCTACATTGAATCTTTCAGATTGTTGAAGAGGATTATACACTTTCTGATATTCTCAAAAATCACTTCCTTAGTGATGATATCACTAAGGAAGACCTAAGGTGCCTCAGACTACAGTAAGAGAGTCTCCAGTTTAAATAATAAAATGTTTTTTTCATGTGAATACTTTTTTTTTTAATGCTGGTATCTACCCCTGATCTTTGAAATTTATCTTTCCTATGTCATAGCAAACACAGCTCATTTTCTCAGGTTCAAGGTGGCAAGGCATGAGGTGCCAGACCTTTCTTTACACTCTTGTTTAAATGCCCACACCTCTACACTTAGCCACCAGCGTTCCTATGGTACCATGTCCAGAAAAAGGCAACTTACTTTTGCTTTTAAGTTAGAGATTACATTTGAAGAGTAGATGGCTGGCTTCAAGTTTGCTTTTCTTACGCAAATTATTGTTTTTGCAGTGGTGGTGTCCTCTGTAGGCTCTGGCATGCAGTCTCCCAGCACAAAAGACAAATGCAAGAATCCGCACAATGAGCCAAGCTGAGGAGAATGAACAAAAAGTTCCCTACTTCTGCTCATGATTAAAGCTTCTGTTAGTGTACACACACACCGCCAGTTGAACCAGCAATATTTGTTGAAAATGCTGTCTTATTTCCACTGGATGGTTTTAGCTCCTTTGTCGAAGATCAAGTGACCATATGTATGTGGGTTCATTTCTGGGTCTTCCATTCTTTTCCATTGATCTACCTGCCTGTCACTGTACCAATACCGTGCAGTTTTTATCACTACTGCTCTGTAGTACAGCTTGAAGTCAGGGAGGCTGATTCCCCCAGAAGTCCTTTTATTGTTGAGAATAGTTTTTGATATCCTGGGTTTTTTGCTATTCCATATGAATTTGAGAATTGCTCTTTCTAAGTCTATGAAGAATTGAGTTGGGATTTTGATGGGGATAGCATTAAATCTGTAGATTGCTTTCAGCAGGATGGCCATTTTAACTATGTTAATCCTGCCGATCCATGAACATGGGAGATCGTTCCATCTTCTGAGGTCTTCTTCCATTTCTTTCTTCAGAGACTTGAAGTTCTTGTTATACAGATCTTTCACTTGTTTGGTTAGAGTCACACCAAGATATTTTATATTGTTTGTGACAATTGTGAAGGGTGTTATATCCCTAATTTCTTTCTCAGCCTGTTTATCTTTCGAGTATAGGAAGGCTACTGATTTGCTTGAGTTAATTTTGTATCCAGCCACTTTGCTGAAGTTTTTTATCAGCTGTAGCAGATCTCTGGTGGAGTTTTTCGGGTCATGTAAGTATACCATCATATCATCTGCAAATAGTGATATTTTGATTTCTTCCTTTCCAATTTGTATCCCTTTGACCTCCTTTTGTTGTCTGATTGCTCTAGCTAGAACTTCCAGTACTATATTGAATAGGTAGGGAGAGAGAAGGCAGCCTTGTCTAGTCCCTAATTTTAGTGGGATTGCTTCCAGTTTCTCTCCATTTAGTTTGATGTTGGCCACTGGTTTGCTGTATATTGCTTTTACTATGTTTAGGTATGCTCCTTGAATTCCTGATCTTTCCAAGACTTTGTCAAATGCCTTCTCAGCTTCTAAGGAAATGACCATGTGGTTTTTTACTTTGAGTTTGTTTATGTAGTGGATTACATTGATGGATTTCCTGCTACATGTTAAAATAAATTGCAGAAGGACTATGGAACATTTTGTAGAAAGTCAGAAAGTCCTGCTGAGTTCTGATATGCATTATCACTATATATATTATGTTTAACCCTCAAAGGAACATCTTGTAGGCATTTGCTACCCCCATTCATCTATTTTAACTAAATAAAATGGCATTCAAAGATGATAAGTGGTTTTCTGATGTTTCATTTAATTATATGTATTGAATATCTACACACACACATGCGCACACACACACACACACACACACACACACACACACACCTCACCTCAAAAGATATTTAAAAGTAGTTTATTCTGAACCCAAATATGAGTGACCATGGACCAGGATCAAAGGTTCAGATTATTCCAAATTTCATGTGACCACATGGTAACAATTTCATGAAGTAATAGTGAGAGAACAAGGAAAGTCATAAATCTGGACATCTGTAAAATACACTGGTAGTAATATCAGGTAGGTGAGTTACAGAAAAGCAGGGACATCTGTCGTATGCTATCTGATAATATTCTTGACTTCAGTGAAAGCTAGTAGCCTGTTAGGTCAATACATTCCAAAAGATTTCACCTATTAGACATAAGGATGCTATATCATACAAAGAGTGGGCAAGGAATACCTATTAAGGAGCCTAAAGGTCAAGATAAATTGTAATGCATCTCTAGACATTCCACTCTCTGGCCAATTGCTGCAATTCTAATCAGTCAACCATGCAGAAAGTTCAGTGTAAATGAGGTATTTTTCTAGGAAACTTCACACACACCCCATGCCCCAGCCACTTCCTTTCTTTTTGGGAGATAGCTCTGCATGTGTGAGACCCAATCCATATATCCTGAAACATACATCCTAAGAATAGATGGAGAATCAGACAATGAAAAGGTAGGCAATTCCTGGAACGAGAGCCACAGGTGTTCAAACATAGATAAAAGTGAAAATTTCATCCTGGGTTTCCCAGATCTGTTTGCCACATCACTAGAAACTTCTGAGCTCTAAAGATCAGACTTCTTCCACCATAGCAGTGAAGGAACCAGCAGGCAATGGAAGAGATGGCCAGTGCCTTGAGTTTCTGCCTGTGCTATCCTTTGAAGATGCTCTTGTGCTGTCAAGTTCACTTCACACACATGGTAATGGAGAATCCTGGACAGTGGATGTCATTTGGGACTTGCTTCAGGAAAAGCAGAGTATTGGATTTCTGGAAATATTGCCTTTCATTATTTTCATAATTCTCTTTGAAGTCCTCAGCTTACCTTATCTCCAGTTTAACCCAACACAGTTTTTTCCATTCTGCATACTCTTAAAAATGCATGGATACATCATTGTTCAGAGAAGAGAAGCTGTAAAGAGAGTCTTCCAATCTTTCATGGTTGTGGACTGAATGTGCATGTGGAGTAGTATGCTACTAATAAAAAGAAGACCTTCACCCTGAAGATGCTGGAAATTATAGAAATCTTATATACTAGGCCAAGTGACAGATAAGAGTCTTTAGTCTTACTGTCATCCAAGTTTTACGATTTTTTGGATATATTTTCTTAATATTCCTGTCTTGGGAAGCCAGCATTTCCAAGTATTAAAAATTCTTTATGAAAGCACATTGTCAACACAAGTTCAAATGCTCAAAACCTAACCCTTACCATCTCAGGTTTTGAATGATTACTGATAGGGTATTCGAGGACAAAATCAGTGCAAAATAAGCTCATATACATGGATCTGCAATCAGTATAACTGGAGCACTTCCAAGAAGGGGAAATGAGGAAGAACATATCCACCCATGTGTTGCAGGAAAGATTGGAATTTTTCTTTGGGAGGAGACATGCCATTGTCTCTTCCCTGAAGAATTAATCCAATGTGGCAGGTTAATCAAATGGCCCAAAAAGCACCCCTCAGATAGGTGGGTCCACTTGAGGCTATGCTAAAGAGATAGGAGGGATCCCTTCAACTAGATAATATACTTTCCCGTCTCAGAGTCTCACCCCAGTGCAGTCATTCCAGTACTATCACAGTGATCTGTTGGGCAGTCTGCCTTTCTGAGCCAGAAAGACACAGGCTATCCTTCTTCTTCTCTCTCTCTTCTTCATCCCCCCCCCCCCCCTATATATATATTCCTCATCTCTTTTTTATCTTTCTTTTGGATGCTTCCAAGTATATTTCTTACGGTGCCTTGGACTTTTTTTATTCTTTAAATTTACCTTCCCACCATATAGCAGTTTGTCCCTCATGTGTCTGTTACCAAAGCATAGCTTTTCCTTTTTCTTCTCTATTTTCTTTCTCTGGGTACCTGGCCAAATTTACAGTTTCCCTGAAGTTTTCCTTTTAAACTCCAATAATGTTGTCCTCCAGCTTCCCTTTGAATCTATCCTTAAATTCTTTTAGCGATGAGACTAAGAAGCCAGGAGGGGACCAGGACATCCCCAGGACCATGCAAGGGTAGGGAAGATACAATGTGAGCACAGAGAGGGCAAAACGTGTAGCTATAAGCCAAACAAAGAGACCTGAGAAGAAACCCCATTGTCTACACCCCGCTCTTGGGGTTTCAGTTTCCAGAATTGAGCCTTCTTTTCCTTCAACCGCATATACGCTATTTTATGAGGCAGCTCTGATAAACCAATGCAGCAATTTGGTGACTCTCACTAAAAGTGAAAGTGACCACATGTTGCAGCCCTCTCTAGGAAAATTTCAGAAGTACAGGCACAGTTATAGACCATCAGGAAGGCTAAAGTGAATTTACAAATATATATCAACTTGGCAAAATCCACAGAGCAATAGTCAGCTCATCTTACTGGGTACAATTTGCATTTCTATGGCTAAGAATTATTGGCCTTACTCCCAGCATAGTGCAATTTATAGAGCTATAAAGTAGTTGAAAGACAATGAAAGGCAGAGCTAACCCAGGATTTGTGGGTAGGATAGCTGGCAGTCTCATTGTCTATTTAAGTCTTATCCAGTTTTCACAGATAGAAACAAACTAGGGGACACAGAGAAAAATGAGGCTTGTTACATTCCCCTTAAAATGAGAGAGGGGACACAATTTTCTCTGTTCTGAGCGATCTTGTGTTCATTTAGGTTTCCATAGTCAGTACAATCATGGGATGTAGCTTGCCTGTAGTATCTAGATGCTAGTCAACAAAGCAGGGGCCCTTGTTAAAGGTTGAGGCCAGAATCTGATTTCTAATATTTCTTGCTGTTCTAGTGTCTGTGTTATGAGGTAAGGAAAACTAAGGAAACTCCTCCTCTCTCTTAGAAGCCACAAGGAAAGCTGGCCCCAGGGCAGAGCCTTTTGAAGCACAGATTCCCTGTGCTTTAGAAACTCCAAAGCCAAGAATTGTTGTTTTCTATTTTCTGTGCCCTTTTTATTCACCATCCCTCCTGGAGGTACTGAAGACAAATGCAACAAGGAAGAGCAGATATATTGGGTGACGGGGCAGAGACACCTGACAGTGTATTAATATAATAGTTCTATTGTCAATTTACCATATGATAAACTCTTTGCTAAGCAATTCATATACCCCCTCATTAAATCCTTACAATTGTTCCTTATGTGGGGTCATTGTTAGGTTTATGATTTGAGGAGAAATGTTGTCTTATGGGAAGTAATGATGTCAGCAACCACAGACATCAGGAGGCATAACACCACATTTTTTCCCAGAACCCCAAAGAGTTTATCGTTCAGGGAAATGGACTCAGGTAAACCCAGATTCTTGGCTTCTACACAGAAAAGAATTTCAGGACTAGCCAATATGAGGCAGAGCTAGAGTTTATTAGATATTTTCATTACAGATTTTAAACATAAGGATTAAGATGAAGAAAGATTTGCTCAATTAGAAAAGTAATGTACACTAGGGGGCACAAATGTGTGTGCTTCTCTGAGAGTTACTTTCATCTTTACAATAGTGACATATAGGATTTGAGTTCAGCTTGACAGTATTATATGCAAACAGTTGCTAAAAGATCTAAATGAGGTTACAGGATGGTTCCTGAGAGGCTCCTGACAGGATTACAATTGGGAACACTTCAGATTACAATGCTGCAGGAAGATAGGATAGCATTGTTGTAAACAAAGTTAATAGTCTTATTTGTATTCCCAGAAAACCTCCAGAAGGCATCAGACCCTTACCCAAGGACATAGATAGCCAGGCTGTAAGCTTAGTTCTTCTGTTCCCAAATAAAATGCTTCTATACAAAAGGAGCATGGTCTCTATGAGCATCCTCCACAGCAAAGGTTGTTGATAGCACAGGTCTTCTTGCTTTTCAGCAGGCAAGAAACTATACCAGACCCCCAGGGATAAAAACGTCCCTACTCTTCTGTGTCCCTACAATTTCTCTGACTTGTCATCCTGCCTCAATGGCACTAGCCTTTGCTCCTAGTTTTGTAAAACTTCTAAATTCAACATTTTAACCCTGTGTGTTACTGAGTGCCTCCTTCCTGTTGAGAGAAGAAAATCTTGGCATAAGTTATCCACTGTCTTTTTTATAGTTTAACCCAGAAATTAAATGTAGTTCTGATTGTTCTTCACAGCCCCATCCAGTGCTTGTCTCCTGGGTTTGATGATAAGAATAACATTTTGTGAGATTCTGCTTTGTCTTTCTATGGGAATGCTAACCTTCCTCTAATGTCAGTTCCCAAGATTCTGTGGGCGGGCTGAGGGATTTGTCTGATAGCCTTCTCGGTCACTTGTGCAGTGGTGTTCACCAAGGATAAAGAAGCTGAGGAAGCCTCCTCGGTGTGCTTTGGACTAACAGTTGCTTTGTAGAGTTCCCTTCTGTAGATTCTCTCTGCTAGTGCCTGGTTCTCTAGAGTCTTCCCTGCTTTGTGCACTGGAGGCAGAGCTTTAAGAAAACTACAGAGACTTCCCTCCCTCCCATGTAACTGCTCCTCTGCAGTTTCTCCAAAGCAAGTCTCACAGCCAGCATAGAGCCAAAGAAGAGCAAACAAACTCTAGCTCTCCAGAGAGGGATTTTCTGAGGTCATATTTGCACTGCACAAGCAAAAGCACTTCCTTTCCCAGTCTCTCCTGCTGACTGTGGCTGGATTAAACATTGTAAGAAGCCAGTTTCACTAAACTATTTCTGTGATTAAACATCTCAGTGGTTCTCACTACATACACATAAGCTTCTAACTGTATCTTCTGATGTGTAAAGTATTTTATGATAAGTACCCACCACACAACTACTTTGTCATCTGTCTTCTTCCTTTTGCCTAATTCTTCTGTCCAACTCCCCAAACATGCATGCCCTCATTCTTGATTCTAGAGAAAATGTTCTCTAAAATATAACACCGAGTAGTATGTCTTCCATTCTATCCAATAATGGAAATAATTGGACAATGAGTGCTATTAATTCAGGGGAGAAGTCAAGCCTAATTATTAGAATGATGTCTGCAAATATGCTGTTGAAGCTTAACCTGTCTTTGCTAGTTGTAAGATGCTTCATGTATCAATCGAGTCTCTGATGGCTGTTTGCTAGATCCCACTTATTTTAAATTGTGTTTTATATCGAAGAAAAATAGGTAATCAATGAAAAAATCCTAACCAGTCATTGCAGCAGAATATTTCCAAACAGGCTTTTCTTCTATAATATAAAGGTTGATGTAAATATTTATTGTTGTGGCAGGACCCGGTTACTTCAGTCAAAGTTATGAAGTGTGATTTATGGAGACATCACATTTAAAATGGTGCTGTTCAACATTCTGAACTTCCTCAAAATTCAGGATTCATAGACACAGGTCCTGCACAGTTCTTCAGTGATCATAAGTTTAATTTAATAAATAAGTCAGATTTGTCAAAATGATACATACTGAACAATATGCTTGTGAACATAAGAGAAAGGATGAGGCTACAATATTTCACTCCTGATATTTTTGTGTCTACAGCCTTTTTGTTTTTTAGCAAGTTTTCCCAAAACAATCATAGAACTTCCTCCAGAAAGGACACTCGAAATTGGGCCATTCTTCTTGTAAACTGCAAGTGTTTCCATTCATCATCTGTTTCGAATATTAAATGTAGTGTCATATATCTGCCTCATTGCTCTCACGTAACAGTTGTCAAACACTGGCAGTGCCAATCAGGAAAGGAATTACACTTCCTAATGATTATCAAGGGCTCAAAAGAATCTATTTAGTTCATCTTAAACAATGTTCTCCTAATGCAGAGTTCAAGAGTAATACAACTCCTAATCCAGCTTGATCCACCTCAAAAATAGTTGAACTCAGTAAACTCTTGCATGATTTAATGGAATACTTCTATTTCCCCCTAAAATGATCAAAGTCTTAAATGCATCAAAGGTTTTACTAAGGAAACTGTGTAGGAATGGAATGAGGAATTTGTGATATTGCCTGTATATGTCTTTTGGGGGTACATGTATGGGTATCATTGTAGTATTTGCATAATAAATAAGTCACATTAGTCAAAATGATATATATTGAACAGTACTCAGTACCCTTAAGAATATAAGAGAAAGGACAGAAGCTACTATCAGTCATCAGTGTGTGTTTGGGGGTATATGTAAAAGTGTGTGGGATTATGTGCATGGTGGCCATAAAAGGATGCAAGGTGTCCTTTTTTTTTTTTTTTAAATTGGATATTTTCTTTATTTACATTTCAAATGTTATCCCCTTTCCTGGTTTCCCCCTCCCAGAAACCCTCTATCCCATCTCCTCCTACTGCTTCTATGAAGGTGTTCCTCTACCCAACAACCCAATTCCTCCCTACACTATTGGGGCATCTATTGAGCCTTCATAGGACCAAAAACCTCTCCTCCCACTGATGCCTGACAAGGTCATCCTCTCCTATATATGCAACTGGAGCCATGTGTACTCCTTGGTTGGTGGCTTAGTCCCTGGGAGCTCTGGGAGAGGGGGGATTCTGGTTGGTTAGTATTGGTCTTCCTATGGGGTTGCAAAACCCTTCAGCTCCTTCCATCTTTTCTCTAACTCCTCCATTGGGAACCCTGAGTTCAGACCAATAGTTGGCTGCAAGCATCCGCCTCTGTATTTGTAGGGCTCTGGCAGGGCCTCTCAGGAGAGAGCTATATCAGGCTCCTTTCAGCAAGCATTTCTTGGCATCCACAATAGTGTCGGGGTTTGGTGACTGTATATGGGATAAATCCCCCAGGTGGGACAGACTCTGGATGGTTTTTCCTTCAGTCTCTGCTCTATATTTTGTTTCCATATTTGCTCCTGTAAGTATTTTCTTCCCTTTTCTAAGAAGGCCCGAAGCACCCATGCTTTGGTGTTCATCCTTCTTGAGCTTCATGTGGTCTGTGAATTATATCTTGGATATTTGGAGCTTTTGGGCTAGTATCAGTGAGTGACTACCATGTGTGTTCTTTTGCAATTGGGTTACCTCACTCAGGATGATATTTTCTAGTTCCATCCATTTGGCTAAGAATTTCATGAATTCATCATTTTTGATAGCTGAATAATACTCCATTGTGTGAATGTACCACATTTTCTGTATCCGTTCCTCTGTAGAAGGACATAAACAACTTCACCAAAGTGGCAGTATATAAAATTAACTCAAATCAGTAGCCTTCCTCTACTCAAAGAATAAGCAAGCTGAAAAAGAAATTAGGAAAATGACATCTTTCATAATAGTCACAAATAATATTACATACCTTGGTTTGACTCTAACCAAGCAAGTGAAAGTTCTGTATGATAAGAACTTGAAATCTCGAAGAAAGAATTCGAAGATCTCAGAGGATGGAAAGATCTCCTATGCTCATAGATTGACAGGATTGATATTGTAAAAATGACCATCTTGCTGAAAGCAATCTACAAATTCAATGCAATCCCCATCAAAATTCCAAATCAATTCTTCATAGAGTTAGAGCAATTTGAAATAACAAAAAATCCAGGATAATGAAAACTATTCTCAACAGCAAAAGAACTTCTGGAGGAATCACCATCCCTGACATCAAGCTGTATTACAGAGCAATAGTAATAAAAACTGTATGATATTGGTACCGAGACAGGCAGGAAGATCAATTGAATAGAATTGAAGACCCAGAAATGAACCCACACACCTATGGTCACTTGATATTTGATAAAGGAGCTAAAACTATCCAGTGGAAAAAACACAGCATTTTCAACAAATGGTGTTGGTCCAACTGGCAGTCAGCATGTAGAAAGATGCAAATTGACCCATTCTTATCTCCTTGTACAAAGCTCAAGTCCAAGTGGATCAAGGGCCTCCACATAAAACCAGATACACTGAAATTTATAGAGGAGAAAGTGGGGAAGAGCTTCCAACACATGGGCACAGGAGAAAATTTCCTGAACAGAACAACAATGGCTTATGCTCTAAGATCAAGAATTGACAAATGGGACCTCATAAAATTGCAAACCTTCTGTATGGCAAAGGACACTGTCAATAGGACAAAACGGCAACCAACAGATCAGGAAAAGATCTTTACCAATCCTACATCTGATAGAGGGCTAATATCCAATATATACAAAGAACTCAAGAAGTTAGACTTCAGAGAATCAAATAACCATATTTAAAAATGGGGTACAGAGCTAAACAAAGAATTTTTAGCCAAGAAATATTGAATGACCGAGAAGCACCTAAAGAAATGTTCAGCCGGGCAGTGGTGGCACACGCCTTTAATCCCAGCACTTGGGAGGCAGAGGCAGGTGGATTTCTGAGTTCGAGGCCAGCCTGGTCTACAGAGTGAGTTCCAGGGCAACCGAGGCTACACAGAGAAACCCTGTCTCAAAAAACCAAAAAAAAAAAAAAAAAAAAAAAAGGAAAGAAAAAAAAAAAAGAAATGTTCAACATCCTTAGTCATCAGGGAAATGCAAATCAAAACAACTTTGAGATTCCACCTCACGCCAGTCAGAATGGCTAAGATCAAAAACTCAGGTGACAGCAGATGCTGGAAAGGATGTGGAGAAAGAGGAACACTCCTCCAATGTTGGTGGGATTGCAAGCTGGTACAACCACTCTGGAAAGCAGTCTGGCAGTTCCTCTGAAAATTGGACATAGTATTACCTGAGGACCCAGCTATACCACTCCTGGGCATATACCCAAAAGATTCCCTAACATACAACAAGGACGCATGCTCCACTATGTTCACAACAGACTTATTTATAATAGCCAGAAGGTGTCGTCCTTCTTTATCAGTCTTCAATGTGTTCCCTGAGTTCCGTCACTGAACCAGGAGATAGACTGGTTGTACTGGCCTGTTTTATGTGTCAACTTGGCACAAGCTGGAGTTATCACAGAGAAAGGAGCCTCTGTTGAGGAAATCCATGAGATCCAGCTGTAAGGCAGTTTCATAATTAGTGATCAAGCAGGGAGGGCCTATTGTGAGTGGTGCCATTCTAAGCTGGTAGTCCTGGGTTCTATAAGAAGGCAAGCTGAGCAAGTCGGGTGAAGCAATTCAGTAAGCATTACTCCTCCATGGCCTCTGCATCAGCTCCTGACTCCAAGTTCCTGCCCTGTGTGAGTTTTGGTCCTGACTTTCTTTTGTGATGGACAGCAATGTGGAAGTGTAAGCTGAGTAAAGCCTTTCTTCTGCAGCTTGCTTTTTGGTCATGATATTTTGTGCAAGAATAGAAACCCTGACTAAGACACTGGTCATCAGGAAAATCCACAATCTTCTGGTCTTTGCCCACTGCATCCACAGACCTACAGCTGGGCACTTGAACTCAGGTCCTTCCATATTCTGGGCAGCAAGTGCTTTCACCTCCTGTAGGATCTGCACAGCTGATCTTTTAAAAACACAGATATATAATAAGACATCAAAAGAAACCAATCATGAGTGTATGTGTGCCTGCCTAGTTTTATTCATTCAACATAACTCTTAGATGTGATTAAAACCACAGGAGAACAGGTTTGGATTCCTAGAGTTCCTTGGATCACAGACTACATGGATATGCCCAGATAAAGAATAGATTTTTTTTTAATCCAAGTACCTAAGATATGTGGGTCCTTTTAAGTCTTGAATCCTTCAAGGTGTTCATTTCAGAAATAAATTCTGCCTGACCCGTTTCAAGCCCAAGTTTCCTCCTATGCTTGAACCCTATTTTGCAACCACATCACTCTCTCATTCACCTTGGATTTATTTTTGGTTCCTCAGTCACATTGAACTCATTTTTACCTTCCAGCCTTGTTCCTCTTCTACATGAAAATGTTCTTTTCTCAGCTCTTTCCACAAATTGTTTCTACCCCTCAGATCTTACCTCTAATGTAACCCATACAAAGAGTTTTATATAATGATGCTGTCATTTGAATGAGAACACACACACACACACACACACACACACACACACACACTGAACCACACAGCCTCATACATGTGAATACTTGGTCTAGTAGAACTGTCTGGGAAGGGTTAGGTGGTGTGACCTTGTTGGAAGAGTTGTGTCACTGGGTTCCAGCTCTGGGATTTTTGAAGATGCATGCCATTCTTAGTGTGTTCTCTCTGCCTGCTGTCTGCCATTTGAGATGGGAGTGCCTAGCTGTTGCTGCTGCAACACCTCCACTGCAACATCAAAACCATTACTCTCAGGAACGGTAAGTACAATTAAGTGATTCTTTTGTAAGTTTCCTTGGCCAGGATATTTTATCTCAGCAGCAGGAAAGTAGCTAATACAGATGCCAAATTCTCAGATGGCATTGGAGATATATAAGCTATTTACTGTGATCCCCATTCTCATTTATATATATGCACATGTATGCATGTGTTTGTATATGTGTGTGTGAACACACACAGAGTATCATAGTCTATCTTTAACTTTTGTTAATCTTTTCAATATCTTATTATTGGGAAAGCAGTTACCAGCCATAACTTGTTCACTCCTAGATTGCTAACACCTGGTACCTAAAATATATTTGATACATATTTAGATTGTAGATATATATGAACCAAAGTTGAGATAAAAGACCAATAAACAAAGATGCCTTCCAGTTCAAACTGTATTTTTCACTCAATTAATGCATACAAGTTTATATTATTAAACATGACATAGTATATATAAACCCTCTGTCTAGTAAATTTTTACATGCAATTTTAATGTCTTGCCTTCCTCATGGCAAGCTGAAGTTAAGGTAAAATGTGAAAAGTAAATAAACCAAACAGGGGAAATCCACAAAGAAATAAGATGTAGGGAGAGTTTTAAACTTAGTTCCTCACCAACATACCCTTAATTCTCAAAATCACCCACAGCTATCTCATCTGATCAAAGGGACAGTGATTAGAAAAGAAAATCCTGAAGAGAACACTGTTTGACAAAAACTGTATCCAAGGACAATGAAGAGCAAATGAGTTGCCTGGATTAAGGGATGAGAAAGACATGCTTTGTTGGAGAAAGTGCTCCATGGTGATGCACCAAGTCTTTAGAGACTTTGGCAAGCAAGGCATATAAATAGCAAGAGTTATCACTCTATGTCCACTGTTCTCCACATGTCTGTTTTTTGGCACTCGAATTGACACCTGGGAATTGTATATGCTAGATACAAAATCAGTGGTTGCCATCCCTTATTAAACATCACTGCTTTAGCTGGGCATGGTGGCACACTCCTTTAATCCCAGTACTCAGAGGTGGAGGTTGGTGGATCTCTGGGAGTTTGAGGCCAGCCTGGTCTACAGAGCAAGTGCCAGAACAGCCAGGGCTACCCATAGAAATCCTGTCTTAAAAGGAAACCAAAAATGTAATAATAAATAAAATTAATTGCTTGGAACTCAGGTGTCGTGTTACTAAACTGTATGATCGTGTTGAATTCTTATACACTTCTGCAGACTCTTCATTCTGGTAAGAACTATTCTAAAATCATACACCATGCCCCTGATGTCTATGCTTTGGATTTTTGTCTCCAAAGATTAATGCTCTATAATGCTGATTTATCCCAGGCAAATCACATAGACAGTTTCAAAGTCTATGCTTGCCTTTCTTCCAGGTCAACTGGCAGTTCTTGAAGGGCCTAATGCAGTGCCCAGCAGAATGCTGTGATTAAGTGTTGATTGGGTTTATTTAGATCCCTGTGTTGATAAGGACACATTTATTTATATGCTCATTCTCCATTGGGCTAATTTTTGTGTTTTTTAAAAAAATAAAAGTGTGTGTGTGTGTGTGTGTGTGTGTAATATGTATGAATGTTTTGTCTGCATGTATGTATGTGTACCACATATGTGCCTGGTGCCTATGAAGGTCAGCAAAAGACATTGGGTTCCCTGGAACTGGAGTTACAGATGGTTGTGACCCACTGCGTAGGCTCTGTGAATGTAATCCCTGTTCTCTGCAAGGACAACAAGTGATCTTAAATGCTAAATCATGTCTCCAGCCCATATGTTGCTTTCTTCTGTGCTACCTTTTTTCATCAGATAGTCATTTTGAAACTGAATTTATTAAATGAGAATAATGGCCTTTAAAAATTTTCCAAGACCTCATCATAATAACCAGTTCTTCCTTATCTACATCCTGTTGTTTACCATTATATTCCATAAGGGCTTGGATTATGGTTCCTCAGTCTGCTAAAGAGAGACAGAGAATAGCTGGCTCATAGAATACCACTATCCTGGTCGGTTATGTCAACTTGATACAAACTAGTCATCTGAGAAGAGGGAATCTTAACTGAGAAAATGCTTCCATAAGATCCTGATGTAGGCAAGCCTGGAGAGCATTTTCTTAATTAGTGATTGCTGTGGGAGGGCCCAGCCCATTTTGGGTTGTTACAACCCTGGGCTGGTATTCCTAGATTCTATAAAAAAGAAAGCAAGTCATAAGGAATAAGCCAAAAAGAAACACTCACTCCTTCATGACCTCTACCTCAACTCTTGTTTTAAGGTTCTTTCCTTGGCTACCCTCAGTGAACTTTGATTCAGGATAAGTAAGCCAAAATAAATCCTTTACTCCCCAAGTTGCATGGCTTTATTATCAAAGCAACAGTAGTCTTAACTAAGACAAAAATTGGCACCAGGATAGTTGAGTATTGCTGTGACAGACTTGACCATGTTGTTTTGAGGAAGATTATGTAAGGCTTTTAGACCTCGAGAAAAGCCATTAAGTATTCAAAGCTTGGTGAGCTGTTCTTGGGAAGCTTGAAAGGTAAGCGTGTTGAGAGAAATGCTTGGCTTGTGGAGCTCCAGAGGGAAGTTTGATAGTGATTCAGTGGATTAGGACCATTGTAGAGTTTGAGTTAATAATCTGTGGTTGTGGTCAGCTGGGGCTAAAGAATGAGCTACAATTAACAAGATAACAGAAACACTGACATGAATTCGTTCCTTTGCTGGGACAATTGACGCTGGTCAGCTACAGCTGAGAGATTAGTGATGATTACAAAGAAACCAGCATCATTGAGGTGAACTGTTCTGGAAAGCGCTTCCTCAGGGTCAACATAAACTATGTTCCAGATGTGGCTTAGGTTGTACCTCGTGCAAGCAGAAAAATTTGTAAAATTTGTCAGGTGGCATGGATGGCGTTTGATTTTATATTGTTAAGATTGTGACTGTGCCCTAATTCTTCTTTTTGGAAGCAAGAAAGCATTTAATATGTCTTGATTTCTTTTATAGAATCCTACAGGTGAAAGATTTCGATCTTTTAAAGGAGAATTTGGATTTTTAGAAAGAATGAGTTTTACAGAGCCTGAACTTTTAAAACATTGGAATTGTTAAAGACTATAGGACTTTTAAAGTTTGTAATATGTTATATTGTAATCGTAACATACGATCTTGGTGACAACAAGAAAAGAAAAGTTATGCTTAATAAGTGATTTATTTGTTGGTCAAGTTGACAGGGAGTCAATTGTCCTGGCTAGCTTTTATATAAAACTGATACAAGCTAGAGTCATCGGAGAGGAGAGAGCCTCAGTTAAGGAAATGACTCCTTAAGTTCCAAATATATGCAAACCTATAGGGCATTTTCTTAATTAGTGATTGACGAGGGAGGAAGGACCAACCCTTTTGAGTGATGTCATCCCTGGGCTGATGATCCTGGGTTCTATAAGGAAGTGAGTTAAGCATGCCATGAGGAAAAACTCAGTAAGCTATGACCTCTGTATCAACTTCTGCCTCCAGGTTCCTATCAGGCTTGAGTTCTTGCCTTGGTTTCCCTCAGTTGCTCATTCTATTTGATCATAACAATAGTATCCCTAAGACAACCATCAATATAAATTAGTATGATACGTGTATGGGAAATAGGATTATGCAATTTTTATCCTTTTTCTTACACACAGCCTTTTAGTGAACCAAGTTCCTTCCCTGCCCAACAAGCAACTTATTGTCTCATAGTGAAAACATCATACCAACTGGCCTTATAATATGATCTGATGAGAAGTGCATCCAAATATAAGCCAAATGCTATGGAGTGGACACAAAGTCTGTAAAATATGTTGCTGGATAAGCAATTGTGACTGACCAGGATAGACAGCCTAGGGCATCTGGATTTGATCATCTTGTTAGAAAAAGTAAGAGGTATTAAAACAAAGTGATTGGTAAAACGTGGTGTGGTGTGTTTGTCTGTGTAACGTGTTCAGCTCTCCAGGCAGTAGCCCGGTGCTGGGGGCATCTGCTTTGAAGCTGGGGAGAAATACAGCTTTTGTTGTAGTCTTGGATGCTGGACATCCATGGCAGCAGGTTCACATTTATTGTTGCCAATCCAAAGGCACTTTCAAGTGAGAGCCTGTTGTTGACAGTGTCGTTAGAGGAAGATACATACAAAAGAGCTGGCCGATACTGAAAATATAAGATGTCTATCACTCTATCACTCACCATCTGGCTCCTGTGCTATGTCAATTTAGCAGATTTGCAAGATACTTTCCCCAGAATTCTCTCTTCTATATTGTAAGCCTCAGCACTAACTACACATATATTTCTGCAGTGTTTGGACTGAAAAGGTCAAACAGCAGCCACATATGCATAAATGAATGACAAAAATAGACCTGCCAGAGACGACTACCAGTTGCCATGAGCTTTGTCCACATTGCTGTTGACACATTACTGAGCAAACACTTGAGCCACAGCTTTCCTCCCACCCTTCCAGTTCTGACACCAGGAGTTGATGTAGCTATGTCCAGGAGGAGCCAACTTCATCATCTGGCACAAGTCAGGTCACCTACCATATAAGTATGGAGATGTCCTTCTGGGTCCCATGGCATCCATCCCATCTTTCACATCTGTTTCTCCTTCCCGGCCTAGTGGTTTATGTTCAACACCAGACAGAGAAAAGACACTAAATTGACTTCTTTTACAACTCCCCAAATGTACCATGGCTGACCCTGGATTAAATTGTTCATATATAGCACTCCCAGAAGCTGGACCTTTCTGACCAAATCATGGCTCATCCATAACTCTTTGTTTTTATGTTTATACTAGTGCCAGGTATTTACTAAGTGTGCCCTAAATAAGAATCTCTGTACCACACAACACCTCAATGCAAGATCATATTCAATCTTCATAGCTATATAATGAGGCAATTATTGCTAATATGTCATTTTCTCAATATACCGATAAAATAATTGAACATAATCATTCAACAAAGACATAATTTATCAGAAGCTGCTATAGTTTGGATATAGTTTCAATGTTTCCCTGGGAGCCATAGTAATTGGAGGCTTAGTCACCATGGTACCAGTGTTAAAAGGTACCCAGGAAACTTTTAAAATGGGAGGTCAATGCAAGGTCATTAGGTCACTGCAGCATACTTGTGAAAAGTAATTCTCTTGAAAGTTCTATTGTTCTTTTGATTATTATTAAAGGAGCAAGCTGACCTCACCTAGCTCTTCCCTTCATAGTTCCAGATACCACCTTCTTAATTGGACATATACTCCTACCGTGAATGTTTCCCTAAAAGCAAACCCAGTCAAAGACAATCTAATAAAATACCCTACACTGTGTCATTTGGACTTTGAAATTCCAGACCTATAAGGTAAATAATTCTCTCTTCTACATAAGTATCTGTGCCATGTGTGTCACACTCTCAGAGGCATGGCATTGGAAATATGGCAGATGTATTGTGGCTAAGACAAATAATTGCCTGAGTATCAAATCAATTAAGCCACTGCCTATACCTGCAGTTACAGAGGGACTATGCGGATGGGGTCCCAGGTTTGTAAGCGCCAATCCAATAGGACTGCTTCTTGAAGATGACTTGGGGCCACTTAGGCAGTCTCCTTCAATGCCCTTATAGGAAACATGACCACAAAAATTTCTACACATAGTTTTGTTTGGGAGCTAAATTAGTTGATTTATCCAAAGTGCTTAGAAAAAATCCTGATAAATACAAATATCATTTTGTTTGTTCCCTCCAGATTTGTCATTCAGCTGCTAGCCTCTCCAGACCTTCTGGTTGCTCAGCTGGAGATCTTTTATTTTATTACTTGGTATCACACAGTAACTTACTTACTCTGGTATATTAGGTCCCCCCATCCTAACCATTCTATTTTATGTAACATTTCCTTGTATTCCTGTTGTCTTGTTATAGTCCCACTAAAACATTGTATTAATTCATGATTGTTGCCATATTATCTAAATTGTCAAGAAGCCTAACACCTTAATTTTTAACCAAATGGATATCAAGAAGTTCATTTGAAGAGAGCTGAGCCTTTTTTTAAAATTCATTCCATTCGTTTACTTCTCCAATGATGATATCCCACTTCCCAGTTACCCTCCATATATTGAGATGGTTTTGATTCTTCTTCACGTTTTTTTTTTTCTTCATTTTTCCCTGCTTTATTTTAGTGCTGGGCATTAAGTTTAGGACCTTCTGCCTACGGGAAAATAAGTACCCTATCACTTAACCACATCTCATTCTACTTGGTTCTCCAGTGGTGGTCAGTTGAGACATCAGTCTTATCAGTCCCTTCATGCATGGTACCATCTAGCTGAAATGACTTACCAAGAGTAGTGAAGAACTATACAAGCAGCATGAACCTGTAAATATCTCAAGTTAATTGCTGCTGAATTTCTCCCATAAAGTTGTCATTGAGTTTCAGAAGATGACTGTTTAACTTTTCTCATGCTAGAGAGCATGAGCAAAGCAATTTACAGAAGACAAGAGTTTAATTTGAGGCCTACAGTTTCATAGTGTTAGACTCCATGGTTATCATGGTAGGCAGTAGGCAGGCAGGTGTGACACTGGGACACTAGCTGAGAGCATATATCATTCGACACAAACACCAGATAGGAAAAAACAGACACTGGAAATGGGGGAGACATTGAAATCTCAAAGCCTATCCCCAGTGATTTACCTCCTCTAATAAGGACACACCTGCTAATCCTTCCTAAACCATTCACCAATGGGAAACAAACATTCAAACATATGAGATTATGGGGACTATTCTCATTCGAACACTATAATGTGTTTACATTCATTCCTCTGGCTGCAGTTATATTTTATGTGTTTGTTTTTCATTCTTAGTTTTTTAATATCAATTTGCAACCTGAGTTGTACAACTTATTATTATATGAGACCTATTAATACTGAGCCAGGGGACAGACTGCATTCCTTCCCATGCTGCAGACTAAAGATCAATAGTCATTATTCTTAGATCTTAGCCATAAGACACCTGGAAAGGTATCATCTGTCAAAATTCCAGCTTATTTTTCACATTACAAATCAGCCCTGCTATAAATAAGTCAGCAAAAGTAAGAAAACATAAATGCATGTACATGTTTTTACCTCTGTTTATACTAAATGATTTTTGTACAATAGTTAATTTTCATACATTGACCTTATGGTATAATTCTGAAAACCAAATCTCATAAAACTCAAGGGCAATTTCCTTTTTACAAGAAAGAGAAGTAAGGAATCACATTTAAAATAGAGAAAATTGGAGAGCAAATGTGGTTGTTTCACTGTCTTCCAAAGTACAAAGGTGTCAAATGAGAATGTAAGATGTGCCTGTCAGTCCGCAGTCAGATCCCGGGCTCTCGCTACCCTAGTAAGGGGCTTCAATGCTGAGTTTCTCCACATGGCTTTCCTTGTTACCTCACTACTCTCACATTTAGAGGAATATAATAATTGCTTCATCATTTCCAACATCTATTTTCTCAAATCCACTGCAAATGCACTGACGAATATATGAGGAAAATGTTTTTTATTTTCATTAGAAACAGATTTTTCTCAAGGTCTTCAACTTACTGAGATTTTTTTCTTTCTATGCAATCAAGGAAAGAGACTTCAAGAATAATAAGGTGAGGCGAAATGGGCACATCTTTTTCCATTTTTGTACAATTGGCCTCACAGTTTCAGAGAAGGTAGTGGACTGCATGTCTAAGTTCATTGAATGAAACGCAAAAATTAAATGTAATACCTGGAAGAAATTGACTGAAGTTACTATAAAGAGTGTTGACCTACCTCATTTTTTGCAATTCCAGATGAACATTTGCTACTCTCTCCTATATGAAGTCTTGCTTGCTTGCACTGTGCCAACCCAGCCATCTGTTTACCTGTGGGTGGTGGCACATAGTGTGGAGGGTGTAGTTATTCTGTGGTTTCTTTCTTGCTCAAACTATGGTCATTACCATGAAATCACCAGAATCTATTTTAGATCCCTGAGCCTCTGTCTAGTACATAATCAGAACTTACCAAACAATAAGCCAAAATGTAATATTGATATTGATTGATGGTGCAAAGACTCAAAAATGGGGCTGGGAAAATAGGAAGTAGGATACATGCCTACTGTTCAAGCTAAGCACTTGAGTTCAGAGCCCCAACACCAATGTCAAAAAAGGTAGGCATGGCAGCACATACTTTTAAACCTAGTATTGGAAGCTGAGACAGATCATCCCTAGAGCTTGCTGGCCAGCCACTCTAAGTGAAACCAAGATAGCTCTAACTTAAATGACACATCTATCTTAAAATGCAAGGGAGTCGTGATAGAGGAGGGTACCTGAAGACAACCTTTGGCTTCCAAACATGCAAACTCGTATGAGTATGCATATACTTAAGTACACACACACACACACACACACACTACTCACACACTCATACAAACACATAATTTTAAATAAAAATAAGCAATGATTACATCCACACATACCAGTCAAAGGGATGCTACTATACAGAGATAATGGAGAGTCTAGATTTCCAGGTTAAGATTAAGACATTTGAAATATAGGTTTCCAACATTTACTTTACTTCTATATTGTTTTTATATTGCTTCATGGCAAAGGACTGCAATGGAGAGGTTCATGACACCTCCCAATTGTGACCTCAGAGTTCTGCTCATCATGCAGCCTGGTTGATTGTACACTTGACTCTGCTTATAGCTCATGAGACAGAAGTTATGGTGCTGTTTAGGTTGTGCTTTTACTTGGCTGCTGATGAAAAGAATCAGATGATAATCTCCTTTGAGTCCCACATTCAGAAGTAAAGATCTCACTTCATTTGATAAAAAGGACACACAAAGATGATTATGAGGTACTCTTACTGTTACTTGCTTTGGCTCCCTTTTGCAATAATCAAATGTCATGCAGATAGTAGGTACTTTATGAATACTGAGAAATAAATTAGTGAAATGAATAATACCAGAAATCTTTCAAAAAATAAAATTCTATCACAGTAGCTGACCAAAATGTTGAGAATAAGTGACTAAAGAACACTCAGTGTGATGTTCTTATCAAACCTACCTACAGCAAGCCTCAGGGAGTGTCAACAAAAAGAGAGAGGAAAATTGCAGAACCCAGGGAATGGGGAAGAATTCTGTGAAATGCTGTCATCTGAATACAAGGTGGCTATTACACTATGAACTCACAGCGGTCCTGTTCTCCTGCACATGAAATGCACACAATCATGACAGACAAAATTCCAGCTTAGATGGGAAGCCATTCACCATGATTCCCCCTTAATAGAGGAACTATTGGTAGCTCATAGCTCCTATAGGAGAGAGAATAATTTTTCTTTATGATCTGGCTCCAGTTCTCCAGGGAATGGCCACCCCCCCAACCCCCCCCCCCCCACAGACACCAATTAGACTTAATGAGGGTTTTTTTTCCACAAAAGAATACATGGAATTGGGAGAGGAATGTGTTGAGGTGAAAAAAGAGAGAGTTCTGGGTGGGAAAGAGGTCGATATGATCATATGTTATTGTTACATGTGGATGACGTTCTCAAAGGCTAAATTTTTTTAAATAGTTGTGTAGGCTATACATGGCAAAAGAGTCCCTCTACCTCAAACTCCCAGATTTGGCTACATATTTTGTTTAGGGTGATATATAGACACAGATTAGCTTCTTAGTTTATTTTGAGGATATTAGTATTTAGTATGTAGTAACTAATTAATAAAAATGGCTGAAAGTATTTAGAAATATGTATATATGAATTACAGTACACTAAAACTAAAAATATGCATAAGACTTTATGATGTTCAGTTTCACATGTCTTTCTCTATACAGGGTTAAGTGTTTGAGCAAATAGGACCCTATTTCTTGACCATGGACCTTAAGGCACTTACAGAGGTAAAAATAATGTGCAAAAGCCATTTTTAGCCTTGAAACTCATCTTGGTGATACTTGTTAGATTTGGGTATGAAATTTCAAGTCATGGTGATTGTTCTATCAATTGATACAAAAACCATCTTTACCAAATTTAAAGAGTAGTATCAAAAATTGAGTCAAGATTCTAATCTTCACTCACACCAACACAAAGCAGGTACTAGGAGAGCAGCTGATGCTTTTCATGAGTGGTGTGCTGACTCCAAGAGTGGTCTTATTCATGGATGCAGCTAGATGCTAATCTACAATGTATAGATTGTGCCCAGATACAGGACCTTTCCTGTGACTGCCCATGGGATGAGTAATGGTCTTAAATATCACAACCCCTTGTCAGTAATTAGCTCAGACAGAAACTCTCTACCCCTAGTCACCACATAGCCCCAAAGCATATGTGGGACTGAGATTTTCCCTCTTGTCATGATTTAGCACATTGCTGGCTAGGTGGTTTTGTCATCTCCCCCCCCCCGTTTCTCTTTCTATCCAATAATAATGGGGAGATCTTAACGAGTTCAATCTACAAAGAGAAGGTAATTGTATTTTAAGCATAATAATAAGGATTTTGACATTGTATTATCAAAATAAGCCAGGTAGCTAGACCAAAGGAACTCACAAATCAATGTTAAACCTATTTGTTCTCAGTCTTTGTAATCTTATGGCTATATCCAGCAGGGGTTAGAAAAACATAGAGGTCTTGTACAGGTCACTACAGAAGGTGCTGATGCTGGGATTATAAACAAGAATTAAATAAAGAGCTGACTTTAAGAAATATATATATATATATATATATTTATATATATATATATATATATATATTGAGCAAAAGATACATTTTTTAAAAGATTGCACATTTTGACATCTCAAATCAGAAACTGCTTTGTGAAGAGGTACAAAATGCTAGAAAGCATCTGATAAGAATTCTAATGCAGTTTGAGGGAACTATGCAACAATGATCAAGCTTGATAGTGATTAAAATGAATCCAGAAAGGAAAGAACAGCATTTGAGGTAGAGAATATTTGCATCTTTGGGACAAAATGTGTGAAGATCTCAAGTCTAGAAAGGCTAGGAAAAAAATATTACTGTGACTAAAGAGAAATGTAGGTAGAAGTGGCCACTGGTTAGTCACAGAGGGAGGGGATTATGTCACAATGATCCTGGCAATGGATGATGGGAATTTGGCTTTTCGTTACAGAACAGAAAAAGGAATGCATGTATCAGAGAATGCTAAATGATGCTACAGTAACAAAATAGCTCCAAATCTGTTCCACACAGGTATTTAGGGACTCAGGCAATAGAATCTGTGCTGTTCTTTACCTGTAACATCTAGCTAGTGATCACTCTGAGGCAAAAGAGACAACTTTGGATTGTGCAGAAGAATTGTACCATTTGAGCCAGAGAGTCGCATGCCACTTCTATTCATGCCATTGTCTGAACTAGATGCAAGGCTACAACTAAGGCAGAGCTCTAAAAGGTAGGGAATGGAATGACATATTTGATGGTCCTTATTCTTTCTGAGAGAGAAACTACCAAGTTTTTATGGATAAGACAAATATGTTACCTGATTCTCTAAATGGTTGGTAAGTAAATCCAGGTTTGACTAGTATAATGGCATTTTTCTTCAGGAATCAGTCAATCACACAGTGTTACTGATGGAATTCATCTAAAGCAGAATGAAGATACTTTAAAAATTCTCAAAAATATACTCATAGTCTGAAAGGCAATACAGACATTAGGGTATAATCTGTGTTAACACAGATTTGAGTCATTTTATCCAATTAGATTTTGTTAAAGCATAGGAATCGAGGTGAAGATATGTAATGATGCTCTTGAGAACTTATATGTTCACATATATAAGTATGTACATATGTGTATATACATGTATATATGTATATATTTGCATTTAATGCATTTAATTATTCTTCATGTATGTATATGTTTGTACATATTGCCATAGTGTGTGAGGGAGTGGTTCAGAGCTTTCAAGAGTTCATTCTCTCCTTCTACCATATGGGTTCCAGGGATTAAATTTGAATTCTAAGATTTGGCAGTAAGTGACTTTACTGACTGAGCCATCTCATGGGCCCATGAAATGCGCAGTTGTTTTAAGCCAATAGTTTGAATGAAGACTGAGAAAGCATGTCCTTGAATTTTTCAAACCAGTCTAAGAAAATAGCAATAGCAAATAGTCATGATGTAGTGAGGAAAGACTTGGAGAGCTGAAGTGTTTTAGCACAAGAACACTGTAATGAGGTCTTGTTTCAGGGTCACAGGCTGGCTTATTGTACAAAGGTAAAATCAGACATATGTAGCAGAGTAGCAGTGTGTGTGAACTGTGGGAAGTACATTACCTTTGGCACACTATGCACAAAAACTGGTGTTAAGATGAAGGTCACTGTGTTAAGATGAAGACAGTGGGGGCCAGATTCCATGCCCGCCCTTCAAACTTGTCAAAACAGAGTTGAGCATTTATAATAAATTGGAAAAAAAGGATAAAAATAACACAAACAAAACATTTAAAGAAGTTTAGGAATCAGGATGGCAATACAGAAGGCCTATTATAAATGTGAACATGTAGAAATAATAATGTAATTAATTCAAGTAGAAAATAGGCAAAGAGAGAAGTGGGAATGGAGAGTAAAGGTGACTTAAGATAGATGTAAGGGAAATTGGAGCAAGGTCAAAGGAAAAAACTAGAGAGGTGAGGGAAAAGAAAGCAGAGTGAAATGAGGCGTGGCTGAAGGAGCAGACAGACTGGAGAGGGATACAGTAATGATTACCTCTAATCACCGACAAGCTTTCAAGGGGGAGATGGATGGAATCTATTTGACCTTAAGGTATGGAATGAGGGGCACTAAATGCAAATTAAAAGGGGTGGACGTGGGTTCTGTGTTATAACAATCATACCTGGTCTGCCCAAAGGAGCAATGAGCTGCCACAAAAGAAAATAAATTTCCCTGCTGCTGGAAGAGATCAATTGGAGAACAGAAATGACACTCAACAATAACACCAGGCTGTGGAAATGCCTACAAAGCTTGTGTTCAGGGCTCACCTTTATTGTGACATATAGTGGTCACAACTGGGGCCTCATCCTGCTGGTTTCATTTGTAAGGAAACTGAGGCTCAATGAAGCTCGGTGATTCTGTTGCAGGAAGCCGGTGTTACCCTCATATCCCTGGTGTTTTTCTTCCTGCAGAGACATCTCTTGAGATCTGAGGATCAGAGGTTCAAGCGTGGGCAACATTCCCTCAGTTTGGGGACTTACATTCATAGGCCAAGCACTAATGTTTAGAAATATGAGGAGAGAAAATTAATGTGAGTCCATAAAATATAATCCATTGAACAATATCCCATAGAATGCTGTTTTCTAAAATTATATAACCCCCCAAAATTTAGCACATAATCTTTCCATTTGAACGTTGAGATTTTGGTCAAAACAATACATGGCGCAAATATCTATCCAATGGTTTCATCCTTGTCGGTCAAGTGAACACTTGAGTTGTTTCCAGAACCACAGGCTCACTTCTTCCTTCTGCTCCCTGGCTGTACCACTTGACTTTACCATTATCCTCTAGTTGCCCTAAGACTACTTAATTACTCTCAAGTTCTTGCTCAAAGTTATCTTTGTGGTATGTCGTCTGTGTTCTATAAAAGCACATGTACTTTCTTCCTCCAATTGATCTCCACACAGGCCCATCACCCCTCCATCCTGGCTCCTTCTACTATTACACAGTACATGTGGCTTGCTTACTTTATATTATTACTGGCTATAGTGTCTGTCTCTATCACTAGGAGTGATATCACTAGGAGTGATAGACAGTAGAGGTTTTTAAAATGATATATTATAGATTCTTTTAAGGCAACAAATACATAGCAAATACATAAAAACACTTATGTAATAGACGCTGTGGCATTTCTGATACATGTGGCTCACTTACTTTATACTGGCTATTGACTGTCTCTAATACTATAAGTTTTCAAGGGGTAGAGGTTTTTAAAATAATGAATCATAGATTCTTTGAAGGCAACAGACATATAGTAGGTACATAAAAATATTTATGTAATAGATGCAGAACTTGCTGGGAAATTTTCACCAGAGCATTCTAAAAAATATGCAGGGTATTTGAGTAGAAATTTATTTTAACATCTTATTTACCTCTTTGGCACAGTGTAATGATGAATCTTAGTTGTCAACTGAAATGTTCTGGAACATACCTAAGTCAGTTAAGCACATTCTAGATCTGCCCATGAAGGCCTTTCTAGAGATGTTAACTATGGAACAATAACCTATTTGATTGTGAGTGGGGTTATCCAACAGAATAGAGGCCTTCCCATCATATAAGGACAAAAAAGATGTGTGCTAGCATAGGAATACTCATGGTCTACTGCCCAACCTCTATGAGGCAAATAGCTTTACTCTCCCATGAGACCCATAGCTTTCCTATGCCATGAAGCAAATAGTGTCCCTGTGTCATGAGGTCCATAACTTGCCCTGCCATGAGATGAAATCCCTCTGTTCTGACATGTGGTAAATAGCTTCATGTCCCATGAGGTAAGCAGCTTTCTTATGTCATAGGTGAATAGCTGCCCACCCCCCAACCCCCACCATGAGGTGAAAGGTTAACAGCTGCCATGAGGTAAGAGCTCTCTGAGGTAAATAGTTCCTCTCTGCTCTGTTCTTCTCTATGGTATTTCTCCTTTTCTACAAGGCATGAATCATAGGAACCAGCAAGTCATCAACTAATACCTCCGAAACCATGAGCCCAAGTAAATCTTTCTTTTGTTTCCTTAAGACGTTTGTCATAGCAATGAAAAGATCTAGCTAATGTGTCCGTCTGAACTAGCTCCAAAACTGGTCATGACTGCCATCGACCATTTTCAACCCTATTAATAATCTAGAGCCAAGGAAACAAATCCGTTAGTGAAGTGCCAGATGAAAAACGTTTTCAGCTTTATAGCGGATTGGTCAGTTTCACCCACTCAGCACTGCCACTATGACATGAAATAGCTACATGCAATATAAAGTAATGTGACTGTTTAAATAAAACTTTAGAGAAACAAGCATTGTGGTGGATGTGTCTCAAACAACTTCGGCTTGCCAAATCCTAGTCCAGAGTGTCCCAAATTGAAAGCAAGGTTGATATGGATATGGATACCACGTCAAACTATTTAAATCAAGGAAGTTTTATTTCAGACTTCCTCTGTTCTATGAGAACCAAGCCATGAACAAAACACACTATACTTTCCCCGTAGTCTAGCAGCAGGAGGATAAAAGGTATAGACTCAGTTTATTACACAGATGAAATGCCCACCAGATAGAAATCCCATTTCTTTCATTCTTTTATATGCTATCATTCCAGGTTATCTCACAAAGAAATTAACATAAGTAAAGAAAGGGTCTTCTCCCCTGGAAGGCATAATTTAAACAAGAGTTACTTATCAGAATAAAATATACCTGGGCTGAGGACACATATCACACAAATATGAGGACCCGAGTTCTGATCCCTAGCACCCACCAAAAATTCTGGGTACAGTCCCACATGTCTCTCATTGCAGCCCCTGTGGGAACAGAGACAGCTAATTCCTGAAGCACACTGGGTAGCCAGCTTGTGAACGTACATGTTCCAAGTTCAGGAAGACCATGTATTTACTAGTGTGATTATTAATGGCAAAGTAGGGAGCTAGCTAACAAAGCCATACAGATCTGTTCTCTCTGCAATGGGGCTGGTAAAAAGAACATAGCTTGTACTTAGAAACTCTCTGGATGCTTCCTCAGTAATGTTGGCTGCATCATTTTATCTTTCTTGGAGTGAGAGTGTCACCCATAATTGAGGAGTTAGGCTTTAAGCATAGCTGAGTTGGCAGAGACTAATCAGAGGAGGTTTTGCTTCTGAATATACACTGTGATTCAAAATCCTACTTGACTTCAACTTTCAGGTGGTGAGATCCCCAGAAACTGACCTCAGGGGGAAACAAATTTGAAGTTTGTTGCTAAAGTGAACTCTGAGATCATTTGACTTCTAAAACCATCTCTAAGAATCTAAGTTAGTCTCTTGAATATCAAAGCAAAAGCATCTAAGGAAGAATAGGCCACACCAAATGAGCAAAGGAAACCTTACAAGCACATCCCAAGAAAATGTCTTTTCTATAAACATTCTCATCAAGGAAAGTTGAGCCACCAGTTACCCAATAGCATCTTATTTATCAGGTTAGGAAGGCAAGCACCTGACGCTGAGTGTGGAAAGAAGTTAATAACAGTTTAGATGCTTCTCTACAAGATGCTAAAAGAAATTGAATTCATTGTCAAAGGAAATCATGACCACTGAAGAAAAAATCAGAGTGTGAACTGGAGTAAGGAAGCCTGTTTACCAGATGACTGATACAAGACTGAAATCCAGCTGCTGACATTGCATTTTTTTTTGTCTATTCAAAAAGCCCCGTGAGCTGCCTGTATTTCTTTCTAACTGGTAAGAGTCACCAGCCCCAAAGAACTCTTTTGACCAGCCATCCAACTCTCACAGACAAAAGCAAGCTGCTTGTCAGATCGTTAGGCTTCCAGAGAAACAAATAGATCAAGTTTAAGGGTTGCCTGTAAAGTTGATGGCCTTTTGAGGTGATCAAAACAAGAGGAGCAGAAGAACCCATTTTTGTACCTCAATGTGGTCTAAATCAGCTTTATCAGAAGCTTCTGAAGGTAGAGGAGCTTCTCTGTGTTTGAACTTTATGTCTCCTTGAGCCAGTGAAGCTGTTCTCTCACAGATGAACTGGTTCTTGCCCACAGTGATAGCCTTAACTGTCAGAGCATCACCCACACATAGTCCAGAAATAGGGGCAACTATTATACTTTCTCTTTAGGTAACCATTTGTGCTCTTATAACAGTCAGATTAAGGACCTTAGAAGAAGAAGTTCCTATGTCTTTTTAAATAGTAGATTTGGCGCTCATGTTCAATGTTCTGGCCTGTTTTAGAATAACGACAACTATCCCATTATGTCATTGTTGACAGTTATGTTTAATCTTATGGAGGCTGAGTATTCAATAAATGGGTATTTATTTTCTCATTTGCAAAATATAAAATGGACTCAACTCTTTTCCCCTGTATTTGCAAAATTGAATCCTTTCTGTTTCTCTTAATTTTAATCAAAAAAATGAGAAAGTTTGCTACCCTGAGATCCCTAGAAGCTTTGCTTGCCTTAACAAAAGAAAACTGAGGTGTGCATACAAGCCTAACCTCTTTTAACCTTCAAGGTTAGTTGTTGTTATTGGCTCTTGTTACAGATGTTTCATAATAGCAGCTCAAGCCCATTTTCACAAATAAAGGAAGAAAAATGGTTTTTTTTTCCCCATAATTCTAGTATTGGCACTGTAGCCCTTTATTTCACAACCTTGAACAAGTCACAGTACTTCCATGAACATTGGAATCCATGGTATGACCTGTATATCACAATGAGGATACAAAGTGATTTAACGTCTACCCTGCAGTGATAACATTTTCCCCACTACATCCTCTAAAACAGATTTTCTTAACTCATACCACATCCTGGTCTTTCTCTGATCTATTTCCATGACTGGATCACTTCCTAAAGAATTTTATTTCAAAATGACTGAGCTTCCTGATAGGCTGTGACCAAGATCTCATTACTCACTCTAGAATACCACCCACATGTTGTCATTTCTGACCATATGCCACTCTTCAGCATAGCTGTACTTTCTTTCTTCGCAAGCATACTATGGAGATTGTGTTATTATTAAGACTCCCAATGGAAGAAAAACCTAACTTAGAGAGCCAAAATTCAACAATGTGTTTTTATGTTGCTTGGCATTAAACCATTTTAAACAAAACAAAACAAACAACCCCTCCCCCCAAACAAACCTTAAAACCCTTCCTACAATGTGTTTTATTTTTAAAGTCACACTACACAGTTAATGAAATCATGCTATTTTCAAACGAAGTCGCCGTCAGTAGATTCCCTTCCTGCCTCATTTCCAGCTTCCTTCTCTCTCAGCCCCTTCTAACCCCTGGACCCATTCTGCTTTCTAGTTTCAGGTCACATAAGTCCTTCTGTCCTTTCCCAACTTTCTTAGCACCTCCTTTACCCTCTTTGGTCTTCTTTCCAAAGTTTCAATCTTTACATACTTCTATACTCATCTGTACTTTTGTATGCAAACAGAAAATTACCTTCTAGTGTTTTTAAGAATATTTTATACAATGTCACATTTGGGAGATGCATATTATTTAATTTTGAAGAAAAGACATATTTCTTCTTGCCAATTTAGCTGAACACTGTGAATATTATCAATCTGATTCTTATCTAATAGAAATCATGTATCGCCATGGAAATGATAGTGTTAAAATTAAGCAAATTTCCCATCCCAATCTATAGGCAAGAAGAGCAGCAAAATTTGCATATGGCTAAAGCCAATGTGTTCACAGGCTGTATTATTCCTTGTGACTCTAGGCAAGAATCCTTTCTTTGTTTACACGGTGGTTGTCATAATTCTGTTTCTTGCAGTAGTAGGATAGAGCTCTCTCTCTTTCTTTCTTGTCTATCAGCCAAGGGCTTTTTCCACCTCTTAAAAAAAACCCTGACACTCAAGCTGATAAGTGACATTCTGTATCTTCCAAACCAATTGATTCATAGGCTTCAAATCCCTGCAGCCTCCTCTGCCATCCTTTCTTTTGGACAAACTCTTCAGCCCACCTTTCTCCTTCCAAGCATCCTTGCAGTTGTTTTGGGGCATTGCTGAAGAATTCAAGATCAGTTCTCCTGGTCAAAGCCAGCTGATCAGTAAACATACATCTATATGAATGTTTAATTTCCTTTTGTTATATAAAACATGTATTTCTAGTTTTCAAGATAAAAGTATGGTATCTTCTATTGAGGAAATAAGGAAGCATTCATTAACTTAGAAAATCTAGTTATTGTCTTTTATCAAAACCAAACAAAAAGAGCTTAAAGATCTACTCTAACAAGAGCAACCTCAGTTGATACTTACTGAAATGCTCACAAGTGTCATGAGATATCCATCTTATTCAGTACACAATTATTCCTGCATGTTTTACTTCAGAATTGCACACAAATTTGGCATATGCTATAAATAAGATTTTAAAGATCATTATGTTTATTTATTTTTAAAGACTAATCTTTAAAAATGAGTGTGTGTGTGTGTGTGTGTGTGTGTGTGTGTGTGTGTGTGTGCATTGCCCACAAAAGCCAGAGATGTCAGGTCACCCTTTAAGCTACATATGTGTGCTGGGAACCTATTCAAGAGCAGTACCTACTCTTAAGTGCTGAGCCATCTCTCTAGCTCCATCAAGATCATTTAAAAGTCCACCAGCAATTAGAAAGCTTGACTTTAAATCTACAGAATAAAAGCAAACTTTCCTTGGATTATACAAATGAGTCTTTGTGGATTCAGAGAAAGTGTCCAGAGACAAAACATTATGGATTTCAAAACTCTTGAATAACTTTGAGGGAAATGAAGATGTCAGAAGACTGCTTGAGAGACCTCAAGAAAGTATCTGTAGGGAAAGACACTGGTGTTAAAGATTGTTAGAAAGAGACTGAATACACTTATTTTTATAAAATGTGACAGTATAAAAGCAACCATTCTAAACTAAAATATGGTGTTATAGAAGTAAAGAAAGAACATAAATGCATCTGTTTAAATTTAATTTTGGCCAGGCAGTGGTGACATATGCCTTTAATCCCAGCACTCAGGAGGCAGGCGAATTTCTGAGTTCTAGGCCAGCCTGATCTACATAGTGAGTTCCAAGACAGCCAGGACTATACAGAGAAACCTTGTCTTGAAAAACCAAAATAAATAAATAAATAAATAGGTAGATAAATAGATAAATAAATTTAATTTTGATATTTGTCTTGTTTTTTAACATTTTATTTAAAATTTTATACACAAGTACTGTATTTGTGTTATTTCTCCCACACACTTGCCTTTTCTAAATCATCCTGTGCCCCTCCCACGCCTCCTAAACTTCAGGACCTCCTCTTTAATTATTGTTTTACACACACACACACACACACACACACACACTCCACATAATCTACTGAGTCCATTTCATATTGCTCATATGCATATGTGCTTGCAGATAAACACGTGACTAGATAACCTATAAACATGTTTATCCCTGAGAGCATATCATGTAGCCCAAGTTGACCTTGAACTCACTGTGAAGCTGAGAATATTGTTGAACTAGGTCCTCCTGCCTCCACATCCCATGCCATACAACTCCACACTTGCATTCATTTTAAACTCCTAAGACAAAAATAATAACTAATACAAATAAGTTAGAAGTTATTAGAAGGCAAAAATCCAGGACTTTAGAAATATGGATAGATAGATCATTGAAAAATATGACTTAACACTGAGAAGGACCACAGTATCTAGATATAGTAGAGTGAAATGAATGGATGAATCTCAATTTACACCATGCACAAGTGTGTGTATGTGTGTGCGTGTGTGTGTATGTGTGTATGTGTGTATGTGTGTGTGTATTGTGTGTGTTGGCTATGCCCATTTCCAAGCAAGTAGAGGCCAGAAGAATGTATCAGTGTTAGATTTCTCTATCACTTCTCACTGTACCATTTTGAGACAGGGTCTCTCACTGAACAAGAAGCTTGTCATAGGGGATATGCTGTCTGACCAGAAAGCTCCCAGGATCTGTCCATCTCTGCCTCTCAGTCCTGGGGTTACAGGTACTTATAGTCATGTCTGGTATTCAAACTTAAGTCCTCATATTTTCAAAACAAGCCTTCTTACCTCTTGAGCTATCTCCCTAGCCAAAATTTGCTTCACAGAGTACCATTTAGATCTTTAAAATAGTAAACATGGTAAAATATGCAACACTTGTGCATGAATGTACACATGTACTTTCTTTCTTTATCTCTCCCTCCTCTCTTTTTTTATTACTTTTATGTTTTACAGTCCAGTAATTATCCCCCTCCCAGTCTGCCCTCCCACAGTTCCCCATCCCATTCCCCCTTACCACTATCTCCAAGAGGGTGTCTTCATATCACCCTGCTCCCACCCCTTCTTGCCAGACCTCCCCACTCCCTGGACCTCAAGTCTCTCAAGGGTTAGGATCATCTTCTCCCACTAAAGCCAAACCAGGCAGTCCTCTGCTGTTTATGTGTCAGGTCAATTTATGTATGCTGATTGGTTGCTGGCACAGTGTCTGAGAGATGTCGGAGTCTGGATTAGTTGAGACTGTTGGTCTTTCTATGGGGTCGCCCTCCTCCTCAGCTTCTTCCAGCCTTTTCTTAATTCAACCACAGAGTCCCTGACTTCAGTCCATTGGTTGGGTATAAGTATCTGCATCTGTCTTAGTCAGTTGATTGTTGGGCCTCTTGAAGGACAGCCATGCTAGGCTTCGGTCTGTAAGCACACCATAGCATCAATAATAGTGTCAAGCCTTGGAGCCACCTTTTGAGATATATCCCAAATTGGGCTGGTCACTACATAGCCTTTCCCTCAGTCTCTTTTCCATTTTGTCCCTGCAAGAACAGTTCTGTGTCAGAGTTTTTGAGTATGGAATGGGACTGTGTGATGGCTACCATCCTGCTGTCTCTTAAGAATACACAGCATTGGAAGATTCT
Organism: Rhynchomys soricoides; assembly: GCA_019843965.1. NCBI lineage: Eukaryota > Metazoa > Chordata > Mammalia > Rodentia > Muridae > Rhynchomys > Rhynchomys soricoides. The sequence goes on along the minus strand of JADRCH010000017.1, from coordinate 7,964,189 downwards.
TGCAAATCCTTTTCAAGTTCCATACAGCACATAGTATTGTAAATAGCCTACCACAAACATGACAATAGCAAGCATAACAACCTACACAATCATCATATCCTTTATATCACTTTTTTAAAAGTCAACATTTATCTAGGGGTTGATATACAAAGACTAGAGATACCCTAGCTATTAACATCTGAAATTAGAACTACTTTTCCTCACTTGACTCAGCCTTCTTTTTCCCAAATGCACTGTTCTTATGATCTTTTATTTTCTAAAGACATAGAATCACATAAAGAGTGTGTTCTACAAGCTGGGTGATATAGTATTTATAGATAATCTATCTTCAGAGATTATCCATAAATATTACAGTTTAACCAATGTGAGAAAATAGAAAAGTTTGTGGTTCTAAAATGTCTGTGATTTAAAAGAAAATAGCTCCAAAGATCATGCTTTGGCAACAGGTCAACTGCCAGGTACATTATTCAATGCCTTTCTGGGTCATTAATTATATTCTGTAGATGTTTGGACTTAAAACAAAGTTGAGTGATAGAGCAAAGAGGTCATGGGAGGAATTACATGAATTGCGAATAAATTCAAACTCTTGTCCATCTATGTTGTTGGTCTATAAGGTACTTAGCTAACTGTGTGAGTTTCTAGGATCAATAACAAGTACAACACACACATGCGCACACACACACACACACACACACACACCACACACAAATAAACAACAAAAGAGTAGAGTCTTCAGTTTGAGATACCCCCTCCTCTTCTCTACTAAGGTGTTAGAAGAGGCAATAGACTGTATATTATATTGTAAATGCAACCAAAGTCCTTGAGAAAATATGAACAGAGGTAGCTCTTCCTGTCATACTCCCAGTGTGGTGTCCAACGGGGAGCAGAGTTAATACATGTTCGTGAGAGGAGAATGGAATCCATTCACAATCTAACAATTATAAATACAAAAGTCCCATCTCTTATGATCCATGACTGCCTGTCAACCAACAACATGTCTCAATTATTCATAATCTCTTGGTACTCTATATAAAATGCTGGTATTTCAACAGGTCAAGAAAGTATAAAAAGATGTCTCATTCTGCTTATCAGGTTTGCCCATAGTCATAGGGTTTCTATTGTTCTGAAACACCAGAGAACAACTTGGTGAGGAAATGGCTTAATTCACGTTAACTTTCAGCTTACACTCTATCACTGTAGAAATTTAGGGCAAGAGGTAAAGGCAGAACTGAAGCAGAAATCACAAAGAAACACTGCTTATTGGCCCACTCCCATATCTTACTCAGGATCACTGTCCCAGGGGTGGTATCATCTCCAATGACCTAGACCATTCTATATCAATCATCATTCAAGAAAATGTCCACACTTGCCTCTAGGCAAATCAGTAGGAGGAATTTTCTCAATTGAGATTCCTCTTTTGTGTTAACTAGTCAAAAAACTAACCAGGACATCCATTCACTGCAAACTGCATCATTTATAAACTTAGTATTAAGTAAGTCTAGAGCTAGTCTAGAGCTAGTCTAGAGCTAGTGCATGAGCAAGGTTTTAGATTTCAAGTACAATACTGCTACTCTGTTGTTAGAAATGATAAGGATGCTATAAGACTAGTGATCATACTGGGTGTTTGTATTTTATTATACAGGATGTAAAAAATAAATAGGCTCATTTAAAAATGGAGGTATTGCAAGCTGATCTCTATGGAGTCACTAAAATGGGAAGGGGGGGGTGCTATCAAAAGCAGCAAATTAAATTCAAGCAATAAGCCCTGTGGCTTACCCTCTGTGGATTCTCTAATCTAATGCTGCCTAATTCCATCCGTTGTAGGGCATATTATTTTTGTTTTCCCAATAGTATTTTCTTTTTCTTTTTAAGTTTGCAAAGTACATAATATAATCACTATCTCTTTGTGTGGTGAAATGTTATGATTTTGAAAAGGAGAATTTCATAGACTATGTAATGTCAATCATCTCTGTTTATGTCAGTGTTTGTCATTCATTTGGATTCAAAAGGAAAATTGGGGGGAAAGCTATCTTTTATTCTGTGGGTATTTGGTTTTTAAGCCATGGAGCAACCTAATTTGCATGAGTATGTTGCTAATAAATGCGGACACCCTTGAGAGTAGAAGTGTGCTTTGTACAAATGTGACTACTTCACAATCCAGTCCTATCCTTCCAAGTAGCTAAGACAGGTCATATAGGAAACAGTGCCCTCCCTCCAGCTCACACTCCAAATTCACGTGAATCTTCTCACGTAAGCCCTTTAAAACATGATTAGACTTTACTCCTATTCATGGCCCCTCTGCTACCATTCCTTTGAAGTTCAAACAACACAACAATTAACATTCATTGTATATTATACTTAGAGTCCTATAAGTATTTTTAATTCATGAAATGACCCAGGCTGACAGATCTGATGACCTAGTCTAAAATCCAAGTGAAAAACTAAAACAAAAACAAGAAAATATGTCCTCCTGGAATAGAACCACAAATCTGTTTACTTGGTGCTCCTATTAAGACTTTGTGACCACTTTGATATAGTTATTAACTCCAAACTGACAACAAAGCAGTGACAGAACTTAGGGAAATCATAATATTTGAGCTATTCGTTATAAGCCCTAAATGGAAAATCCATTATAAATATCCCTTTATTTCCATGTTTTATTATAAGAGGAACATACACAAGGCCTTAACCTTTCCTCTTAGACCTTAAGAATCTTTGCACTTGAATCCCCATAAGTGTGTGCACTTTCCACACTGGAACATGAGCTAAACTTTCCTTTTCATTGTAATATGGAATAATCTGTGTCTCATTCTAGAAATCCCTTTTATTATTTATCTATCCAGAGACAATGCTTCCTAGCTAGCTGGACAGCCCAAATTAAGGCCAATAATCCATAGACAGGCTTTCTATTCTCTCACAATGGATTTTAAACTTCAAAAGAAACGTCTTAGAGGTGTGAGAGACCAACACATGTACCACAAAAGATGAGATGTAGCAGAGAAGTTACTGTAGCCATTTAGAGAAGCAGATATACAGAGGTCATCTGCAAGGACACAGATCCATAAACACAAAACTATCCCAGTCTCCAGTCCTACCCACAAGGAAGATCAAAGTTAGCCACTGACGACCATCTCAATCTCTTACATAGCATACTTTATTTACTTCACCTTCCACTAGCTTCCCACTCTTTGAACTTAAAATTATTCTCCTTTTTCATGTCATTCTGGAGAGTATGCTGTTCTCTAGTGACAGTACTCTCTAAGCTACTGTTCCATGCCACCTCTTTGAGAACTACTCATTTCCTGGGTACCAACTAAGACTGTATGGCATATTCGCCATGTTCATAAATGTGTGCTAAATTTTATCAATGTTCTACATTTTGCTATGCTTAAGAGACTATAAGAGTTGAAAACCATTTTCTCCTAGAATTAAATAAAATGATCTCATGCAATTCTTCTTTTTGTGGTAGATTAGATCATTTCTCAGGGTCTATTTGCTACTTGTCAAACTGACTCCATAGTTACAGTAATCTTTTGACCCTTTGACTTAAGACTTGGCCAGTTGACCCGTGTTAGTGAGTAGCGTATTAGCAGATATGGCAGAACAGAAGCTTGAAATGGATTGTTATGGTTTAGCTTGCTCTATTTAATGCTTTTTCTGATGAGAACAACACAAGGCTGACTCAAGTAGGAAAAAAGTTTCAGGGAGGTAACTTGGAACCAGTAACAAGTGTGAGTCTATTCTGCATGATTCAAACCTCAGTTGACCTGTTAGATCTAAGATGGAAATACAGAATCATGCTTAAAACTTTATTAATTTTTAATGTTAGATGTGTAAGTGTTTACTTCAATATGTATCTATATGTTGTGTTGTGCCATGCTTTGTAGTCCAGAAAAGAGCATCAGATCTCCTGGGACTGGAGTTACAGATGGTTGCGAGCAACCATGTAGGTTCTAGGAATCAAAACTACGTCCTCAAAAAAAGCACCCAGTGCTCTTAACTACTGAGCCATTTCTTAGCTCTTATAAAATTATATTAAAGTTTTATCTATTTGTATTTGATTGGTATGAGTGCTTAACTTGCATATATGTATATGCACCATGTCCATGACTAGTGACTACAAAGGCTGGAAGAGGGGATCAGAACTCTGGACCAGGAATTACAGACAGTTATCAGTGCTGGAAATCAATCCCAAGTCTTATACAAGTGCTTTTAACCTAACTCAGCCATTTCTAGCCCCACAGATTCATACATGAAACTCACTTGGTCAATTCTAGCATTCTTGAAATAACAACACTCAAGTCTTACGTAGCAACAAGTAATGATAAGTCTAGATAAAACACCAAGATTAAGATGAATAAAGGCTGTCTGATTTCATTATTTTGTAATTTTCAAGATGCAGGTAGGTAGATCTGAGAAATCCAGTCACATGAACACCTTTTTGCTGTTCCAGTAAAAGGCAAAATACCTTCATGGATATTCGCTGGAAGTTCTTAGTGATTTCCCAATCTCCACAAAGCAGAGTTTGAGGAATAACTAGATTGTGGACTCACAGGTAAGAAGTACCACAGTAGTGTGGCAAAGGAGTCTCATATTAGTCAGGGTTTTCTAGATGACAGAAGCAGTAAGGGGGATGGGTGCAGGTTTGTTGCGGAATGGGCTCATATGACCTTGGAGACTAGTAAGTTCTACAAGTCAGTGACAAAAGCTGGGTTCTGGAGCTCCAGAACTGGAAGGGCTGATGGTGTAACTTGAGCTCTAAAACTGAGGGACTGAGGGTTGAGAGTGGGGCAGAAGATAGTGAGGATCGAGAGTGAAAGCTACAGGCAGGGTTCTGTGTCTGAGGGCAGGATAAAAGGGATGATCCAGCTCAGTGAGGGAGACAGACAGAGAAAGAAAGAGAACGTGGGAATGTGAGAATGAATGTGGATGATGTACTGGATGATCTCCACAGTATTCACTGGTAAGGACAGATATTTTCTAAATCTATTCATTAAAATGGAACTATCGTCTACAACTATCCCAGCGACCACTATGAAAACTGTTTTACAAGCTATCAGGACACCGCAGTCAAGTGATAAGTAAAAGCAATTACTAAACACATCGTTCAAATAGTTCTTAAATCATATCAACGACTCACTGTTCTGGGCCTTTGTAGATGTCTTGTTAGACATCAGGGGGAGCAGAGGCCCTTGGGCCTGAGGGTTTGAGATCCCCCAGTATAAGAGAATGCCAAGGAGAGAAGAGAAGACGAGAGTGGATGGGTGGGGGAATACCCCCATAGAGTCTGGGGGAGGGGGAGAATGGGGAGGTTCCAAAGGGGAGATCTGGAAAGGGGGAAACATTTGAAATGTAAATAAAGTATGAAACAAAAAGAAAGAAAAGTAAAGTCCATCAGAATAAGAATAATGTATAAGATTATGTGAAACTTCAAGTTACGTACACCCCAAACCTACATATTTGTGTTTCAGCAATGTTCTACTAATTTTATCTATGTTTAGAAAGGTTGGTCTTCTTAGAGTCAGAACGTTTGTACTAAAATATCAAATGACTCATATATCTGCAGGAACATGAATGTTTATGTGTTCCAGAAGGATGTAATATCCATGCCTCTTACGTCAAAATGTTCCATTCCATACCTCTACTTACAAATATTATTGGAATTACCTAAAAACTTAGTAGGAACCACATATTTAACTGAGACTTTGTTACTGATGGTGTTATATATATATTTTTAACTTTCAAGATTATAAAATAATTACAGCATTTTTCTCATCCCTTTCCTCCCATATAACCCTTCCTGCATTCCTTCAAACTTATGGCCTCTTCTTTCATTAATTGTTATTACATGCATATATATATATATATATATGCATATATACTCTTGAATATAACCTGCTCAGTCTATATAATGTTGGTTGTATGTATGTTTTCAGGGCTAGACATCCAGTTGCTGTGCTTTTCCCTGGGAGAACCTCCTTTTCCACTCCCTGCTTTCCTTGGGAGCCTATAGTTCTTTCTGTGAAGCTGAGGCTTAGTGGGCTTTCCCCATCTACTTTAGTATGCTCATTGGCATAGTCCTCATGTTTTGGTGAGACTTTATAGATGTAGTTTCTGATATTACTAGGAGACACAATCTTATGGTAAGCTGCCAATCCTCTGGCTTTTATAGTCTGTCTAACCCCTCTTCTGCAGTGTTCCCCAAGCCTTAGATGTGGGAGGGTTTTGTAGGTGTAGAGTGTAGACTTTATGCCACAATTCTGCCTTTTAACTGGTTATAGTTTTCTGTAGTGATTTCTATCTGATAATATTATTTTCTGCTGTTTGAAACAGCTTCTGTTTATTTAATACAAGCTAACCTTGAACTTGAGATCTTCCTGACTGAGCTCCCAGAGTACTGGGGGAGCTAGCATTTCCTACTATGTCTAGCAGTTGAAGCATTCTGTCTTATATCACTTCCTTCATACCAACCACATAATACATTATTTCTTTGTTTTCACAAGGCACAGAAAAGCAAAGTTAACATCCTCCTTGCCAGGCTATTAGAAAGAGATCATTCTGGATCATTCTCCAGACTTGCCTCTCCCAGGAGCCCAAATTATAACCTCAATTATTGCACTGCAGTGAAGTAATACATATGTGAGTGCTTTGAAAATTATAAAGTATCTTGAAGATAAGAGGTTACTATTTTCTATAAATGGGATTGGATTTTTATCTCGTAGCAAATAACCAATCTTCATTCTCGTCTTGCTAAATTGAAAATGTACACAAATACATATCTATTTACCTAGCGTGAGCATCTGCCTGAAGGTTCCAATTGCCAAGGAGGAAAGATAAAGTCATAAAGAGAAAGGAAAGAGAATGCAGGTGAAAATGAGAAAAACAGACAATCAGCTTGAGATGGTAACAATGTGAGCTTGAAATATGCAAGGCCCAGGCATATGATGGGTGTAGTGGAAATGCATTGGATCAAGTTTTATTAAACAGTTTCATAATGTTGAACTGCTTTGTACACAGTGACATCTGGGGCTTGGCATTAATTAAAGTGTGTTAAATATAGCACGTCTTATTTAGTAGGAGAATGCAACACAGAAGTATGTCAACAGCTACTGTGAACCCTAAGACCTTTCGCCTCAACACCCAATCAAGATGCTGCATGTTTTCAAAGGCTTGAAACATAAATCATTGATCTGTATTTGAGATCACAAAAATGCTCCAATGAACAAATGATTATTTTACTAATTTACAAGAGGATGAGCTGGGTTCTGTCTCTGAATACTGACTCTTGGGTCCTAACAAACAAGCCAAGTGCTTTCATGAGATACATTTTTCAGTCATGTGTCAATAGGCAGAGGTTGGAACATGTGCAGCATTAACATAAAGATGGTCTGGAAGATCTGGACTATTGTTAGCATAGTAAACTCCAAAGTCATGTGATTGAGCTTATACTTACATATGAACTTGCAGGATGCTTTGCATGGATGGATAGATAATGTTGAATACAATCATCATCCAAAAACACGATTTATGAAAAATCTGAATTAAGCAACAGTAATTACAACAAAAGCAATTTTCTAATAATGAGAAAATAAATGCAGTGACCAAGGGGACAAACATGTCAAATGTTTGAAGCATTGTTCATGGACCATGTCTACATCTGCTGAGAAAAAAACAAGGACTGGAGAGCAACAGAATGGACATTATTATAAACAGAAAAAAAGAAAAATATCACTAGAATGAAATGCTGAAATAGTTAATACACTCAGTCTCTTATCCAAATTTTAGGGAAAATTAGGTAGTGCCAGAGATGGCTCACCGTGAAGACATGGTTATTAGAAACACAGAAGTTTCCATCTAATCCAATAATTGCTTGCTTATCTACTCTTAATGTTCTTTCTGTTTGAATCTGGAAAAAACCTCTAATCTTCAAAATAAGCACTTTATATAACAAAGATAAAATTAAGGAATATTTATCGTGGTCCATAAAGCCAGTCTGTGTCATTATCAGATATCTTAAACATGACTTTGTGGAAATAAGAGAAGGCCACCCAAATGAGACTAAAGAAAAATGCCCATTAGCATTTGCTTTGATGAGGGGATCAACTGCCCTCCCTTGTGCTTGACAAAAATGCAGAAGCAGGCAGAAGAATGGGACAGATATGTGGTAATGAGGAGGAGAAAGCTTCAGTTGTGCTATGATTGGAGGCTTTTGACTCAGGAAACTGTGTACAGGCAGAAATATCATCCCAGGTTCCTATTAAAACTGGTCACAAGGAGGAATGGACTCGTCTGGGGGACCTAATAGGGCTCTACTGTAAAACCCCTGTCAGAGGTTTTACCCCTGATTGGGGTAGGAGTGACTGAGGTGGCAAGCTGCACCTGCATCAGGGCATTGTTTTTGAAGGCATGGTCTTTAGGATCTCTAGGCATTCTAGAATTATTTTTGAGACAAGGAGAAATAAATGGATGTACCATTTCTATCGGGAAACTAGAATGCTGAAGTGCAGATGGTAGAACTCACAGAGGCTGTGCGGATGCCGTGACATTACAGAGGACAGGTTGGTGAGTCCCATTTGGGACACGTTTACGGTTGTGAGGTCAAATTCCCAGTGTAGAGGTCAAAAAAGCTGCTGCATTTGGAGAGAGTCATTCAGGAGTAGGGTCAGACGCAAGTAGTAACTGTCAGGGCTGGCAAAGTCTGAAGGAACAAGACCCTCTCACCTCTTGTCAACTGGGTGTCATAACTCACCAGTGATGCTCCCGTCCTTCGTGAGGTCAGCCATACTGCTTCTGCAGACCCAGAAAGGACAACGAGGTCACAAACTCTTGGAAACATACAGCTTACAAGGGTCTGAGTTCAGAGTCCTCTCTCTGCTCAGACTTATATACCAAATAACACAGGCTAGGTGACATAAAGCCTAGACATTTCCTTTCTTGTGGTTCCAGAGGCCAGAAGGCTCACATGCACTGTGCACAAGATGATATCTTGGAGCCTCTATCCTTGTCTCATAGACAACTACTCCCCACTGTCCGCTTACACATCACTACTGCATCTTCCTCTCCTATATTGGCCCTAGTCACATTGTCCTAGTCACTCTTCACTAATGGCTTCATTTCATACATCATGCTTGTTGAGGTCAGGACTTCAGCTTACAAATCTGAAGAGGACAGAATTCTCTCCCTATGAATGGAACCCAGAGTTTTCAGTTCCAAGTTCATTACTATTTCAATGCTACTACATAAATATCAAGCCTTATTCACTCAATATAGTGTTCAGTAGGCATTTCCTGCTTTCCTTGTTTAAATCAGCAGTTGTACACTTCCTTTGAGTACTTCCCATTGCTTCCCGCCCACATTTCTTCTTTATCACAGTTGCCATTTTCTTAATATCAAACATTTTTTCATTTGTTTACCATGGTGTCTCATTCCCCCATCAATATGTGTAATCTATGAAGATGGGGATTTTTTTTTTTCATTTAATTTACTGCTGTATATTTGGCACACTGAGTCTTCCACATTACAAGTGTTCGATAAATATTTTCTGATTGCAGGTGGGGAGCTGTAGATGTGAAGATGCATAAATAAACCTACCAAAAGCACCAAGGTCCACTCAGGTGCTGGGACAAGATAAGCATGCACTTAACAGGCCTAACATAGAGTTACACGCATCCTGAAAATGGGGCCTCCATCTGCCTTGTCATACAAATAAATCCACAAGAGAGAACAGGCTCAGCATCATCCCAGAATCATGGTGCTTTTGTTCTCTCGATGTTATTTTCCTGCATCTGGTACTTGAGCTTTCCAGAATAGAGCCTTCTAGCCTAGAATTTATGTTGCTATATCTCTGCAGGGCAGCCATCAAGCATGTGATGTCGCCAAACAGAAATCATCCAGTTGCTAAGTTAGCAAGGACTGATCAAATTCTGGAACCCTGCTCCAGGGCCTAGCTGCAAAATAAGCCTTGAGAATGGCAACCTTTGGTCATATGTGGAAGTACATATCCTATACAATATATTCCACTCTTTACTAGAATTGTGTTAAAAAGAAAAGTTAAAAACATATACAATACTAGAATGACTTCAGTTTTCCAGCAACCTGTCTCGTAGTATGTTATAGACTATAAAAAATACAGAAAGGAGAAAACAGGGATAAAATAAATACAGCGAAGGGAAAAAATCAATCAAATAAAGATGAGTAAGGAGCATGTTGGAACACTTGCTGTTCACTCAGGTGTAGGGGCCAGAGTCACTGTAGCTTCAGTTCCTATTTCCGAATTCTTTCTGCAATAGTTTCTTATGATTGCCATAACAAAGTGACGTATACTGACTGGATTAAACAACAGAAAGTTACCATTTCACAAAACTGAAGGCTGGAAGTCCCAGCTCCCACCATCGGTGAAGCCATACTGTCTGCAAACTGTAAGGGAGTTTGTTTTGTCTCCTCCTAGCTTTTGAAGGAAAGTGACATTGTTTAATACTCCCTGCCAGGTAGCTCATTAATCCAGACGCTGCCTTGGTCATGAAAATGTGTATCTCAGTTTTTTTGACTTCTATATTCCCATAAAGAAACCAATTGAGTTGCAGTAGGGACCAACCTACTTCCCTATAGACTTATTTTAAGCAATTATTGCTGCAAAGGACCTAACTCCATGTAAGGTCTGAGTTACTAAAGATTTGGATTTCAGCGTATCTTTTTTTCTTTCATGAAATGATCACAATTTAACCAATAATACATTTGTGGTTTATAGATGGTGGGAAGAACCTTAAAAGCAAGTTAATGAATCAAATGGTTTTTAAGTTCCTTACTAGTCCTAACTGCTGAGGATGTGTGGAGATCTTGAGACAGAGAAGTCATGATGAAGAGAAAAGTGAAATCATAACAGGTCAGGGATGTCCCTGCTCACCTTCTTTCTGTCACTATGTCAAACACCTGAGATAATTACTGACTTTAGAGTCAGAATTTAACTTGCTTGTGGTTTTAGACGTTCTGGTCCATACTTGGGTGGGTCTATTCCAGGAAGCCTCTGCAGATTGTTAGGTAGCAGAAAAAGAGCATACAATGGAAAAACAATATTCTCCCGATAGCCAAGAAGCCTGAAAACAAAGAAGAGGCCACAGGTGTCTCACTGTCCCTTTAAGTGTTTGTCTCCCAATGGGATAAAGACTTCTCACACTTATTAGACTCCACTGCTTCTTGCAAGGTGCACTAAAATGTGTGGACCTTTAGAGTGTATACAAGAGATATACTATCTCAGACTATATGGTAAAAATATGACAGGAATGAGGAGATAAATGACTGCCACTACAGCTCCAATAGACAAGGAAAACAATTAACAAAATCAAGTCAAACTATCAAGCACAAAATTTGAGGCTGAGAAATTGAGGGAGGAGAATTTCTTCCTGCTGCCTTCTGCTCTTCTATACAGGTCTTAGTGTAATCACATTATCATTTTGTTCAGCCCAATTCTCTCCATCGATGTGTGAGGGAACACAGACTAGACATATACCTTATACATCCCAAAGTCCTTCAGGAGGTTGATGGATATTTTTCCAAATGCTTTCTTATACAACACTCCTGAGCACTGAGACAAAGGGGGAAGCCATAGACTACTCCTGGAGTGTATACAAGTTACCAACTTGGGTAATAGAAAGGAAGCCCTTCTTATGTCTATATGACTCAGCTAAGTGGCCCTTTCAAAGATTGATTGAGGTCATTTCAATCATCAGACCATCTAAGCCCCAATCCCTTGGCTTGTTCCTTTGTGGATGAGAGTATGACATGCCAAGGAATGAAGTCTGGATATGGTCACACATCTGTGCTAGTCTGGGCTGAAGCACCCACATGAGCAAACTAGATTGAATGAAGTGTCCCACGCCAAAACCCATAGTCTCAGACATTTGAACAATTTGTCCCCAGGTGGTGGCAGCTCTGTTTGGGAAGTTCAGAAGTATGTCACTGGGTTTGGGCCTTAGGTTTCCAAACTTCATAGCATTCCAAATGCTGCCCCTCTCTGCTTCCTGATTGCTATTCAACACTTGAGGCCTCAGTTTCCTGCTCCTCCCACCATGCCTTCATTCTGCCATCATGGGATCTAACCCACTGGAACCATAAGTTCAAATAAACTCTTGCTTCTAGTTGCCTTGCTCATGATGTTTTTAATCAGAGCAATAGGAAATAACTAACAGAGTGGTCTTGTTTTATGGCTGCCCTTTCTTTTCCCACCAACTCTGGGCATTTCACTATTTCCATGACACTCATAAATGAGGAGGAAATCTACCATCTTTATCCAGGTGAAACTTGAAGCAGATTCCTGTGGATGCCTCAAACCTATCCCCTTACATGACCCCTGTGGACAACTCAACTTCCAACTCCCCCAGGAAAAACTATGAGGTCACTCAAAGCCCTAAGACAATGTGATCTGCCTCTCCAGAGTAGAGCAAGAGAGAAAGCATAGGACTTCTAAACTGTTGACATCCTTCAAAACTCACCTGAGGTTTCTGTCAGTCTATATTTGGAGAAGAAGGGCAAGGCCAATTCGTTGAATCCGAGGGAAACACACTGCATGTCTAGAGTAGAAGAACAAAATGCATCCTTTCGTCATTTCTCTCTCTTATCTATTGATTGTGGTACTGGTCCTGAAGATCTTTGGAACTCTTAGATCCCTTTCTCTGCTTTCCTCCCATACTAGATTTTCCATGAAGTAATGGCATTTCCTAGTCTCACTTGCACAGAAAACATCAGAGGATGAAAGAAAGTAAATGGAATAAAAACCACATGCGTGGATGTATTAAAATATGACCCGACAACATGAACACCACACTAATAACTAACATCTGAGTGTTACAATATAACTTCCAAATTGTGTCCAGTATGACAAGCCATTTTAAAGGAATGCATTTCCAGGAAGTGATATTCCCTTCCTGTTCCCAAATTAATTGAGATTGTGTGCATAAAACTCACAGCCAAGTGCCTAGCAAAACTGTTATTATTTCCCATGCATGAGGCACTGGCAGTTGTGTTACTTGTAATTCTCCTAAACAGCCCTACACAGGGCATCTCTGAACTTCTCCTCCTTCCCTATATGAAAGGTGATATCCCCTGGATTCTAAAATTTTTTGAAGTCATCCTTTTTTATCTTTGTTAAGGGATATGTCTCCAACTGATAATCACAAATACAACCTATACAGGATGCTTGCTTTAGAGAGAGAGAGAGAGAGAGAGAGAGAGAGAGAGAGAGAGAGAGATAGAGAATGAATTAAAATCTAACTGTAAATAAAGTACTTGAAAGAAAATTGCAATAATGAACTAAAAATCAGCTTCCAGTGCTACACAGAGAAAATCTTGGGAAAATTCAAACAGGCAATGTTATGCCCCTTGAAACCAGTTGGGAGGTGAAGATGTTTCTTATTTATTTTGTCATTTAATTTCCCTTCCATCTCCTGGCCTGAAGCCACAGAAGCTTCAAGTCTCTTGGCAGGACAATCAGAGTTCTCTTTCTTTGCTTATTATTTTTTCCCACTGGCAGTCCTCCCAATCCTAGCAGCCTGATAAAAGTTATGCTTCTCCAGTATATCCTCACTGCCTCTGAGAAATCTCCAGAGGGGTTTGGGCAGCTTCTATCAAAGGAGAGATGTAGGCAAAAGTTCAGCTGGGTTTTGGAAATCAGACTTGGGTGGTTCCTCCCTAATTGTGTATGCATGCTCTCAGGAACCACGCTTCAAAGTTGGGTCTCTTCAAAGATATCATCACAGTGCTGGAGGGTGTTAGCCAAGGCTGAGGGTCCCTGCTGAGATACCACTTCTGAAAGGTCACAGCACTAGAAAGCTTGTTTCCTTTCAAGATGCCACCCCAGAGAGAGCTTTTTATCACATTAGACTAGCTCCTACCCTTAAGTAGAGACTGAGGAGACCTACTTGAAAAAGATGCTTCTCTTTTGCATGCCATATGGGGAAGTCCTCCCCTTCTTTTCTCCCACTGGCTCTCATCCTACTAATGAGTGGCAAAGATGCTGTTGTTGCAAATTCCTCACTTGATAATCATCTATTCAAAATAGCTGCTATCCATTAAAACAGGTTCTCAACTTGTGGGTCTCGATCCTTTGGGGGGGATTATCTAATGACCCTTTCACAGGGATTGCCTAAGACCATTGGAAAACACAGATATCTACATGATTCATAACAATAGCAAGACTACAGTTACAAAGTAGCAATAAAAATAATTTTGTGGGGGTCACCAAAACATGAGCAACTTTATTAAAGGGTCACAGTATTAGGAAAGTTGAAAACCATGGCATTAAAATTATTCAAATCCATATTGTTAGAAGGAACAAACTAACAGGAAGTTCTACAGCAGGCCCCCTTCTCTGTAGGCTTGCTTTAGTTTTTTTCATCTACCCAGGGTCAACTGCCATCCAGAAATACTCAATGGTAAATTGTAGAAGTAAGTAATTGATAAGTTATAAATTGTGATCCTCTGAGTAGCATGTCAAAATCTCATTCCTTTGTTTAGTGTATCCCCACTGTATGTAGCCCCCTCCTGTGAAACTCTTTGTAACTGACTTAGTTCTTAGATTTCTTGTCCAAATTTAATACATGGTGCTGGTGCTCTGGTAATCCTTACTTCACTTTATTATGGCCCAAAAGCCTGAGCAGATCACAGTGAGTCATATGGGCTCAAGAGAACTCACCAGTGATGAAGCCAAAGTTCAAGGAAAACAATGTAAGTTCTTGACTTAACAAAAGGAAAAGTCATACTCTGCAATCTCAAAGGCCTATGGTAAAAGGTCACATAGATTATGTATAGCTCTGCTTTACCCAACATTCCAGACATCACTGAGGTAGGCTCTCAGGAAGTTGCTCTACTTGAATGGGTTCTATTCATCTGAAGCAATATGCTTTTTTTTTTTTTCACTCCAATCTGTGTAGGGTCAGTCCTATTCCAGGTGACATTAAGCATGCATCCAGTTAGTCTCTAGTATTTACTCATTTGTTCAAACCCTAAAGAAGTATCATAAGTATCTTCTGTGTGCCGAATACTACACAAGGCCCTGAGGCCAAACAGCTGGCACTAATTCAACAAAGACTACGTCTGAGTAATGCCCACACTAAGCACTGGTTTTCTTGGACTTGCTTCTTGTTAGTCATCTAATTCACTGCTCCTAACTCTGACAGAGATGATGCCTCTCTGTGAATTATGTATTCCTGTATATTCCCAGCCAGAATCTGTTTTCCTCAATGTTCCCTGTGATGACAGTGTTATCAAAACAGCAGCTCTTACCGTGACACGAAAGTAGGCCTCTCTAACCACAGATATAGAAGAGGAGCCTTATTTATTCACTCCTCTAAGCTGTCCCTCACCAAGGGTTTATGTCTGAACAGGGATAAGGATCCTTGAGTGGTTCATAGTACTTTTATCAACTTTGATCTGCCAGCTAAGAAATAAATCACATTGAGTGGACACAGAGGGGATGAAACAGGAATGCTCTGTGTGAAGCAAAGAGATCACCTCCCAGGAGGGAGGTGACTGTGAGAACCACAGGCTTCTAAGAAAATCATCAGTGTGCTAGGAAGACCAGAAACAGAACCTGCAGACCAGAATGCCAGCCTGTTGCAAATAATATGAGACTATTACAGCCTTGCACTTGTTTGGAGTTTATGGGAGATTTGGTTCAAAGGAAAGAGACAGTTGTTTGCAGTTTGCAGGGCAATAATAATTATATAGAAATAAATAATGTACGGGTCTGTGGGCATGTCTGCATTAACTACTCAATTGGTAGGTGTTTAGCTAAACTTTAGAAAAAAGCTCTACTGAAGGCTGTAGATCACTCTCCTATAATATGCTGATGATTCTAGCAAATAGAAAAACTCATGCTAGAGATTTCCCAGCACACAGCAAACCCTGTAGAATGTTATCCATGGCTGCTGGAATAATTATCAAATATTGCCCACTCTTCACCTTTGAAATGAAGTCCAGTGAGATTTCCTGGTCTCTTGCAGTTAAGAAAGACCATGTGATGACCTTAGGTCCCAGTTATAGCAGAAGCCATTCTGGGGACTAATTCAAGAGAGACTCTTCAGAATTCTTTCTCTCCCTCTCTCTCCCTCTCTCCCTCTCTCTCTCCCTCCCTCTCTCTCTCTCTCTCTGAGATGGTGTTTCATTTAGTAGCATCCTAGAATGAAGATGAAAGGACAGCAAGCTATTAATGCTCATGGATGCAAACCACAGTCTTTAATGTTTTAGCCAGGAGAGACTGGAGCATTGTATGATAGCACAGACAACCTGGAGTACCCTTACTGATGAAACTCTGGTTACAATCCTCTATTAAATAGATGGAGAAAGAAAGAAACAAAAATATGGCTATATCTACATTCAATTCTAGTTACTGTTTTAAAGTGGTTTTGTTGAGTTGTAATTCACATCCTGTAATATCCACCCATTCCATTTACTTAATACGTGGAGGGCACACATGCCTTACTGTATGTGTAGAAGTCAGAGAACAACCTGCAGAAATAGATTCTCTCCTACCAACATGTGGGTCCAATGAATCAGACTCTAGTCATTGGGCTTAGCATCAAATGATTTTACACACTGAGCCATCTGTTCAGCCCAAATCCACCACTTTAAACTGAATGGTTTTTAGTATGCTGACAGATAGTGGCAGCCAGCACTAGAGTTATTTGGGTGACCTGTTCATGATCTTGAAATGGACGTCCACAGGTTTTATCTATCACCACCTAACACCAGACCAGCAGTCAGGAACCAATCTACTTCATATCTCTAGAGTATCATGTCCTTGTTTGTTCTCGTAGGTTAAATCATAATATGTGGTTTCTTGTGGCTGGAAGCTTTCAAGATTCATATCTATTTTTGCACATGTCAATACATTATTTTTTGTGGTTGAATGGCATCTTATGGTGTATGCCATAGATTACTCATTCACTGATAGACTTTTGCAAGTTCATGCTTGGGGTGTTCATGCATGTATGACTCACAGTGGCATACATTCATGTACAAGCTGTTGTCATTTCACTTCTGTAATTTGGAATGAAAATGTCTAGAAGGGACTGAAGGAGCTGAGAGAGTTTTGCAGCCCTGTGGGGGTGGGGGGAGTGAGCAACAGTGTCAAATGGCCAGACCACCCCGGAGTTACCGGAGACTGGACCACCAACCAAAGAGTACACATGGAGGGACCCATGCCTCCAGCCATGTATGTGGCAGAGGATGGCCTTGTTGGACATCAGTGGGAGGAGCTGCCCTTGGTACTGTGGGGGTTTGATGCCCCAGTTTAAGGGAATGCCAGGGGTCGGGAAGGCAGGAATGAGTGGGTGGGTGGGGGAGCACCCTCATAGAGGCAGGGGGAGGGGGATTGGATAGGGGGTTTTCAGAGGGGAGACTTGGAAAGGAGATAACATTTGAAATTTAAATAAAGAATATATCCAATAAGAGAAAAAGAAAATGTCTAGTCACAGGGCAACTCTTACCTTTAAAAACCACAGTTCCTCAGGTTGTATTAAATCTGTCAGATTATATTCAAAAGTGTCTATACCATTTACAACCACTCCTTTACATAATCCTATGAAAATTTTACAGTCACTAGCAGTGACCTTGAGATACACAATCCCCATATTTTGACCAATGATTGTTCTGATCTATTTTATTCTACCATCCCCATGGGTATGATGTGGTATTTCATTGTGGCCTCGATTTCCATACATATAATTGCTAATGATACCCAGTATTTATTCTTTTGCTTACTCATAATTTACATTTCTGCACAAAGAGATGTCTATTCAGATCACAGATGGTTTAATTAACTGGTTTATTTTTGTTATTAAGTTACAAAGGTTCTTTGCATATTCTGAAAATTAGTCCTTTATTGGTTATGTCTTTCACAAATGCATTCTCCCATTCCGTGGGTAGTTTTTCAAGTTTTTTGAAACATGAATTCTGTGATTTTAAACTTGTCTAACTATATTTTACTTATCATTTTTTGTGTCATACTTAAGAATTCTTTGTCAAATTTCAGTTGTGAGGATTGACCTTGTCAAGAAACATTTGCCATGCTTTCTTCTGAGTTACATGGGTTTATGGCTTTCATTTAGGTCTCGGATTCAAAGTCTATTCATTCTTAATCAATTTCTGGCAGTTCTGCAGAGCATGATTGATGTATAATAAGCTTTATATACTTAATGTGCAACTGTGGAAGTTTGAGCATAGGTTTCTACTCACGAAGACACTGCCACCATCAAGACAAGGAGCATTACCATTGCCTTTAAAAGATTTCTAATGCACTTTTGAAACCTCTTCCTTCTATATTTCTCTCTGGCAAATGTATGTGTAGCCACTGATGTTTATCAATATAAATTGGTTTAAAGGCTAATCAGTGGTGCTAGGTTGTAACTAGACAGGAGTAAGAAACTCTTGGATCCTTCTGTACAAAAATAAATGAAATAGGAAGTTATAACATTGTATATATTTTTTAAAATAGAAGAGTTTGATTATTTTCACCATAAATAAATTTGAACAATTTAGGTAATAGATTCATTTACCCTGAATTAATCATTACATGAGACATGAATATATCGAAGCATTCTGTGGCACCCCATAATTCTATAAAACTTTTAGACAGCTAAAATTTTAAGTTAAAATGTAATATGGTTTGGATTTTACAAAATCTGTATATAAGTTCATGTAGTATATACCCTTTTCTCGCATTTTTATCTTTGAAAATATATATAGCATAAAATCCTCATTTTATTCATTCATAAGTGTGCAGTATATTGTCAACAAGAGCCTTCATCATCTTGTCCAGTCATCACTGCCATCTCTCAAATAACTTGTTTATCTTCTCTAAAGTGTTATAGCCATTTAACAGTAAATACTAATTTCCTCCATCTCCTTAATCTCTGGAATCTTCTATTCTGCTTCCTGACTCTTTGACTATTCTAGAGTTTCATATAACTCTTTTGCCTAATTTGTCTAATTTAGCTTAATTAAGATTTATCAAGGAAGGCATAAAAGGTGGCTCAATAATTGTTTATACATACATCCTTAGTATATATTTTTAATCACAAACAATGAAGGATGTATCTTATTCCAGCCAGAGAGATTAAAGG
Organism: Rhynchomys soricoides; assembly: GCA_019843965.1. Taxonomy (NCBI): domain Eukaryota; kingdom Metazoa; phylum Chordata; class Mammalia; order Rodentia; family Muridae; genus Rhynchomys; species Rhynchomys soricoides. The sequence continues at coordinate 7,945,074 of JADRCH010000017.1, read as the reverse complement.
CATATGCTAAGGGCTGAGCCATATACCACTTGAAACAAGTATTTTCAGTAAATAACATAATCTTGGGGTTCATAGTATGATCCTGCAACATTGTGTTCTTGCAAAAGACCCAGGTTCAAATCTCAGTCACCACATGGTGGCTTACAAATATCTGTAACTCCAGTTCCTGTGCATCTGATAGCTTCTCTTGACCTCCACAGGTACCAGATTCATACATGGTGTACAGTCTTGCATGAAGATAAATCACTCAATAAATATAAAATAAATCTAATAAAAGATTTTTCTAAGTTATAGCTTATATCAAAATTTCATTTTTTTAATGAGACTGAATAACACCTCTCTCTCTCTCTCTCTCTCTCTCTCTCTGTGTGTGTATGTGTGTGTGTGTGTGTGTGTGTGCATGTGTGTGTATGTGTGTGTGTTTATTATCTCTTGATTCTTGATGAAAGGACATTGCTTTCATGTTTTGGCTTATATGAATAATGACATTGTGAACATAAGTGTAATAATATCTATTCAAATCCCTTATTTGTGTTTAAGGGACATGAACTCAGAAAAAAGAAATTCCTTACACTACTGAACTTATTATACATTGCTTATTCTTTATTACTATTGAATTGTATTTCACCATATGAATATATAACTATATTTTATTCATGATCATCTTCAATTGACTAGTATAGAGAAAGTTGTTGTGAACATTTATCTATGTACAGCATGCTTTTGTTATTTCTTCTGTAATATAGTAGAATATTGGACTTGTGTGCCTGTTTAAGGTTTTAGCATACTTGTAGAGATTGTTTTCCAATGAGATTATTCAGTTTTGTATCTTATTGCATCAGTTCATTTTGGCAATTTCACATATATACATGATTTATTTTGATCAAATTGACCCACAATGGCCTTTTCATATCCCCTTCCTCCTCTTTCTAGTCAGTCATCCTTCTATTTTCATGTCTTCATGTGTGCATGTGTGTGCATACATGTGTGTGTGTGTGTGTGCGCGCGCACGTGTGCACACACGTGCACATGTGTGTATGTGTCCTATTGAGTTTAATTACAGTTGCTTATTTGCATAAACATTGGTGAGGGTTATTTACTAGCCTGTGGACATACTTGCCAAAATGGTTGTAACAACAAAGAAAATGCCCCTCATCTCAGCTGTAATCATCAGCTGAAGGGAAGAAAGGGCCTTGGGAGTCTCTGTAGTAACCACAATCCACTGCAAAGGAGACTTCTTTGACCAAGGCAATAGCAATGCTAATCTACAGACAGAAACAGAACATTTTAGAAAACATTTTGACTGGTATAACATTATCTGTTCAGGAAAATAATAGTAACAACTTCCTAACCGGGGGTATGACCTCCTCAGTCATAGGCTTTTCACCAGGTATACAGTGCCAGCCTTAATTTCCCTCTAGGCAGAAAGTGGTTTGTTATATTCTTAATGATTGTGTCACTATTCATTGCTTTAATCAGCAGGCATGTCTTGCTTGACAGTTCATCTGGGTAGCATGTTGATTTCTGTCCACTTGATTATGTAAGAGTTTCCAATTTCAGTCTTGAAATGTGTTTACTGTTGTATCATTGTGACTACAGTTTACAGTGTTATAATGATTATTGGCATTGAATAGAGTTTCATCTTATTATCTGGCATCTATATGTTTTTGTGGTTAATGACATGTTCATATTTTCTACCCATTCTAAATGTTTGGTTTTTTATCTTGGAATTTTAAAATACTCAAAAAGTATACAGACAATTGGCTGTCTGTATCCTCAGGTTTGAGATTTTTAGGTTACTATTAATATCAAATAAAAATACTATGTAAAAATACCTGTTCTGAGCATGTACAAACTTTCTAGTCATTATTTCATCATTAATAGAGTATAACAATAATTTATACAGCATTCACTTTGGATTACATTTTATAATCCAATTAAAAGATGGTTAAATCATGCAGACTCTTTGTGTGGTTTGAATATAAATTCTACATCATTTTACTTAAGAAACTGGCATATGCTTAAGAGTCGTTGACCTTGGGGTTTCTGAAATCAATTCCTGAGAACACAACAAAGGATGGGTGTACATTCTGGATACCATTTATCAGACTGATACTTTGTAAACATTCTCTTTTTGCCAATGGATCATCATGTCACTATTGTTTTTTGAATACAGCTTTTCAGTTTTGATTTGGCCCCTCAATAATTTTCCCTTAGCAAGTTAAACATTTTTAATTGTAGTCTTAACTTTAATTTTTAAAATTAGTTTATTATGTTTCATACTGACTTCTGCATTCATCTCAAGTTCATGTTCATATATGGCAAAGATGAATATTTGTACAAGGCTAATAAGTATTTCAGCATTGTCTGTTGAATAATTCATTTTCTTCTTCTTCTTCTTCTTCTTCTTCTTCTTCTTCTTCTTCTTCTTCATCTTTTGTTGAAAAGTAGTTGATTTATATTCAGGGATGTATTTCTGAAATCTCCATTCTTTTCCATTAGCCTACTTCTTTAGTTGATTCCCAAACTCCAATGCCTCAAGTATTATAGATTTGAGAGATAGCTGTTAGTTTCCTAATTTTGTTTTTTGTCTCCATCATTGTTTTGTCAACTTTAAGTCCATGTTATAATACTTACACATTGTCAAGAATAACTTCGTCAATTAAAAAGAAATTTTAACTGTATTTTCAAATCATATATATCATATATGATTTATTACATACTATTTTGTTTTGAGATAGGGCTTTACTATGTAGCCAAAGCTGGGCTGGAGTCACTATGCTACACTTGGTTTTAGCTTACCATTCTTCTGGCCCAGCCTTCAGTATGCTGGATTTCTATCCATGTGCCACTAAGGGCTGGCTGGATTTTTAATTGGGAGAAGAATAATGTTGGAAGGTATTACAGTTTTCCTTGGGATAACTGATTTAATGCCTAGATCTGCTACTTCAAATGTCTACACCTGTGCAGCTTGCATCACTTGAAGGTTTTCTCTCATAATTATTTTATTTTCCTCTGTCCTTCCATGCCTGGCTATCGTTTGTCCACGGCCATAAATTGTGAATGCTCTCTTATTGTATCCTGGGTACTGTAATCTCCCTGTAAACTTCCAAGATTTTCTTTTGATGTGTATTTTGGAGTGTATTTGTTTTGGTTTTGTTCATTTGATTTGTCTTTTCAGAAGTTTTAAGCCATCTTTATTCATGGCTAGTTATTACTCTAAGGATCTGAATGTTATACCCAATACTCTGCATGTAATGATTCTGTTAAGTCTGACTATAAGACAGACAGGCTTCAGCTTTGTCTGTATACTGTCATATGTTTCTTTCTGGTTCTTACAAGTGACCATTTTCTGGGTTTATGCAAATTTTCTGACATACAAACAGGCATCTACTAGTTTTTTACTGAATTCTTATGAGATCCCATGCCATTCTCAGGATCATGATCCCTGACTGGATCTCTCAGGTGCTTGACACTCTGCCCACTCTAACATCAATGGTCTCCCTGTGTTCCACTGGATCTCATCAAGTTAAGAGAGCCACCAAGTTCTATATCTGTATTCTCTACCTTGATTGTGACTTGGAACTTCTTCTCATTTAACAATGTCAAGTATAAAGCTTATCCTAAAAGTTTTTAAAGACAACTATCTTTCGATTCTTAATTTTCGTTGTCTCTAAAATCATGGGTTCATATTTTTATCCAGTTTTTCTACATAGGTGTTGCACTTGAAAACAATAAATCTAATACCTGTTACTTTGCAGTAACTAGAAATCCTCCTAAGCTACAGGTACTTTGATTAACTACAACATTCGTTGATTTGTGTTGTGCTCCTTAATAGAAAGATTTGTCCAAATTACTCCGCACACTCTTTCAACACAGGAAATGACAGAGCAATCACTCACCAAGAGATCCGTATATTTTCACTATTTAATCTGCATAAAAATGAAACACACTATCAAAAAAACCAACAAAAAAGACAACAAAAACAACAACAACAACAATAACAACAATTGTTAGCTTTGCCCTGCTCAGTTTTCTTCTTAATGGAAATGTATCCTTCTTTTCTTGTGGATGTCTGAGTTCATGGATTGCCTCTAGAGTCCTCCTTGCAGGCTACTACCCTGGAAACTTTTATAAGCAAGTGTGTTGACAGAAAACCCTACCCTACACCACGCAGATGGTAGTGTGAGTTTGAGGGCCATTGAATGCCGGGATTTTCTCCAATTCATCACAATTAAGCACCTGTGCTAAATAAGCTGCACAGCTCTACTGTGGATTTAAAGCCATGAAATGGTAACCATCAAAGTCTCCTTTCCATTTAATGGGATAAATGGCATGAAGGCTCTCCAGATGTTGCTTAGTGATAAAATATGAGAGGCCTTCTCTGGAGGCTCTACGGGCTCTGGTGAACCCTCCTGCCTGTGTCCTCCGTGCTTTGTCTATGGCAGGGCTGTCACTCTCTTTAAACACTGAGATGCTACTACAACTTATCATATTCTCACCTTCATTCTCTGGCAAGGCCACAACACATCATCCTGGACAATTAAGAATATGGGCCTGGACATCACAAAGACCCAACTTCAAAGCCCAGCTCTCTCTTTTCCCATCTGTGTAACCACAGACATGTTATTTAAGCATTGTGGCCCTCAATTGCCATCCATGCCCTATCACAGAAAACATAATGCAATGTTTTTGTGGAGATGAGATAGAATAATAAATGTGAATGAAATTCAATACTCAATGCTCAGTGAAGAGGATAGTCTAATACTCAATAAATATACAAAAACGGCAATAAATCAAGCCTCATTTTAGCATTCTTAATAATCACTTTTACAGTGAGGGTTATTTACACTCTGTTGAGCCATTTGATTTCAAGTAGCTGATATCCTTCCTGTGCAGCTGTTCTCAGACAAATAAATCAAATTCATGATCTCCTGACAAACTGAAAATTTTATCTTAAACATTAGCACCAACATTAATGGGGAAAACTATTTCTCACAAATCCAGTTTTTCAATAGAAATTCAGACTTCTGACTTTCTAAATATTTGAGCTCTCTTTGATTAGTGATCCCCAAATTTCATGTTATGATAACTGGGGACTGAGAACCAACTAAAGTGTTCAGTAGAGTGGTTCCTATCAGAGAATCAGTGCACAATTCATTTCTCTATTTTATTAGTTACTTTCCTTGTCTCCACGAAAATATGCCCAACAGAAGAAGCAAGGGAAGAAATGTTTATTTTGAGCCATGGTTTCAGAGTATACAATCTCTCATGGTGTGACCCACAGAAAAGGTTTTGTCTGTGGTGACAGAAGTATGTGATATGATTTGTTAGCATTTCAATAGATACGATAGAGAAGTCCAATCATGTCTAGAAGTAGATATCAATTTCAAAGCACATCCACAGTCTACTAACTGGGCCATAGTACCAAAGACCCATCTTCCCAAAACTTTGCCCAGTTAGTGACCATACACACACACACACACACACACACACACACACACACACACACAAACATGAGCCTCTAGATGACATTTCATACTGAAACTGTATGAGTTCCTGTCTTAGTCAGGGTAACTATTCCTGCACAAACATCATGACCAAGAAGCAAGTTGGTGAGGAAAGGGTTTATTGAGCTTATACTTCCATGCTGCTGTTCATCACAAAAGGAAGTCAGGACTGGAACTCAAGCAGGTCAGGAAGCAGGAGCTGATGCAGAGGCTATGGAGGAGTGTTTGTTACTGGCTTGCTTCCTTCTCCTGACTTGCTCAGGCTGCTTTCTTATAGAGCCCACAGATAGTACCACTCACAAGGGGCCCTCCCCCCTTGATCACTAATTGAGAAAATAGCTTACCTCTGGATCTCATGGAAGCATTTTCACAACTGAAACTCCTTTCTCTGTGATAACTTCAGCTTGTGTCAAATTGACACACAAAACTAGCCAGTACAATTGACCCCTTGTCAACTTGACACACAAACACATCACCAATAAGCCTCGACCCTTAATTTCTTATTCATTCCCAAGATCTAAATAACTTTAAAAGTCCCACATTCTTTGCAAATTTTTACATATTAACAGTTCAGTCCCTTTTAAACATCCAATCTCTTAAAATTAAAAGTCTTTTAAAAATTCAAAGTCTCTTAACTGTGGGCTCCGCTAAAATACCTTCTTTCTTCAAGAGGGAAAATTATCAGGCCACAGTCACAATCAAAAGCAAAATCAAACTCCAACCGTCCAATGTCTGGGATCCACTCACGATCTTCTAGATTCCTCCAAGGGCTTGAGTCACTTCCCAGCTCTGCACTTTGTAGCACACACCTTGTCTTCTAGGCTGCAGATGCCTGTACTCCACTGATGCTGCTGTTCTTGGTGGTCATCTCATGGTACTGGCATCTCCAAAACACTTCTGTCTTCCGCTGCTACTAGGCATTACCAACAGCCTCTCAAGCTGTCTTCATGGTACCAAGTCTCAACTCCTTTGCATGACCACTTCAGTCCTGGGCCATCAATTGCAACTGAGGCTGCACCTTCACCAATGGCCTTCTGCTGCCTCTCACAGTGCCCAGGCCTCAGCTGCTCTTCATGACTCCTTTATGCCTTCAAAACCAGTACCACCTGGGTGATTCTTACACATTACCAAGTTCTGCCACAGCACAAGGTACAACCTTGGCTATCTCTGGAACACAGCCTCTTTGTGCTCTCAGAAAACACTTCCCAGAAGATGTCACCTCAATGATGCTGCTCTCTTCCCAATCACCACCACTTTCCCAGCTCCAGCTAAGCAGCATCAATAGTCCCAGTAATGCAATGGTTTTGCTTTAGTAGTTCTGGTATCTTGTTAGTCACAGCTGATTTCTTCAGCCTCAGCTAACCAAAACCACAGAATTTTAAATCAGACTAGCAATAGCCCTGATAAGAGTCTTTAATCTTCCCTCTGAAATTTAACAAGCCAGACCTCCATCTTCTGCACTGTTCTCAACATTATCTTCCAAGCTTATACAGAACATTCCACAGAGCTCTTAACATCCCAATGACTCTTCTAGCTCAAAGTTCCAAAGTCCTTCCACAGTCCTCTCAAAAACGTGATTGGGTTGTCACATGAATACCCCACTTCTGGTACCAGTTTGTCTTAGTCAGGGTTTCTATTCCTGCACAAACATCATGACCAAGAAGCAAGTTGGGGAGGAAAGTTTATTGAGCTTACACTTCTATGCTGCTGTTCATCACAAAAGGAAGTCAAGACTGTAACTCAAGTAGGCCAAGGAGCAGGAGCTGATGCAGAGGCCATGGAGGAATGCTGCTTACTGGCTTGCTTCCATCTCCTGGCTTACTCAGCCTGCTTTCTTATAAAACCCAAGACTACCAGCCCACAGATGATACCACTCACTTCTTGATCACTAATTGAGAAAATGCCTTACCTCTGGATCTCATGGAGGCATTTTCTCAACTGAAACTCCTTTCTCTGTGATAACTTCAGCTTGTGTCAAATTGACACACAAAACTAACCAGTGCAGTTCCCCATACCAAATTTTATCATCTAATACAGTGAATTTTAATTTTTCTAAAATCCCCCCAATCTATTTCTGACCCTGTTGTTTAAGTGGGATTCGATAGTATGGATCAAGCACTCAGAATTGAATCTATAAGGATGGAAAGAAAATTCTGGAACTTTTCTATGCCCACAGACATATGAAAGTATTTGTAGGCACAAGTAGGCAGCCAGAATCAGATGTTTTAGTAGTGACTCTAGATCCCCACCCACAATAAATTATTCTTTATGTTTCTTAGGCATAAATTCCCTATGGGGGACTTTCTGCATTGCCAAACGATAAAGTATAGATGGACACTAAATATCCCTTCCCATTTGCCATGGTTGCATGAGCCAGTGGGAGAGCAGTACGGCTTCGGGGTAGCAGCATCAGGCAGAGAAGCTGGTACTTTTACTAATTATTTTACTTTCTTTAGAGTAACACATGTGGATGTGATGGTTCTAACTGTAGACTAACTTGTCCAAACTCAAACCATACATTTAGCATTCCACCTCACACCAGTCAGAATGGCTAAGATCAAAAACTCAGGTGACAGCAGATGTTGGCAAGGATGTGGAGAAAGAGGAACACTCCTCCATTGCTGGTGGGAATGGAAGCTGATACAACCTCTCTGGAAATCAGTTTGGCAGACCCTCAGAAAATTGGACATAATACTACCTGAGGACCCAGCTAGTCCACTCCTGGGCATATACCCAGAAGATGCTCCAACATGTAATAAGGACCCATGCTCCACCATGTTCATAGCAGCCATATTTATAACAGCCAGAAACTGGAAACAACCCAGCTGTCCCTCAACAGAGGAATGGATACAGAAAATGTGGTACATTTACACAATGGAATACTACTCAGCTATTAAAAACAATGACTTCATGAAATTCTTAGGCAAATGGATGGAAGTTGAAAATATCATCCTGAGCAAAGTAACTGAGTTACAAAAGAATGAACACAGTATGTACTCATTGATAAGTGGTTATTAGCCCAAAAGTTTGGAATACCCAAGAGTCACTTCACAGACATTGGGCTGAGTATGAGGTCCCAGATGGAGGAGCTGGAGAAGGGACTGAAGGAGCTCAGGAAGTTTGCAGTCCCAGGGAGGGAACAACAGTGGCAACTGGCCTGACCCCTCGATGCTCCCGGAGACTGGATCACCAAACAAAGAATACACATGGAGGGACCCATGGTGCTGACCACATATGTGACAGAGGAGGGTCTTGTTAGCCATCTGGGGGAGGAGAGGCCCTTGGGCCAGAGGGTGTTAGATGCCCCAATATAGGAGAATGCCAAGGAGGGAAGCCTGGATTGGGTGGGTGGGTGGGTGGGGGAATACCCCCATAGAGGCAGGGGGAGGGGGAGGGAATAGGGATGTTCCAAAGGGGAGATCTGAAAAGGGGGAAACATTTGAAATGTAAATAAAGTATCAAGAAAAAAATAAAAAAATAAAGAGATACATCTAGAAAAAAATTTTTTTAAAAAAAAGTTAAAAAGAAAATCTAGAAGAGATACTTTCTGAAATTTAAACCTTGTTGGGGGTTATATTGGTTCGGATTTTGGAAATTTCCAAAGTTTCCATTTAAATGAAATCTGTGCAGTAAAATTATAAAATCTAAAATGTTCCTAGTCTTGGGTCTTTGAAATAAGAGCTACATAACATATGCCATGTTAGGAGCCAGATAATCTCAATCACATGCCATAATAACATGAAGAGAATGTCTCAGAAACTTCATTGCTCCTCAGCATCTGTTTCATCTCCCTGTAGGCTTCTCTACATGGAAATATTTTGCAGTATAAAGTCTCCATTCTGCCTTTGTATACATATGTATATGTATATGTATATATACGTGTGTGTGTGTGTGTGTGTGTGTGTGTGTGTGTGTGTATTTTATTAGCTTTACTGTGACCATCTATATTCCATACCAGCATCGTCAACAAATGGTGCTGGTCTAACCGGCAGTCAATATATAGAAAAATGAAAATAGGCCCATATTTGTCACCTTGCCCAAAATCCAAAGTGGATCAAGGCTCTCAACATAAAACCTGATACACTGAATCTAATAGAAGAGGAAGTGGGAAAGAGCCTTGAACTCATTGGCACAGGGAGAAATTTCCTAAACAAAATTCCAATGGCTTACACTCTAAGATCAAGAATTGATAAATGGAACCTCATGAAACTGGAAAGCTTCTGTAAGGCAAAAGACATATCCAATAAGACAAATCGGCAACCTACAGATTGGGGAAAAAATCTTCACTAACCCCACATCTGACAGAGGGCTAATATCCAAAATATATAAAGAACTCAAGAAGCTAACCACCAAAAAACCAAACAACCCAATCAAATAATAGGGTAGAAGTAAACTGAGAGTTTACAATGACTGAGAAACACCTAAAGAACTGTTCAAAGTCCTTAGTAATCAAAGAAATGCAATTCAAAATGACTGAGATTCCACCTTAATCAGAATGGCTAAGATCAAAACCTCAGGCGACAGCACATGTTGTCAAGGATGTGGAGAAAGAGGAACACTCCTCCATATTGCTGGTGGGATTGCAAACTGGTACAACTACTCAGGAAAACAATCTGGAGGTTTCTCAGAAGATTGGAAATAGATCTACCTGAAGACCCAGCAATACCACTCTTGGGAATATACCCAAAAGATGCCCCACCATGCCACAGGGGCATGTGTTCCACTATGTTCACAGTGGCTTTGTTTGTGATAGCCAGAAGCTGGAAACAACCCAGATGTCCCACCACAGAAGAATGGATACAGAAAATGTGGTTCATTTACACAATGGAATACCACTCAGCTATTAAGAATGAGACATCTTGAGTTTTGCAGGCAAATGGATGGAACATAAAATATCATCCTGAATGAGGTAACTCAGACTCAAAAGGACATTCATGGTATGTACTCACTAATAAGTAGATATTAGCCCAAAAAATAAATAAATAAAAAGTGCCAAATACCCAATATATAGCCCACAGAACTCAAAAAGGTCAACAAGCTGAAGAGCCCAAGTGAGGATGCCTCAATTCCACTTGTGAGGGAGAAAAGATCAACCACAAGGTAGAAGGGAGGGATCTGGGGGTGAATGGGGGTCGGAAGAGGGGAACATGATTGGATATTGGGGGGAGAACTGAAATCCCTGAGGGCCAGCAGAAATAAGGGAAACATGCAACCTCGGGAGGTAGCAGGTTGGGGGGACCCTCCAGAATATACCAGAGACCTGAGAGGTAAGAGACTCTTGGGACTCAAAGAGAGGGAACTTAGATGAAATGTCCTACTTCGGGGAGAGGGAACTTGTAGAGCCCACCTCCACCAGAAAGACAGGGCATCAAGTGAGGGATGGGGCTGCCATGCCACAATCAAAACTCTGACCCATAATTGTTCCTGTCTGAAAGAACTGCAGGAATGGAAATGGAGAGGAGCCTGAGAAAAAGAAGGTCCAGCGACAGGCCGGGAGTGAGATCCAGCTTAATGGGAGACCCCAAGACCTGACACTATTACTAAGGCTATGGAGCCCTCACAAAAAGGGATCTATCATGACTGCCCTCTGAAAGACCCAGCAAGCAGCTGAAAGAGTCAGATGCAGATATTTGTTCCCAACCAACGGACTGCTGACCCCTGTGGTTGAATTAGGGAAAAGCTGGAAGAAGCTGATGAGGAGGGCGGCACTGTAGAAGGACCAGCAGTCTCAATTAATCTGGACCCCCGAGATCTCTCAAACACTGGACCACCAACCAGGCAGCATATACCAGCTTATATGAGGCCCCCAACACAGATACAGCAGAGGACTGCTGGGTCTGGGTTCAGTCAGAGTGGACGCACCTAACTCTCAAGAGACTGCAGGCCCTAAGGAGTTTAGAGGTCTGGTGGGATGGGGGTGAGTATGGGGACATCCTCATGGAGAAAGGGGCTGGGGAGGAGGTATGGGATGTGGAACAGTAGGAGGGTGGAGCGGAAGGGGAATAAAATCTGGAGTGTAAATTAATTAATTAATTAATTTTTAAAAATCATGAAAATTTTGGCGCATATTCAGAAAACTGTATCTCCATCATCACAGTCTGTTGTGGGAGTCATATTTACTTAATCTCCATTGGCTCAACAACCTCTCCTGGCTTTAGAGGGAAAACCTCCCATAAGGAGACGTCTCATTCAGAAGGTCAAGTGCTCAGAAGAAGAATGAAACCTTACTCCTCAACCTAAGGCACACTAGGGGCCATAGTATTCAGAAAGTGTGTATGGAAGATATATAATGCCAATAGGTTTTATTAGAAATTTCTAAATTGTAATTGAAAATAGAAAAAAGTGATGCTTTATGAAAAAAGTTTATTCTAAGGTGATCTAAAATTTAAATAAATAGATTTTTCTTTCCTAGAAGAGGAAAGTCAGTTGACAACTTAGGAATGGTAAGTTAGGATTAATTCATGTAAAACCCAGTATGTTTTTGAGAGGTATTTGAATGACAAGCTATAGTTGACTCTTGTGGAACAAATAAAAATGATAATTAAACTATAAAATAATATTAAGTACTCTACGAGAGCCACAGAATTATGTGTGTTAGAGGTTGTGTATATCTCCTTCATTCCTTCAATAATCAGTGATCCTGACACCATCTCCATTTTACGGGCAAATGAAACTCAAAGGGAAGTCACTTATCAAATGTCACACAGTAAGACAATCCTACTTGTAACCAATTATTAAGAATAATAGTTGATAGGAAAAAATAAATAATTTCTTCCAAACTGGTAACAGTGAAAATACATAAGGGTGGGGCCATGGAAGTTTCCTTTCATTTGTGGTTTAACTTCTTACCATAGAACTGTACAGGTTTTTTATTCTTAATTAAAATATTACATCATTTACCCTATTCCCTTTTTCAATTTCATGACTTCTTTTTCTATAAATATTATTGTTTTATATATGAGTATATATGCATATGATTATACATATGAACACAACCTTTTGGGTCCGTTTTGTACTAAGTATATCTGTATTTCTAGGGCTAGTCCCTTGCTGTTGGATGATGAAGTAGAGTCTCATCCATATGAAAGACTAATTCTCTCACTAAGCAGTCACTAACTGCCTGTAGTTATTCATCTAGGGGTAGGTGAGTCTTTGGGCTTTCTCCTGTCTATGCTGGGTTATCAACTGGTGTTCAATTGTGCACGTCTTGTTTAGGCAGCCATAGGCTTGAGATTTCATGGGTGTAGCTTCCCTGTCAGATCCAGAAGACACTATCTCCCAGCAACTCCCTCGTCCTTAGGATTCTTATACCTATTTTTTTTTTTTTTGTATGTTTGGATACCATGTTCTTGCGTTTATATATTTAAAACAAAAACAAAAACAAAAACAAAAACAAAAACTGAAATGAATCATCAACTCAGTCAATAAATTGGCTAATGAAACGAACAGTCAGTTTTTAAATGAAATACAAACGACCAATAAACATAAAATAATGTTCAAACTCTCTAAACATTAGAGATCTGAAAATTGAACTACACTGAAATTCCAGTTCACACCAGTTAAAACGGTATCATTTTTATTGGCTATTTTATTTGTTGACATTTCAAATGTTATCCCCCTTCCCTGTTTCCCCTCAGCAAACCCCCACCCCAACCCCCACCCCACCCCTGCTTCCCCCACCCACTTACCCACTCCCACCTCACCACCCTAGCATTATTCTCCTATACTGGGGCATCGATCCTTTACAGGACCAAGGGCCTCCCCTCCTATTGATGCCAGATAAGGCCATCTTCTGCTACATATTCGACTGGAGCCATGGTATCTCCATATGTACTCTTTGGTTGGTGGTTTAGTCCCTAGGAACTCTGGGTGGTTTGGTTGGTTGATACCATTGTTCTTCCTATGGGGTTGCAAACTCCTTCAGTCCTTCCCCTAACTCCTCCATTGGGGTCCCTGTGCTCAGTCCAAGGGTTGGCTGTGAGCATCTGTATCTGTATTGGTCAGGGGACAATGACCTGGGGACAGCTATACCAGGCTCCTGTCAGCAAGTACTTCTTGGCATCAGCAGTAGTGTCTGGGTTTGGTGTCTACAGATGGGATGAATCCCTAGGTGGGGCAGTCTCTGTATACCTTTCCTGCAGTCTCTGCTCCACTCTTTGTCCCTGCATTTCCAGAAGTTGGAAACAACCCAGATGTCCTTCAACAGAGGAATGGGTACAGAAAATGTGGTACATTTACACAATGGAGTAATGTATAAATATGAAAAAACAATGGCTTCATGAAATTTGCAGGCAAATGGATGGATGGAAGTAGAAAATATCATCCTGAGTGAGGTAACCCAATCACAAAAGAACACACATGGAATGTACTCACTGATAAGCAGATATTAGGCAAAAAGCTCAGAATACCCACAATACAACTCACAAACCATACAAACTCAAGAAGATGAAAGATCAAAGTGTGGATGCTTCAGTCCTACTTAGAAGGGGGAACAAAATAACCACAGGCAGTAGAGGGAGGAAGGGAGGGAGATAGGAGGGGAAGGGGGAGGGGAAAAAAAGTGGGCAGGATAAGGTATCAGAGGAGACAGGGAGAAGTACAGAGGGTCAGGAAACTGAATGGAGATGTATAGCAGTGGGGGATGGGGAACTCGAGATAGCCACTACAAAGTCCCAGATGCCAGAAACCCAGGACCCAATGGGGATGACATTAGTGGAAATAACCAACAAAGGGGAGAGAGAACCTGTAGAGACCATATCTAGAGGTTAGGCACGGTCCCCACCCATCTCAAAATTATTAACCGGGAATTGCTCCTGCCTAAAGGAAATGATATCATTAAGAAAACAAACCCTGCTAAAATGTGGACAAAAAGGCACGCTTAATCTATCTCTGGTGGGAATATAAACTAGCTCAGCCACAGTGGAAGTCAGTGCCTCCTCTTCCTCAGCGTTCCTTAAGTATGGAGGTTGTGTGTGATGAGCGTGTCAAGTAAGGCTGAGTACCTTAGTCAATTATTCTCTGCATTTTTGCCAGTTGTAACCTGCACAGGTCCCATCTGCTACCAAAAACAAAAAAAAAAAAAAAACTTCTTTGGTGAGGCATGAGAGCTATACTTTTCTGTGGGTATAAGTGTTTAGAATGCAGTTTTCAATGTTCAACTCTAGGAGCTTTTTGATTAAATTATTCCTAAATGTTTCCTATTTTTTATGTTGTTATAACAGAATTGTTTGTTAATTTTCTCTTCAGAATGTTCATCTCTAGTGTATAGAAATGCAACTCAATTTTGCTTATTCATTCTGTGCCTACCTGGAAGCCGAATTCATTTACTTTTTTTGTAATTTTTATTTTGGGATATTTACTTAATATACATTTCAGAGGTTTTCCCCTTCATTCCGTATATGGAATCATGCCAATTTTGAGTAGATAGACAGTTTCATTCTTTCCTCATAACTTGGAAACCTTATGTGCCTTGCTTCATTTTACCTTATTTCTCTAACTAGACTGTCCAGTGAAAAGTTAACTAATAATGACAGTTTTTCTTTTCTTAGTCCTGATCCCCGGGAGAAAGCTTTCAACCTTTCAGCCTTTTCATTTTCTTTGTTCTTTGGGGTTGTAGGAGGGGCTTTCATTGGTTGGTTGGTTGGTTGATTTAGACCCAGTGTCTGACTTTATAGCCCCAACTATTCTGGAATTTATTGTGTTGTTCAAGTTGGCTCTGAACTTTCAGGAAGACATAGATTGCAGGGATGTGCCACATGTGTCTAGCTTAATTGTTTCTCACTAAAAGAGTGAACTATTTCTAGACCTATAAAACATATGTATGTTTCTACACAGATAATAAAATTAGGATAAAACCCACTGAAGTTCTTAAAATAATAAAAGGCTACCATTGTCCTCCTTAAGTAATAGAAGACAACAACAGATCAGTATTGAAAGTTACCAGTTGCACAGAAAGACACCTGAGACTGTAAAGAGTTATTGGATACATCTTTCCTATGGGGAGAGGGTAGGACGGACCTGTGACCCTCGAATGCCCACAATTGCATAGCCACATCTATATATAAAAAGAGAAGTCTTCCAATTGAAGTTGATAGCCAAAAACTCAATATTCAGAAATCTACAATCAATATAAAGGAATTACATAGTTGCTAGTAACTGCCAAGCATAGTCTTCAAATTTTGAATCATTGAAATCCCTATAACTGATAGCATCCATTTTTTAGGAACCAGAAGCAAGGCAGGGGAAGGTGAGTATAGTGAGCCTGTCTGACCTACTTCAGTGATGGTCGATACCTCATTACACTGTCAGTTGTGGACTCTGTATTTATAGATTCTACCTAAAACAGTCTTCATAAATAACATCTGTGACCATGGTGATTTTCTATTAATTATTACAACCATGTGAGATATACAATTTGGCTTTAGGAGATAAAGATGGAAATTGAGACTCAGGAATGTTGAGTATTTCATCTAGTTATATAGTGGGTAGATGTTGAAAATATGATTTGAGTCTAGAATTTGTATTCAATGTAATAATTTTGATAAATGATGCATGGGAGTATTTTTATATTTATTCAAAATTTAAATTATATGTATATGCATGTGTATCTGTATGGGTATGACTCAGGTACCCACAAAAGCCAGAACCCCTAGATCTGGAGTTACAGACAGTTGTAAGATGCCCTACATAGTTGCTAGGCCCTGACCTCAGGACCTCTGAAGGAACAGTATGCTCCCTGGCACCCAAAAGAGTATGATTATGCAAATAATCTATTCAGTCTGTATGAACAGGACAAGTAAGGTCATGCTACAGGAACAAATAGCTCCTGAATTCCACAAGCCTGAAACTACTCTCTTTAATTTTATTATACAACCCAGGGCAATGGATTATCACACATTCTCTAAACGTCAGTATTGCCCACTGCCATCTCCCTCCCTCTACATGTATCTGCCATGCCCAAAATTAATACTTCTAGTGCAAGCAATTGCAATATTTATCAAGCATCTAAGAATGTGTTCTGTAAACCAACACCTGTGTATTTCACTGATATTGGAGAAAAAACAACAGCAACAGTAAAAACACTCCAAGTTCCTTAAAGGAAAATATCATATCAAATTTCAGATATTACCATAACAGCAATTTCTGTCATTTCAAATTGTCTAGTTTCAGTAGAAAGCATCCAAATCAGGACTGAAAATAAGCCTTGACCACAAGAAATTTTCCAGGAGAGTTTTTATTAAAGTTTTTATTAAAGGGCAGAAGTTCAGCTTAATCTTCAACAGGATGAAGGGTTGCAACCGATTACAATGTCGAAAAGATATTGAATTTGGTTTGGACATATGGGGAAAGTAAACTTGGGCTTTCTGTGTGCATGAAAGGAACCACTGAAAGGAGAGAATTAAAGCCACACTATCTCCTTGTCATACTGTGTGCATAATGACCCAGCATGTTCTTGACCCATCACAGAGATAAACTGGTGGATTTTCCCTTCTGCCAAGACTAGTAATGTGCAATGCATTTAACAACTACATTTGCATATAGAAAGTATCATTGACCTTTGAATTTCAAAGGACAAAGATTTAAAAGGACATTCATTCCAAAAGCCATTTAATTTGTGCCCCAATGCTCTTTTTCTACAGCCATGTAGAAACAAACATGCTGCCACTTCACAATGAGAAAATGACACGAAGCATCTTTCTATGTGGGAGATTTACCAATGTGGTTCAGAAGCTGCAGGAACAAACTCCCATTTCTCTTACTCAAAGCCATTTATGTTGTCACTGTAATTGCAAGTGTTAAAACTGAATATAAGCATAATGAGATGGTTCTTTAAGATAATAGAATCGTATGAGCATGCATTTTCCCCTTTAGAACGCAAATTCAGGTAGCGTATAATATGTCAAAGGATCCATCCTCTTCTGCTACTTTTCCTTTTCAATGCTACAGTTCTAGAAAGAATGAAAGAAAAATATCCTGTGTTTCTTTCTTTCACAGCCTCCTATCTCTAACTTCTTAAGCATCAGCTATCCAAGTTGATCTTAAACTTGAATAACTGCATTCTTTAGTTTATTCCTTCATTTTTTCTGTCTCTATGTGTACATGATAGCTGCTGGCAAGACATTCTTCACAATATCTTCATTACTGAAATGTCAGTGTAAACATCGCCATGTGTCCCTGGCCCTTGGGACCTGCCAGAGGGTCAATGGTGAGAAGGCACAATAAAGAAATGAACAAATATATGAAAGATGCAATTTAGGAAGTATAAATGTCATAAATTAGGTGAAAGGGCAGTGTGAGATGATATGTCAGTTGAGTAGGAATGGGTAAAGCTACTATAAACTTGAAAGCTACCCTGAAGATCTGACATGATGCTCAAAGTATTCCCAAGAGTGCATTGAGAATCAAATCACAGGCAAACTATTGAGGAAACCAAGAGAAAGAAGCAATTCAATCTTTATTTATGAAGTTAAAATAACCTAATTGTTGTCTAGTCCTTCCAGTTTTGCCTCCCCTGTGTAACACACAGGGGATGATGCTGGCTGGAAAAGGGCACATACTATGAATTTTGAGGATTGGGGCTAGATCTGGGTCTGGCTCTTGCCTTATCTGTGAGACTGTGTCCTCAATAATCAAATTGGGGCTGCTTTAGTAAACATCCCATCAGGAAACTGTGGCATCCCCAGTTCAGGGAATTTGAAGAGGTTCTTTTGCAAAGGGCCTAGTCAGAAATGTAAGGTATTGATGAGCCATGAGGAGTGAGGAAGGGCACCAGAACTGAGGTAAGTCACAGCAGAGCTGTCAATACAGAACAAGACAAAGCAAGATTCAATAAGAAAAGGCAAAGCCCTCATATCCAGGCTGGATGAGGCAATCTAATAGGGGGAAAAGAATCCTAAGAGCAGGCAAAAATGTCAGAGACACACCCACTCACAGTTAGGAGTTCCAACAAAACCACCAAAACATACGCAGAGGACCTGGTGGGGAGTCATGCTAGTCCCATGCTTGACTCTTCCATCTCAGTGAGCCCCTGTGAGCCCTGCTAAGTTAATTTAGTGGGCCATGTTCTCCTGGTGTCTTCCATCCCTTCTGACTCCTACAGTCATCCCCCCTCTTCCATGGGGTTCCATGATCTCTCAGGGAGGGCCCTGATAGAGACCTCCAATTTAAACTCTTTCTCTGAATAATATCTGGCTGTGGGTCTCTTTCTTCTCTTGGAGACCTGCTCTTTTCTGAAGAAGAAACTAAGGAGGAGTAGATTTGGGGGCAAAGGAAGGGGAGGAAGAGCTTTAAAGAGTTGAAGGAGTAGAAACTGTAGTCAGGTTGTATTGTATGAGAGAAAAATCTAATTTCAATATTAATAAATAAATAAAACTATCTTCACCTCTAAACCCCAATGTACACAATAATAAGTTGCCACTAGACCTTAAAAAGACAGAATTCTTACTATTCTATATTGAACTGGTGTTTTCCTTCTCCATAGATGAGCAATATTCATGAAACATAGTAGGCATGCAGTAAGTGTCAGGTACATGGTAGCAACAGTTCAGCACACGGAATTCCAAGGAAGACACACCTCCTGTAGTGTTTTAACCCTCCCTCTAAAATTATGCCCATGGAGCCATCTTTGTAACAAATGTATACCTTGGCCACAGGTTCTGTTTTTGTGTGTTCTTCTGCTCTTCTCAGAAGCTCAACCGTTCTATGTTGAACTCAAAGGCTGGCTTTTCCACACAGCCTCTGCAGATGCTTCCCTGGGATATTTAGCCCATCCCTCTCCTTTCTGTAAAACACCCCATTATCTATCAGTTATATATTTATCTGCTTGTAAGTTTCAGTTCTCCTTCTTGACTATGTGTTAAATGATACAAATTATACTTCAGTATGTTGTCTAAAACAGTTACCGTGAACTTATACTGCTTCATAATTATTGTTTTATGTGAGAAGTTTTTAAAAATAAATATGTCCCCTACTTTCTACCTCAGGAATTCTAAATATGTTTTTTTTTAAAGTTATGAAATAAAAATCAAGTGTCACAATGGGATGGTATAGGATGCTTAAAAACACCTTCTGAAAGTTGTAAAAGTAAAAGAAACTAAATCCCCCTGTACACAGATGGGTAATGTTGAAACGCGAATTATCTTCTGAAATAAATGTCATTATATGTATCAGAGACATATATATACATATATATTATGTATATATGTGTGTATATTTGTATGTATGTATTTATGTTTTATATATGTAGACATATATAGAGAGAAAAAGAGACATATGTGTTA
Organism: Rhynchomys soricoides; assembly: GCA_019843965.1. Lineage (NCBI taxonomy): Eukaryota > Metazoa > Chordata > Mammalia > Rodentia > Muridae > Rhynchomys > Rhynchomys soricoides. The sequence continues at coordinate 7,925,285 of JADRCH010000017.1, read as the reverse complement.
TTGCATTTATATTGTAGATATATGTGTATATGTAACCAATATCACTAAAGCATTCATTGCAGGGAGATCATTAAATATACAACGTATACTGTTGCTTGTAATAGAAGCAGTCCACATGCCCATCAGTGGTTGAGTAACTAAGCAGGATTTCCTTAACTGTCAGTATTTCTCTCAGACGGCTATCCCCCCAGCTGTATATCAAAAATTGCATAAACACTACTACAAAAAATAAAAACAACACAATAAGCGCCTATGCTGACTAAAATCATTCCCAAAGAATAATTTAAAATATGAGCCTTGTTAACATTAGAATGCTGAGAGAATAAAAATAAGATGAATTCCCTAGATATCCATTATCTGATCCGGTACAGTTCTTCCCTTTTAAAATATGCATGTGTCGGGGAAAATGAAAATAAATACTGGAAGAAAAACTGCCATTGACCAGCTGTTCTCCAGTTTAACGTATGCCTTGCGGCGTGCCTTATCTTTTGAAAACAAATATATAGAAGAGATTGTTAAGTGAATATATAGAGATAGTAGGCAGGGCTATAAGATGACTTGGCCAATTGGAGTCTCTCTCCCCAGGGTTCCTATCATCTCAAATAGTTCTCCCTACTCTGCAGGATGGCAGCCTTCACTGAGGCAACTGAGGCACTTCCACGATCATCTTGAGTCTTATGTTGCCCTATAATTTTCATAAAACCACAGTATTTGTACTTTATGTATATATTTGTAGATATAAATTCATGGACATATGTATCAACAAAGACTCACTAAGTAAAGATGTAAAATGGTATACAGGGGTGGCTGGAAAGATGTCTCAGTGGTTAAGAGCACTGGCTGCTCTTACAGAGGACCCAAGTTCAATTCCTAACAACCACACTCATAGTGGCTTACAGCTGCCTCCAACTCCAGTTCCAGATCCGATGTCCTCTTCTGAAAGACCAGACGTACTCATGGCAACCAGACATACTTGCAGGGAAACCATTCAAATAATAAAATTAAATAAAGAGGTATATATTTTTTAAAAATTGTAAATGGTGTCACTGAAAACTCAAGACATTCTACCCAGCTCAATGCTCATCTGGAAATAGATAACCATATCCATGTTTTTAAGAGCATTTTAAAAGGAGACTTTTATCAATTGTTGGTTCACCATGTGTTGATCGTTGCCGGAGCAGACAATGGTGTGAACAGTTCCTCTGGTGCACCTTCCATGATTTTCCAAAGCCTGAAAGACATGGAAGAATAAGTAGCTCACAAGGAAGATCAAAGCAGTATACAATGTAAGTGCAGGAGTATCCAAGTTAGTTTGGATATCAATAAAGTGGAATAAATTAAGAAGTGTGAGATTTGAAGAGTATGGGAGAACGAGCAGACTGTGCACACGGATCTAGATGACACACAAAACACTTGTCCTTTTTCTGTAGAGCATGGCAATTATTTGAGGATTTTCAAAACAAGAATATAAAATTAAATATTATGTGTATCCTACCAAAACATTTAGAATACAAGCTGGTGACATGGACAAGTCCCAAAGACCTTGTATAAGGCTCATCATTGCCATTTAAGAAAATGTCATAGTATAAACTAATTTGATCTTCTAAACTTCAGGGATTTTGTTGTTGTTGTTGTTGTATTTGTTTGTTTGGTTTTTTACCAGTAACATGGGCTCGTTTGAAACATAATGTTCCTATGAATTGTCTGTATAAATATAAGCAGTAGCTTTAAAAAGCCTAAACTCATCAAGGCAAGTTTGAGACCAGTTCATAGAGATCTTGCTAGTTCTAAACCAAGGCTACATAGTGAGACCCTGTCTCTAAAAGAAATACAAATTTATGATCCAGTGATCCATATGATGCTAAAAGAAACTTCTGGTCAAAATAATAGAGCAGGAAAAATAAGCTGAGATAAAAAAAAAAAAATGAGCAAGAGAGTTGTCAGTCACCTCTCAGTATTTAATATGCCCTTCACTTTGTAATGGAATCTGCCTGACTGATAGTAGGAAACAGCCAGATAAACCCATCCCATTGAAATGGAAACCCATCACTGTCAAAAATACATCAACTGTACTAACTGAACATCACAGTTTAACCACAGTGGGCACTGTGGAGTGCCGGAGTCACAGGCACAGCATTACTTTAAGAGAGAGAGCTGGATCATATGAAGCTATCTTTTGAATCAAAATTCACAGTGCGGTTTCTACAGAATTTGTATCATTTTCACACCATCACAAAATCTGAAAAGCATTAGTCAAGCATCAGAATACTGATAGCCGTCTATATACTGGTTTGTCTTCCCATAAGATTGGAAACATTTTAGGCTTGGAGCAGGCTAGTGGTTTTCATTGTGTGGATCTGATTGCTAGTGGTCTTTGATCTAGAAGGTACTCTGTAATTCTAGAGGCTGAAAGTTTGTTCATCTTTAGAGCTTGACAGATACTTGTGTCTCATGTGCATTTTACAAACAAGACACGTCAACCTTGTGTGTCAGTCTCAGACCTTTGCCACACTTGCTGTGGGTTTTTGTGTGTTCTCAAGAGTATTGGTCAGTTCATCTTAGCTAACACTCTGTTAGCTGTTAAATTTGCATCTTGTTTCTGCTACCTCTATTATACGTTCATTTAAAAGTGTGTTTAAGGCATAAAAGGAAGTTCATTCATGCATAAAATAGTTATTAAATTATAGCTTAGAAACTACAACTCATTCAAACATTTACTATGGTTCTAGTGCAAATCTTCAGTGTAAAAAGATTGATTTTGTGACTGGATGTGGTGGCTCATGCCTGTAATCCCGAAAACTTGGGAACTGGATACAGGAGAATCAGAAGTTCATCAACTTGTAGAGAGTCTCAGATCAACCTACGCTACAGAAGACCCTATCCCACCCAAATAAAAAAAAAGAAAGGAAGGAAAAAATGATGATTGATGTGTTAAAGAAAGAAAAATTTCCCAAAAATGTCATCTAAGAAAGAGCATGCATGGGTTGGTCCGAGGCCCCCAGCACATATGTAGCTGAGGGCTGCCTTGTCTGGCCTCAGTGGGAGAGGATTGCCTAATCCTGCAGAGACTTGATGCCCCATGGTTTGGGGGATACTTGGGGAGGGGGCACTCTCTCAGAGGCAAAGAGGATGGGAATTGGGTAAGAACTCTGAGGGGGAATCCGGGAGGCAACATTTGGAGTGTAAATAAATAAAATAATTAATTAATTGAAAATAGAACTAAAATGTAGATAACAAACATGATGATGACTATTTTCAGTGTTCCACGTGATTAGAAGTATAAGCTTGGGGAAATGTATCATGTCTCTGTATCCAGCATTGGTTGAAGCCACAGAACAGTTTTAGTGTCTTTTAAAAGCAGAGTGGCTTCACTGTTTCCTCTGAAATAGCTTTTTTAAAAATAAAATAAAATAAAATAAAATAAAATGTCTCCTGTTCCAAAGCTTATCACTTTTTGTCACTGGTGGAACAGAGTTACAGAGATTCCTTCCAAGGCTGCATCTTAACCAAACACAGAGACAAGTCACACTGATGCCAGGAAGTCAGTTGAAGCAGCTGCATTTTTAATGACAAACAGCGGGATCATTGGGAAAGCAGCACAAGCTACAGGCAAAGTGCCTTTATCAAGTAACACTGATGGGTGTTACAAGGTATCAGTGCAGTGTGCAGTTACACTCCCACACATCCTGTGCGGAAATTTCTCTTTAGACTTCGGTAATACTCCTGGCTGGGCAAGTATGATTTGTTCCTCCTGGTGTAAGTGCATCACATATATGTGCAGGAGAAGATCTTGACTGCTTTGATTCTGTTTATCCAAACTCTAAGAGCAGAGACATATGTCTTATGGCTCATGCTGCTTTCTTGTGTTTTGTTTTTGAGTCTAACTACCTATGCGTAGCAAGGATAGGATTTGGTCACAAATAAAATGTTTGGACCTTAATGTCAATCCATAAATGATTTTATTTGTCAAATAAAATGTTTTATTTGCCAAGGATTTTTTAAAAAGAAATCATGTAAATTGTGACACAAGATGAGTACATTATCCCCTCCTCTATTCAGAGGCATGCTGTTTTTAGGAGTCACTTATTTGGAAAGTAATTTTGCACAAGACTCCCCAAGCGCCAAGTGATGTTCGGCTGTGGGTCTCTGCATGTTTCCATCCACTGCTGGATAAAGCCTCTCAGGAGACAGTTATGCTAGGTTCCTATCTGAAAGCATAGCAGAGTATCATAAACAGTGTCAGGGATTGGCTTTCTCACATGGGCTGGGTCTCAAGTTGGAGCAATCATTGGTTTATTGTTCCCTCAGTTTCTGCTCCGTCTTTATCCCTGCACATCTTGTAGGCAGGACAAATCTTGAATTGAAGGTTTTGTGGATGGGTCAATGCCTCCCTTCCTCCACTGGAAGTCCTGTCTGGCTACAGGAAGTAGCTTAGGTGCCTCTTCAGGCTCCAGGTACCCTGCTGGCAGGAATCTCAGCTAGGGACACCCCATAGATTTTCTATAGCCTTCACAGTCCCAGGTCTCTAGATAGTCCCAGAGATGCCACCCCCCATTTCCATTTCTCACTCTCAGCTCTCTCCCACACCCTCTCTCCACAGCTCATCACCAACCCCATTCCCTCCTTACTACCCAGTTTCTTTGGGTCTATGGATTGCAGCATGGTTAGCCTGTACTTTACGGCCAATGTCCACTTAATACCGAAGTGTCTTTCTGGATCTGGGTTACCTCATCCCGGATGATATTCTTAAGTTCCATTCATTTGCCTGCAAATTTCATGATCTCTTAGTTTTTAATAGCTGAATAGTACTCAATTGTGTCAATGTACTACATTTTCTTTCTCATTCTTTAGTTGAGGGACATCTAGGCATTTTTCAGTTTCTGGCTATTACAAATAAAGCTTCTATGAATGTAGTTGAGCAGGTGTCCCTGTGATATAGTGGGGCATCCTTTGAGTGTATGCCCAGGAGTGGTATAGCGAGTTCCTGGGGTAGAACTATTCCCAATTTTCTGAGAAACTGCCAAACCCATATCCAAAGTGGTAGTAAAACTTTGAACTCCCAGAGGCAATGGAGGAGTGATCTCATTGCTTCTCAACCTCGCCATCATGTGCTGTCACTTGAGGTTTTGATCTTTGCCATTCTGACAGGTGTAAGATGGAATCTCAGAGTTGTTTTTATCTGCATTTCCAAGATGACTAAGGACATCAAACATTTCGTTAAGTTTTTCTCGACCATTTGAGATTCCTCTGTTGAGAATTATATGTTTAATCTGTATTCCGTTTTTTATTAATCATTTTATTCATTTACATTTCAAATGATATACCCCATCCCAGTTGTCTCTCCACAGACTCCCCATCCTATCTCTCCTCTCTCCCCTCCCCTTTGCCTCTATGAGGATGTTCCTCCACCTACTTACCCACTCCTGCCTCACTGCTCTAGCTTCCCCCTACGCTGGGACATCAGACCTCTACAGGAGCAAGGGCTTTCCCTCCCGTTGATGTCAGATAAGACCATCCTTTGCAACATATGTATCTGGAGCCATGGATCCCTCCATGTATACTCTTTGGTTGGTGGCTTAGTCTCTGGGAGCTCTGGGTGGTCTGGTTAGTTGATATTGTTGTTTCTATGGGGTTGCAATCCCTTTCAGCTCCTTTAGTCCTTCCCCTAGCTCTTCCATTGGGGTTCCTGAGCTCAGTGCAATGATTGGGTGTGAGTATCTGCATCTGTATTGGTCAGGTGATAGTAGAACCTCTCAGGGAACAGCTATACTAGGCTCTTGTCAGCAAGTGCTTCTTGGCATCAACAATAGTGTCTGGTTTTGGTGTCTGTATATGAGATGGATCCCTGGGGGTGGGGGGCAGTCTCTCAATGGCCTTTCCTTCAGTCTCTGTCCCTTTCATTTATTTATTTATTTATTATTTTTGTCCCTGTCTTTCATTCAAGCAGGAACATTTCTGGGTTAACAATTTTGAGATGGGTGGATGGTCACATACCTCAACTGGGGGGCCTTACCTATCTACTGGAGGTGGTCTCTACAGGCTCTATCTCCCTTTGTTGCTTATTTCAGCTAAAGTCAACCCCATTAGGTCCTTGAAGTCTCTTGTTTCCCTGGAGTCTGGGACTTTTCAAGTGGCCCAGTTCCCCCTCCCCCACTGCTACATATTTCTATTCAATTGTCTGACCCTCAGTACTTCTCTCCTGTCCCTTCCAATACCGAATCCTAACAACCCCCCTTTTTCCCTCCCCCTCCTCTCTCTCTCCAAAGTCCCTCCCTCCCTCTACCTCCTGTGATTATTTTGTTCCCTTCTATGTAGGATTGAAGCATCCACACTTAGGTCTTCCTTCTTAAGCTCCATTTGGCTTGTGGGTTGTATCGTGAGTTTTCTGAGCTTTTAGGCCAATACCCACTAATCAGTGAGTACACACCATGTGTGTACTTTTGTATCTGGGTTACCTCGCACTAGATGATATTTTCTAGTTTCATCCATTTGCCTGTGAGTTCCAGAAAGCCATTGTTTTTAATCACTGCATAGTACTCCATTGTGTAAGTATACCACATTTTCTGTATCCACTCTTCTGTTGAGGGACATCTGGGTTGTTTCCAACTTCTGGCTATTATAAATAAGGCTGCTATGAACATAGTGGAACACGTGCCCTTGTTATATGTTGGAGCATCTTTTGGGTATATGCCCAGTAGTGGTATAGCTGGGTCCTATGCCCAATTTTCTGACGAACCACCAGATTGATTTCCAAAGTGGTTTTGCCATCTTTCAGTCCCACCAGCAATGGACAAGTGTTCCTCTTTCTCCACATCCTCGCCAGCATCTGCTGTCACCTGCGTTTTTGATCTTAGCCACTCTGACTGGTGTGAGGTAGAAACTCGGAGTTGTTTTTATCCACATTTCCCTGATGACTAAGGACATCGAATCTTTTGTTAAGTGCTTCTCAGCCATTCGTGATTCCTCTTTGAGAATTCCATGTTTAATCTGTACTCCATTTTTCATTGGGTTACTGGATTTGTTGATGTCTAATTTCTTGAGTCTTGTGCAAGAATGGGATATAGAATTGAGCATGCCGGAGATGTCAAGGACACCATAAGAAGACCTACAGAGTCAACATACCTGGTCCCAGTGGGGATCACAGAGAATGAACCACCAACGAAAGAGTATGCAGAGGCTGGACCTAGGCCCTCTACACATTTTAGCAGATGTGCAGCTTGATCATCGTGTGTGTGTGTGTGTGTGTGTGTGTGTGTGTGTGTGTGGTGGGACTGCCTCTGACTGTGCCTGTCATTGGATCACCTTCCCCTAACTGGACTGCCTGGTTGAGCCTCAGCAAGTGAGGATGGGCCTAGTCCTGCTGGGACTAGATGTTCCAGGGTGGGATGGTACCAAAGTGGGCTTCCTCTTCCCTGGAGGAAGGTTTTGTAAGGGGTTAGACTAATAAGAGCAGAGGGAGGGGGCTGCTGTCAGCATGTAAAGTGAAATTTTAATTAAATTAAAATAAAGTGATTTTGAAATGAGAGATCATATAAAAACACTCTACTGCTAGACTTTTAATGACAGCTTAAGCTATGATTTCAAGTTGTTTGTTCATGTAATATATTCAGCATTATGAATAGAATGAACTTATTGTTTCAAGGCTAAAGCCAGGATTGAATTACTGTTGGTTTGGTGTTGGTGTTTTACTTTTAAAAAGAAATTTGTCAAAACAGACTTTAGGGCTGGAGTGGGGCCTTAGTGGTTAATGGTGGGTACTGCTCATGCGGAGAATCTGGGTTATGATCCCAGCATCCATGCCAGGCTTTCTCATCTGTTTGTATTGTAACCTTACCTCCAGGGAATCCAATGCCCTTTTTTGGTCTCCACCAGAAGCTTCACTTATGTACGTAAACCCCACATAGACATACATCAGCATACACATTTAAGTTATAGATAGATGATAAATAAATTGATAGATGATAGAGATAGATGGATAGATAGATAGGTAGATAGATAGATAGATAGATAGATAGATAGATAGATAGAAAACCAGACATTAAGAAACCAAACAGTGGGATAAAGAAGTCAGTCCAAAAGTGTTTTCAACTTAGGTTACTTTCTTCATTGATCTAAAAAGCAAGTTAATTGTATAGTTTAGGAAACATATTAAAATTAGACATATGCATAGCTAAATGTTTTAATTTTCAGGCATGATGAAGCTGTGTGTTAAATCTTCCATTCTTCTGTTGTCTGTGGTAACTACTTAGCTGCCAAAATCTTAAAAGGAGATGTATCCATAAAGGTCAAAACCATATACATTCCACAAGTATATTTAATCTGTCACACAGAGGGACAATGTTTTACTACTACTTCTGGCAACTACAATTGTGTTTTTTTAATCTTTTCTTATAGTAAAAGTAAAAAATAATAAAAGCCACCAATTAGAAGTAAAACATGGCCCATTGCCATGCTGTAAAGTGGGATAAAACTTGCTCATGCCTTGCAAACATCGTGCCATTTACTGATTATTTAGCATTATTATTTATGGTAATAGGCTGTGATAGGTCACTTCTCATAGCAGTGACTACTAAGAAAATGTAACTGTAGAATCACAAAAGTGTTTTACAGCATAAACATTTAAAAATAAAAAACAACACAGACACACACACACACACACACACACATTTATCTCAAGCAACCAGAATCAAAAGAAGGTGAGGCAGAGAGTTGGGGCTGTAGCCCAAAGGGTAAAGAGAGCTTCCATTGGGAAATAGAAAAGGCATCAACAAAAAACAATTGAAGTTGATGTTGATAGAAAGTTCAGAGAATACAGAGTGCATGACTCTAAATGATATTAAATTACATCTATTTAATAAAATTTAAAGTTACAGATATCATCTGTGTATATAAGAAAAATGAAGAACTTCAATATTGCATCAATAATCAAATTAACAGACAAGACAATCAACTATGATTCACCATATAAACAGAGGGTAGGGTGCTAAACACAGGAAAAGGTGGGATGAGGGTAGATGGGGAGAGCAGGAAACAGTGATATGAGAGTTGAGATAGGAAAAGGGAGGCTCCTTGGAGAATAGGAGGGAGGAAAATGAAAGAAAAGGAGGTAGTTAGCTGAAATAACAACATAGGTAGTTGAAGAGGGCACACGGAAACACATATGAACTGCTTTCTTTAATAAAAAACCAATAATGCATGTGATTCTGTATGTAAACATACATATGGAATATTAATGAACTATTCTCATTTTGGTAGACATCATTTCTTCCAAGTGCCAAAGACCACTTAATAAAAACCTTAATAAGAGACCTGAGAAGTACTCCTTTGCCTTGTTAGCCAGAGATGTCTAAGAGAACCCCAAAACATATAGCTTATTGCTGATTTCCCTTTGTTGCCCCTCTAGAGGTAGACGTTTAGCCCCTATTGCTGAAGATGCCACTCAGGCCTTAGACGCCCTTGAGCTCTAACTAACCTAAATGCTCCCTCCTTGAGGACTAACTTCTATAGTATAAGAAAGCTGCATACATGTTTCCAGAGGAAGAAGTCAAACAACATTTCTCACCAGCTATGACACCTATGAACCACGTCAACAACCAGCACCGCATGATAGCCCTGAGGGTACAGTAGTGGCACGCACACCTTGGCAGTAACAATAGCTCTGTCATTAGTCTTAAGATCCACTCAACAGGAAGAAAAATGTGCTTGGTACTGAAAACATAGCTAACTACATGGGGTCAGTAAAGTCACTTTATGGGAGAAGAATCTATAACCAATGATTTACGAAACCAGCATAATCCCTAAAAGCAATCTGTAAATGTTTGTCCACAGAAAAGCTAGCTTTTCACCTTATCAAAAAATATTTCTCTCTGCAACAGATGGAGACCACTACAGAAAATGACAACCAATCAATATTGACCAACCAGTCCTACTGAATACATCTGCAAAATACTTCCACACCTGAAGCTTAGCTCTTTCCATTGAGGAAGGGAGAACTGAATTGAGAATTGGGATCTTCATGGTGATATTGTCTCTTCTAGTAATATCAGAAGCTACACCCAAAACATCTTACCAATATGGTCTTCCAAACATGAGCTGAACAAGGACAGCTCCAATAGATATGCAAAACTGGATGGGGGAAAGCTTAGGAAGCCACAATCCTATACAAAGAACTACTGGCAACTGAGGAAGGCAGGGGGTGGAGAGAGGTGGTCCACTCTAGAAGAGTATACCAATTGGTTGTCAAGTGCCCAGTGGTCAGCTCTGGAAACATACATATAAGTAACATTATATGGACTCAACAGGTTATATTTATGAATATATGCATATGCATATCCATATGTGAATATACTAAAACTTGCTGAGAAAAGAAGTCATTTGAATTATAGCAGAGAAGAGTAAACAGGAGGGGTTGGAGTGAGGAAAATGAAACTGGAAATGTTATAACTAAAATACAATCTCAGAAAGAAAAAAATTATATCTATATAATGACAAAATAGAAGTGTAATATTAAGTAGATTAAAGTAATCAAAAGAAAAAATATATTAAGATGCTATAACTGATCAGTAAATAATTGTTTTTATTGTAAAGAAAGAACAGTGCTTTGCTCGTCCACCTGGAGAAATCAGACCGATAACCTCCAGGGGTGACAGAGATATACAGCGATGGGCACCCTCAGCCTTTATTAACCCATCAGCAGTGTATACATTTTTCGTGGGTATGTAGCTACAATGTGTGGAAGTATGTAGGTATTCAATGGCGATTTATAAAATGAACATATATTAATTCGCAATTTCAAGATACAGAAACACAAATTTGGTTTAAAAATCATTCAATGTGTGTCAGATTTTACTTTATGTAAGAAAATAGTTTAAAAAAACAGAATTCAAATACTGATGGTGTGGAGGGGGTCTCTTATGAGCTGAATGTATTTCAAATACTTTAAAGGGAACAGTTCTAGTATTTCTAGGTTTTTGCTTCTTTGGAGGGTGGCAGTGAAGAGAGCTGGAGGCTGCAAAGAGTGAAAAAAGGAAAGGGATTTATTTCTTTCATTGGAACTTTTATTGTTTTAAAATGAGTTCACAAAAAAAACCATATTTAATGATTCTCTGTAAAAAAAAATATCATTTTACAGAAGTCACATGTCAGTGATTCCTTATGCCACATGGAAAGTGATGCTGTGAATCATTAAATTGAAATGATAGCTTAATTAATACCTAGAAAAGCAAACTCAAAAGTCATGAAAACAATGCACCAAGAGAAGAACAAACCAACAAATATTAAAAGTTATTAACAATTTATTCATGTAATTAAATATGATGAAGACAGTGAGTGTAGTGGTTGAAGAATAATAAAATAATCTTGGAGACTAGAATGAAGTAGAACCCAAACAAGAAAGTGACAATTGACCATCCTTTCTCAGTTTAGGTTGGTGAGTTATAGTTTTAAAAGTTATTATATTTTCTCTATCTTGTATGCATACATGAATATGTATTTGTATATCCTGGTGAACATATGCCACAAGGTGCACATGGTCAGAAAACAACCTTCAGGAGTAGGTTTGCTTCTTCCACTGTGTGGAACTCATGGATCAAACTCAGACATTTCCATTTGACACCAGGTGCATTTTCCCATTTTACCATCTCCCCAGCTCAAAGGAGTTGTAATTCACTTACCAAATTACCGTAACCATGCCAGATGACTACATATAGAAATGGCTCAGAAAAAAAAATTCAAATGGTATATAAAATACACAAAAGGTGTACAGCATAAGTACAAATCAATATGCAAGCACCGCTTGAAATTCTTCTTTTAAAGGAGTCACTTAACTTCTTTTGGCAAGAGAGATGAGTGATGCTTAGTGAGAAGGTGCTAATAACCAGCACTCATGTACAGGCTCACATAAATCATATCTTGATGAGACCTCAGGGAAGCAAGCAAATGAAAGTTTGACTAATATTAGTCAAGTCAGGAGTAAACACATTTTGGCCTCCAGGAATTATATTTCTAGAAATTTTGTTTCCAACCAGAGGTAACAAACCTGATCTCCCCACGCATCTCCATCTCCATCTCCCTCCCCACTCCATCATCTCCTTGGCCAGTCTCTGCTCCCTCTCTCCCCTCCTTAGGCTCACCTCATTTCTTCTTTCTTTTACATCTGAATTCCATCTGAAGAAGTGAGAGACAGCATTCAGCTGCCATTACAGTAAGGATGTAAAGATGATGGACAACTCATTTATCATGCTGTCGCTTCTCTAATGAATCTCCCAGCCATATTTCACCTGAGAGATGAAACTGTCTTGATGGGCAAGCTGAGTCTTCAGCCGGATCCATGTGGGAGCTGGAGCCCCTCACGTCTGATGCCCAGGCTCTGACTTGTGTTCTTCCTCTAAGACACCAGTCAGCATGCTAATATTCTGTAGCTGAGCTCTATGTGTTCCATGAACCGAGAAAAGCTCAGTAAGGGCAGACCCTGTGAACTGAGCTAGTGAGCTTTAAATGCTCTCCTACAGCATGACAAGTCACAGGAGGTTTTTAAACAGGATACAGCACCATCACTCAGTGCTATGTGGACTTCTTTGTACTAGCATCTACAAAGAAACAATAGGCAAACTTTGTTAACTACAGACTAAGGATGTTTTTGTCTGAGAATTTTCTACTGTAGATTTGGAGGCTGGCTGAGAACATATTACATACATTAGTATGTATTTCTAATACATACTGATAAACCAAGCTGTTATAACCTCTATTTTAGAATTTATTCATAAGGCAAAGTCATAAAGAAAAATTAATTTAATATAAATGCAAGGTTTTTGTTGGCTTGTTTTTAGTGAAAAGAATTTCTTTTTACAAAACTTACAAGAGAATATTTTTAGTTCTTAAGCATCAAAATATCAGAAAAAGAGTATTGTAGATCCAAGCAGAACTTCATGCACGGTAAAATTTGAGATCTGCTGTCTCCCTCCCTCACACTAACAGAACTATATCAGTATTACTGTCATAAAAATATAACAATTTGAAAACTTTTTATTTAAGTATAGGATTTGCTTTTTGTTGTCGTTATTGTTAACAACTGGAAAAGCCTGTTATGTGTGCCTTCAGTAATCAGTTCCTTAAAACCTTAAAAATCAGTCAAATAAAAGCATGTATCCATAGAAGTGCTCATCTGCTTTCAATTCTTTACATCTAATTACAATATTTTATCATATATATATGCACTGTAGATTGATTAAAACTTGGGGAATTTTGTTTTATCCAGCAATTCATCAATGCTATGTGCATTATGAGTGGACGTATAATGTTATTTAAAATTTTATGTTGAGAATGCCTTGCTTCAGCACCAAAACCCATGAAAATCTGAATGTGATTCCAGGAGTTCTCAAGAGGAATGACTTTACCTTTAAATATGTAGATTTGAATTATGGCTATGCTTCTTTTATACTGTTCTCCAAATCCTTACCCTCTTCATCTGTAATATGTGATTATAATAAATCCTATCTTGCTATCAAAGATTACTTTGAAGATAAGTAAGATGATGTGTTAGGCTTAGAAAGTTGATATCAATGTATATGATAATGATAAAAGATATTTAAATTTCTATTTAATGAGAGAATTTTACATGGTAGGCAAAATTTCTTTAAAGCTGTAGTCTACGACTGCAAGAAACATAAAAATCCAATATCTTCAAATTTCACTTGGAAATTGGAAGTCCAGAGGTAGCCCCACAATCCAGGATATCTTAACTTAAGGGCATGTGTTGCCTGGCATTTTTTTCTTCCATAACACTTCATCCTCAGTAGAAAATTGTTACTTTGAGTAATTTATTTTCAAGACTTCCTTGGGAAAATGCTATATTCAGCAGCAATTGCCATGTCTCTCCTCGGATCATTTCTTCAGTCTTATGTAAGCAAAGCCACCCTTGGATTTAGCTTTCTGTCTAACTGTGATAGATGTTCTAGAACTTAGTAGTCCCCTGGGAACTAAGTCTGTAGTCAAAGCAATAATAAGGGTAACCATTAACTTTTATGCTGATTACTTGGCTTGTTGGCCATGAGGTAGAGATATCAGGGAGATCTAAACCTCTGCAGGAACCTCGGCAACAGTCAGTTGAACCCTTCAGATTAATCTGAAAATGTCTTTTTCTTAGACTCATCTTCTGAAGCTACTCAAAATTTAACCATATTCAAAGTGGTCACATGGGCACATAGCTAAGTTTTGGAGCTTTGGAGGGAGTCTCAAAAGACTTTTGAGAAGTTTAAATAGAATATTCAGTAGAAAAATGTGCAAATCATGTCTCAATATGAGGCGCTGCGTTAAAACACAGAAGCTATACTGATTTGCAAGCTGTTGCAGCAGCGTGGCATATGTCACCTAATTTCAAATCACCAGAGACTATGAGGTACTGGGGTGCAGACAAGATGAGCATGTACCTGGTATGTTAAAAACTACTCTTGTGAGACTGTTTTGGCCTAATGCCTTCATTTTTCATGAGTCACTGTGATTTTTATGATAATCTATTCATGATCCTGAAAGTGTAATGATGGAGCTTTCCTAGAACATGGAGTATTTTAGAAAATTTGTTGATGTTCCTAAACTAACTTTAAGGGACTAGCACCATCAGGAAAAGAATATAAGGAACTCCTTATACACCGGCTTCATAGAGACATTCAGATATTGTGCTATAATGCCCAGGAAATTAACATAGATTAAAATGATTCTGTGGTCCATGTATAGGGTATTGTACCTATGGCTAGGCTTTCCTTTTAACTGTATTTGGATCTTTGGATAAAAAATAGAAAGTAAAACTCCATATTGCTAGTCTTTCTTGGGGATCTACCATTATTTTCTTATCCACAGAGGTAAGAGAACGTTCAGATGTGATATAAACATTTATTGCTGCAGAAATCTTTCTATCATGATAGCATCCTGGGCCACGTAGTACTCACACTGTTTGAACAGACTACAGACTACTAAATAATCCATAAAATGACTAATAGCATGCTGCTGGATCCACTTATAATAATAGATAATGGAGTTTGAACTCATCCTATATTCTTCGTCATTTAAACACACATCCTCATGGACAAGTTCAGCAAAGACTGCCAGCCCATTGTAGAGGTGACTAATCTGAGGTTTCAGAAAATACAAATACTTGCTCAAAATCACCACTGTACCACTAACAACACATGCCTGGTTTTGAACATGTATCTGCCAACTAGGTATACTTAACTCAGTATATCCCATAGGAAGGTACTAAAGAAAGCAAGATGGAATACTTTCATTGTTATCATGGGCAAAAGGAAGTCTATGAAAGCCATAAATTCTGGGTTTAACTTCACAAGAGTAATATGTTGTACGAACCACTCTGTCTTTAAGACTGTATTTTACAATTTATAATGTGAATATACTAGGTTTTCCATGAAGAGTAAATCAATCATCAGGCAGAAAATGCTTTGCAATCAAAAGATGCCTATATAGAAGAGATAGTTTCTCACTCACACTAGAGCTTGTGGCTGGTCTTCAGATCCATTTACCATTTTGAAACGAAGGATTTGTTTCAAGAGACATACAGTAACCTCCACTTGTATGATTATACATGATGCACTTAACCTTTCTAGGTCTGAGGGTTCCCCAGAAGTAGCAGTGCTGGGTTTATGATTTCCCAAAGTGTCTACATGCAATATTGTTTTGTCTCAACTCCATGATCAAGCTTATACCATAAGATAAGTGAAGAAGGGGGGGGTGACCAAGCCAGCTTAGTCAGTCAGCAGGGTCTCAAGGGAGGGAGTGAGGATTAAAGAAAAAACAACAATTAGACAAGATTATAATATGACCCCAGCAAGTACTGAGGTGGGTTTAATTTTTCCCAGTCTGCTTTTATATCATTCTAGATACACGCAAAGAATAGGGTCAATTCTAAGGCATAAACAAAGTAATCAAGGAACAAACAAGGCATAAACAAAGGTCATAAGGTCACCGTTTCTAGGGACTTATCAAAATGATCAAGATACAAGGAGCACATTCCTCAACTGTATTTCTCTTAAGCTTATTTTCTTATCCTAGCCCAATGTCACATACCCTTGCCAATTTCAAATACCCTTGCCAATTTCCTAGAAGTGGCCCCAAGAGCTCTCCACAGGAAAGGTGGGAAGAGAAGGAAGAGGAGGAAAGGAAGGTGGAATCTTGATATCCAATAAAATCTAAGTTTTAGAGAAATGTGAGAACTTAGTTCCCCTTTATGTTGGCTAAGAGCAGGAGAAACATACAGTTTCTCACATACAACTATAAGAGACAGAAGGTCAGAATGTGTGGTAAATGTTGAAACATTCCTACAAAATCCTGGCATCCGTGTGCCCTTTCGTATTTCTTTAGAAATTTTCAGCAAAAACTTGACAACAAAACCACTTTTCCTTAGGAAGAAATTACATCTACTATAGTCATCAGCCTGTGCTGGAAAATAGATTATGGAGATCTACATGACGTATCCTCAGCTTTAAAAAAAAATGGAAGAATGGGAATGTTGGATCTAGTCTGAGAGAAGCAAATGAGTCTTGAGGCAAAGAATTCAGTGATGATCACTATCATCATCATCAACAGCAGCAGCACCAGCAGCACTGGAAACCTCAGAGCTGTTGAGTGTTAGCTGAATGCTACCTACTGACCATAGAGGTTAAGATGAATGACTTAATGCTTACTTTGGTTTTCTGTTACAGTCATAAAACACTGGCCAATAACAACTTAGGGAAGAAAGGGTTTATTTAACACATATGTTTCTCTCCATTACTAAGAAAAGATAAAATGGAAATGTGGAGACAGGACTGAAGCAGGGACCATGGGGGAATATTGCGTACTGGATTTCTTCTAGGCTTCCTCTGTAATGCTGTCTGGACTCAAATGTACAGTGATAGTACTTCCCCCAGTGGACTGGGCCAAGTTACATCAATTAGAAATGAACAAAATGCCCCCAGAGGTCAATATAATCCAAGCAACTCTCTGATCAAGTTCCTTTTTCCCAGGTGTGTTAGTTGACAACCAAGATGAGTCATCACATTTACTATTATGACAAACCACATGACATGCATAAGGTGCCTTCCTCAGAAATATACAGAAAGTAAGTCTCTGAATTGAATTTAGACCTGCTGAATTCTTAGCCAAAATGAAAACTTTGGTCTTAAGCTGAAAATGTATCTTTTTCCAACACATACAATACTCTGAATCAAGGCCTTTGAAGAAATTTTCTGTAAGAAAACATGAGTATATTTAATTAATGTGGGATGAAGTAAATATTAAAGTCATTCTAACCCCTTCAGAACAGCTAAATGAAATCAAAGACAAGCAGTAAACTAGGAAGACATTTGAAACATACATCACGAAAAGCTGATTATTATGTGAAGGGTCTTCCATCTTAATAAGAAATACATTGCAAAAAGAACTAAGAAACATCACGAGATCACATAAACATGAGGTCTAATGGCCAGATATACATGCTTTTAAAATGGATTCATTGTCCCTAGTAACCAAATAAATGCATATTAAATCAGTGAGCAACACGGATTGAATCACCAACTTATAAAATATTGAAACTTCAAATTAGGTTACAGTTGAGCAAAGATACTTCAAAATAGGTACTTTCATGATAGGATTTTTAAAGAAAGATAATTTTGCAATTTACAGCAAAGTCTGAAAGTATACATTTTGTTTTGCATGGTAATTTCTCATGTAGGAACATGTCCTAAGGAAATTTTTAAGGATGGGTGGTGTGATTTAGAAGACAGTATTTTCAATGCAGTGTTAATTACAGGGATGTCTGATGGTGAAGTAAGAAAATGAGCATGTTAACTCAAGGACAGGGATGTAAAATTTGAGTTTTAGAAAACTCTATGCATAGGGCAAGGGAGGGTGGGAAAGAAAGGTGAACAAAAAGCGGTGTCAAATGTACTGTGTAGAATAATTTCCTTTCTGAATGAAACACATTTAGCTTTTGAAATAAGAAAGTATGCTTCTGTCCAAAGAGGCAGTAAGACATAGGCATGCTTTTTAAAGAGGCAAAATAAACTCATAACTTAAAAGCAAAAATATCTAAGCAGAGATAAATGTTAAATCATTAAAGCCCATTATAACAATCATATCAATTTCTAAGAGGAAAAGATGAGAAAGAAGTCATATTTTATATGTGATATTTGCAGTAGGACTGGGAATTAGAGAGGGCTGACTCACTCCATGTGGAAAGGGAAGTCAGTGTTCAGAGGTTCCAGGTTCTGGAAGAGCCTGGGAGCTGAGAGCTACAATCAACTTGTGAAGGGATATGGGAACAGGGTAGGGTAAATATTTTTTAACTTCCTAGAAACAATATACTTAACAGTGCTTAAAACATAAATGTAAGAGGTCTAATAAAACAATAGCAGACTTGCAGTTTTTCCATTAAGATAATAAAATTAATTTGCAATAAAACAAAATATAAAATTTACAGTCTTATTCTTTCATAAGTTTCCAGTTCTGTAGCACCAAGAGTGTTTGGGTTGTACAGCACATCAGAGCATGTTAGCTCAATGCTCTACATATTAAAATTCCTGTCATCTCTTCTCTTACTCTCGGGCAAAAGCCATTCTACCTAACCCCTCCTCAGACCTTGTATAAGTGGAATTCTGAAATATGTATTGTTTTTTCAGTCTAGTTTATTTAACCTAGCATAATCTCTTCAATCTCTACCTATGTACTAGTATATAATAAGACTAATTGTGTGTGTGTGTGTGTGTGTGTGTGTGTGTGTGTGTGTATGTGTGTGTGTACTTGAATGCATGTGATTCATGTCAAGGTCAGAAGACAACCTTCTTCTTTCTCAGGAACTGACCTCAAGTTGTCCAGTGTGACAAGTACCTTTACCCATTGAACCATCTCAGCAGCCCAGACCTTTCTTTCTAAAGCTAAGTAGAAGTCCATAAATGTATGTGCTACATCTCGTTTTACATTTATCTACAGACATGTGATGAAAATTAACAAAAGCAAATATACGATATGCCCACAGAATTTCAAACATTGCTAGTGATGTGGAGTAGGTGAGCCTTGTGCATCGCTGCTAGGAGTGGGAACAGAACATCCCTGTGGGAAAACAGTATGAATGTGTTTGATCTTTGTCATTGTGACAAAAGACCCGAGGAAAACAGTTTCATGGAGGAAAATTCTGTTGTCTCATAATTTCAGAAGTTCCATATCATCATGATTGGCAAGGGCTGATAGAGCCCAACAGCTTACCTCATGGTGGCCCAGAGGCAGACAGAGGATGCCTATATTCCCACACCTCCTCATTCCCTTTATTTTTCATGCAGGGATTCCAGGTTACTGCATGGCACATGTTCAGGATGGGTCTGGTTTTTGTTAAGCTTTTCTGGAATCATGCATATAAGAAAACACATAGGTGTGCTTTCATCATCCCCTTGGAATATTCAAATCCTTTGAGCTTAAAAAGATTCATATCAGAGCTGAGGGGTGGCTCAAAAGGGTGATGAAGACCCGAGTTCAGTTTCTGGAACCCATTTAAAGTCAGGGTGATGGTGAGCATTTCTAGCCCCAGCACTGGGATGTGGAAGAGATCTCAAGGGTTCACTAGCCAGGTAGTCTAGCCAAAATGGTTAAGAGATCTTGTCTCATGAAATAAGGTGCAGTGCACTAGAGGAAGACACTTGCAACTAACCTCTGAACTACAGCTGAAATTTTTATCTTCATATGTGTATGTGTATAAACACACACACACACACACACACACACACTTTATTGAGTCCATTTAGAACTTTTCATATGTACTTGAGCTTAGGGCTGGCCCCTGGCAATTAGAGCTGACCACTGGGGATTGAATAACCTGCCAGGGGCACTCCTCCTGTCCAAAACTGATTCTCCCTCTCAGCTTCCATTGATTGCCTATACCCCTTCATTTAGAAATGGGGCCTAGTAAGAGTTCCCCTGGGTGCACTGACATCTTAACTGGATGATTCACACAAACATCTTTGAACTGGTTTCCATGGAGTGTGTGATATAGCAGCCTGAACACAAAGTAAAGAAGTCTTTGATAATTATTTTCCTTACCAGTTCCATCTTTCATTTATCCCCTGAGATGAAATTGGGGCATTTTAATACAAAATTGATTTATTTCTACTTCTTCCCAAGGAATTCTTATAACTAAGTAGCATTTTGGTTTTAAGAACCTAAAAAAGTACTTACTGATTTAATTTCATTTTAGCTAAAATTAGACAAAAAGTTTACCTCTTAGACAAGGTTTTTATTAAAATTGTAACTATACTTCTATGAGCATACTATTTCATACCTGTCCTTGTTTGCTTTCTATTGTGATACAACACTGGATGTAACCAGCCTGGGGAAAAAAGCGTCATTTGAATTATAGGTTATAGTCCAGATCCAGAGAAGCCAGGCAGAAGCTCAAGGCAGGAACTTAGAGGCAGAAGCTGAAGCAAAGGCCATGGACAAGAGTTGCTGACTGACTGACTTCCAGACACACATCAACTGTCATTCTTATACAGCCCAGGCCATCTTCCTGGGGATGGTTTTGTCCACGGTGGGCAAGACCCTTGTACATGAATTATCAAACAAGAAAATGCCCTCACTGATGTGACTACATGCCAATCTTATGGAGGAAATTTCTCAATTAAGGTTCTTTCAAAGCTAAGTGTGACAATATCTAAACTTTTTGGTAAGATTAACTCTCTTATTTCATAAGCTTTCAATCAGTTTGTCTATTCACAGGATTAAGTATCAGAAAATTTAAGTAGATGAGAAGAAAAGAATTATTTATGAGTCATTTTAGTACTGCATGATTTTATTTACTTCAAAGACTGATGAGTATAAATATATTACAAGCTCATCTAAGAAAAACCTGAAGGCGGTATTAGGACAAATTGGAGGTATACATGGAAATTTTGTAATCAAATGTGCTTGGCTCTATTCTGTTCATCTGATGAAGGTATCTCTTTATGTTCCTAAAACACTTTTTATAATTATTCTAAAATTTTGCATCAGTTATTGTTGAGTTTTAGAATAGAACTTGTTGGGTGGAATTCTTCTGGTTACTTTAAAATGGATTGGATATGACATCCTATTTCCACTTGTCATATTCTAGGTGAAATTTTTAACTTTTTTTCAAATTGAAGTTGTCTATCTTTGTCATTTACATTCTCCCAGAAGGCTGGTATCCAGGGATGACTTCAAACAAGATTTCCTTATGTGTTCAATGGCTCTCTGCTGCCAGCAAGCACACTCAAGGTTCATTTATCTTCTACCACCTGACATTCCATAGGGCCAACAGCACTTCTTAATTCCCTTCTTCCTGTCATGCCATTATCTGCATTCTCCTGTCTGCCCCAATCGTCCTCTTTGTCCACTAGCCTCTCTTTGCTTTCTCCCTACCTGGTAGATATCTTCACTTCTCAGACATGATAATTTTCTCATCTCTACCACATTACTCAACCATCTCATCACTTTCTTCAGTCACAAATTGGGTGACTTTTAGTCCAAAGCCAGATTCCAACAACCTTTGAACTGTTTATACCCACTAATCAGCTACATCCATGGGAATGTCTGAAGATGTATTTTAAATGATCAATGAATTCATTGAACTTAAATTTCAAATCATTGACTCATTCATGAATCTAAACTTAATAAATCCCATTCTCTAACATACACAATGTAGATTGGGCTTTATCATGACTGTGATTTTGCCTTTACAAGAAGCTAATGGTTTCATGGTTTAGAAACCAGTATATTGAGAAAGTAGCTAAACTCTGGTGGAATCTGGGCTGACACTCTCCAGCAATAGCTTGGTTCTTTAACTTCAAATCACTCCTCTTTGTCTTCTCCATATCAGCCAATAGAATAATACTCTCCATGAAATGTATAGAAGAAAAACTAAAGGCATCTTTAACTCTCTCTCTGTCTCTCTCTCTCTCTCCCTCCCTCTCTCCACCCCAATGTGTGTGTATGTGTTTCCCTGTGTGTGTGTGTGTGTGTGTGTGTGTGTGTGTGTGACTCAAATGATTTCCTGTGCCTGAAGTGACTTCTCTCAATGACAGCTCTCAGATGCATCAAATATATTTCAGCTGGATCGTGGCAATAGCCTCTCCATTTATCCTAGCCTCCTACTCCTAACTCATGTAGGCAATTTCTCTTCTCATTGCTGTCACCTTAATAATCCCAAATTTCCACTTTAAGCAATCACTCTTAATCATCCTTAATTGCCACTTTAACCAATTACTGCCCTACTCTTCAAATTCCGATGGCCTCTCTTTGAGCTATGAAATTCACTAAAATCCCTAGCCTCCATTTCTAGCCACTGTTCTTTCTTTCTAACCCCATGTAATAGTACTATAACTCTAGCTTCTAAAAGGCACTTCTCAAACCTGTGTGAGTATCAGTATCATCTGCCTGGTTTGTACATAGACCTCTGCCTGTTCCTCCCTTCATGGAGTTTCTGACGCTGTAGGTCTAAGTAAGACTTTAGAATAGAATTTTCAATAAGTCCTCATAAAATATCCATCCTACTTTGAGGAAACATTATTATGTATACTACTTATTGGGTGTAATTTGTCACATGCTTTCATTTAATATATTTTGTATTGTTCCAAATAAAGTTCTCTCTCTTCTTTACAACTGTCAAGATCCATCCCTCCTGTAATGTTTACAGTGTATAATTTGTAGGCATGTCCCATTTTTTTTTTCATCAAAACCATTCCTCTGCTGCTATCTGATCATAGCTACATCATTTTCACCAGGTCCCTGCAGTAGCCTCTTCTCATGTCTCCTTATTCTGGTTCTTGTTTATAGACATGTGTCTTTCAAAAGGCCCCTTTCCTTCTCAATAAACACAGTTAAAATAGCAATCACCACCCATTTGTTTAAATGAGGGAAGATACGGTATAAATACATCATCCTACTAAGAAACTGATACTGGGGTGTGCTGATATAATAATTAATCACTCCTTTTGTTTATATTATTTTTCTGGTTCACATTATCAAGTCTAGTTTCAAGCAATATCAAACATTCCTATTTTTATTGTTCAGGCATAAAAGCTTTAAACCATCAGTTTACTGGACATTGGAGAAAGCTCACAATGCTCACAATGGAGTATCACTAAAATTATAATCAAAAAGAGATAATTGTAGAGAAACCATGACACTTATAAATCATTGGTGGGAACCTAAAATAGTACAGGTGCTTTAGAAATCAGTGCAAAAATTTCTCAGAGATTATACATAAAGCTGTTAGCAAGTTCACTCCCAGGTTTATACCTAGAAAAACTCTTGTTCCCACAGTATTTGTTTATTGATGTTCAGAACAATATCAAGAAACCCCAAAGTTTAAAGCATTTCAAATGTACATCTATGAATGCATGGGTAAATAAAGTATGGTAGTAAATAAATATTCAACAATCAATAAAAGAATGGTCTTGGAGCTGGAAAGGTGCCTCATCAGTAAAGAGTACACAGTGTTTCTGAAATTCAGTTCTCAGCATCCACAATAAACTATTTACATCTACTTGTAACTCCACCTCCAATGGATCCACTGCCATCTGCTGGCCTCTGTGAGTATTTCATTGATATGCACATACTCTCACACATGTACACAGTTCCACACATAATTAAAAATAAAATAAATTATTTTAAAAGATGAGTTATTGGTGTAGTCATGGCATGAATTAAACGTGGAAATAAGAAGCTATGCATTAAAGACTATACACATTATAAGATGAGTTTATATAAAATAACCAGAATAGACAAACCAACAGAGATAGAATATGAATTAGTGTGTGCCTAAGTTTGAAAAAGTTTAGGAAAACTGAAGAGAGATAGTTTAATAACTGCATTTGGAGCAGTTTGAGGGAAGATGAATATGCTCTTTCTCAATTCTGACCATGTAACAAATCATTCAATGGTACACTCTTGCTGGGTCAGTTGATACACAGTTTATAACTCCCAAAAGATATTAATTAAGAAGATAAAATAGGAATTACCTTATGCTCATGGGGCTCCTTCTGGCTAGGTTCTGGGAAGAATGAGTATCATGTCTGCCTTATTTGACATTCATACTGATCTTAGTGACTTAGGTCAGATTTTTTGAAGTAAACTAAATCATGTATTTTTTTTCTCAGCTCTCTAAATCAAAGATCCTTTGACAAGAAAGAATCTTCTTGGGATTTTCTTTTTTTATAATCAAGTCTATAAAAGGCAATATGTAATGTTTAATTGCAGCTTCTGCATGTTTCCGAGTATTTGGTTCTTTTAGAGAAATCTAGACATAATTGAGAAAAGAGAAAACTTCATGATAAATAAGTATTAAAATATGTTACATAAAATTCTTAGTCTTTATGCTATGTAGGATGGCAGGTGCTTCTAGTTCCAGCACTCAGAAGACAGAAACAGGTAGATCATTACAAATTCAAGGCCTGCCTGGACCACAAATTCAGATCCTTTTTCATTAAAAAAAAAAAAAAAAAATAGTAACAATTTCTAGGTTTTAGCCAAGGATGGCAATGTACCTTGTGATCTCAGCATTTTTCAGTGCCTGATGCAGAGAGATTGTGAGCTGTAGGCTAGTCTTGGTTAAACAGCATTATCCTATCAGAACAAGTAGGTTTTATTGAAAAAGAAAGGTATTGTCTCAGTTTGTTTTCTTATTGCTGTATAATAAAATACCTTAACAAAGCAACTTACAGGAGGAATGGGTTATCTTAATTCACATGCAGTCATGGCAAGGAAATCACAGCAGGATCTTAAAGGTTCTAATCACATTACCAAGGAGAGTCAAGCAGCAGAGAACTAAACTACCACTGCTCAGTCCAATCTCCATTTTACACAGTGCATGGTCCACATCCAGGGAGTGTCTGTGCCCGAAGTAAATATGTGTCTTTCCATATGTGCTGGCCTACTTAAGATGCCCAGAGGCCGTCATGGGGATTCTAGATTCTGTCAAGTTAACAATTAACACTAACCATCACAGCAATGAAAAATACCATTGAGATCTGAATATTGTGTTTGAAGACAATAATACATTTATCTTCTAAGTATAGTTTCAAAAATCTACTTTGGCACACATATATCCATAGTTCTACAGCTTGGGTAAACAGAAATTCTGGATTATTACAGTCAGAGGTGATTTCCTCACCCAGTATAATATGTGTATGGCCACTGAATTGAAAAATGATACAAACAAACAAGTACAAACCTTCTTAAAATATTTATTTTCTCAACAATAAAAGTTGAAGACATTACTCTGTCCAAAGAAAAGATAGAACTTGGGGAATCCTACAAGATTGTCAGATGACAGTTTCATTATAGAGTAAAAAAAGAAAATGGCTAGTAGATAACAAGGTATTCTTCTTCACTTTAGACTAAGTCAACTGCATAGCAAATAATTATATATAAGATAAAAGTTTAAAAGGATCAATTTCCTTTTAAAAATATTTTTTAACAGGTCCAAGGAACAGCCACCTCCAAAATTGAATGCATAAATTATAACAATGAAGAAAAAGGTTGAATATTTTATACTTAAAGAACTAGAAATTAACAGAGTAATATTTTCATATGAATTGATGGTATGTAAACATATTTTCAATTAATATTATGCATTTTAATAGATACACATGCTCAAAAATTTACAAATAGACTATGACTTTTTCTTTTTATTATATTTGTGTGTGTGTGTGTGTGTGTGTGTGTATGTATGTATGTGATTTGCTTGTATGTCTGTTTGTGTACCATGTTCATGCCTATGGAATGCAAAAGAAAGTGTTGGATCCCTGGAACTGAAGGTTTGAATGCTTGTGAGCCATCATGTAGATGTTAGGAACTGTATACAGGTTCTCTACAAGAGCAACAGGTGCTCTTAACTGAGCCTTCTAACCAGATCCTAGACAAAGATATTTTTTAAGTAAATTGTAAGATAGGGAATCTCAAATGGAACTAGTTAAGAGAAAGAAGTAACTTGGTTTCTTGGCATCTAATAATAAAGTAGCCAGGTGCTATGGCATATATCTGTAATTCTAGCAGTCAGAAAAGGCAGAGGCAAGAATATAAAAGTTCATGACCCAACTGGGCTATACAGTATAATCTTAATAGAAAAAAATATTTTCCAACATTTAGGATTCAAAATATTTTACATAAAATCTAGAATTTTCTCTGATCTTAAGTAATAAGACCTTCTAGATAGACATTTGTGAAAGCACTTGGTTCAGTGTGCATGTATAACTCATTCCCTATGACTGGGCCTTTCAGCTGGAAAGCATTTTGCTAAGTATATGTGTGGCTCATTCCCTGCGAATGCACATGTGACTCTCAGCTCAATATGTGTCCGATTTCTTTGTCATATTCTGACTTGTTAGTTTCACTACGCTGTGCTACTTGTCTGGCAGATTTAAGTTTGTAGGATAGTCCTTATAGCAATGAGGAACAAACCTGATCTGCATTCACCAGATTGGTTTATCCTTCTGAACCTCAGTTCAACCTAATTTCCAAGTCTTTGGCATATATGATTGGCCATGTGTTTACATTCTAGCAAAAGAGAGGGAAGCTTGATCTTCTCTTCTTCATCTGCCATGTGATATTAGAATATCAACATGTTTTGCAATCCTGGAAGCTACTTGTGCAAAATGCAAAGTTTGTGCTAATGTGGAATCCTCCTTAAGTCCCAGGACTCACTTGTCTCCCTCCTCTTTCCCATAGGGACCTGGATCCTAATAAACATGCTATTAAACCACTGATACTGGAAGAATCACTTTAGTTAAAATTACCACATCTGCTGTTTTCTCTACCTCTGTGATCTTCCCCCTAGGATATCTAACTGTCAATCTTAGAAAGGAAAAGCATAATAAGGGACTATTTTTCTCAAGTCGTTCTGCTTGTTCACTCACTTGTTGACATTGCTTCACAGTGCCTCCTCCCTACATATAATCCATGATGCTTTGAGTTCAAATGTCAAAAGACTCATTTCAAACTTCTTTAAATAGCAAAAGTAAGTTTCGACCTCTCTTGAAACAGTTCAGGTCTTAAAGATACTTGAATGAGGACTTAAATGTGCTTCTACAGCTCTCTAACTTTTCTCCTCTGGCCAGTTTTCCTCCTGGTAACAAAATAGCCACCGTAGTTCCCACTTTAGAACTGCACACCATGGAGACATTATTCTCTCCCCTTCTCCCTTACAGAGATTCCCAAACATCATTTCCATTGGGCCTTCTCAGTCCTGTCTCCATCCCTAAACCAGTCACTTTGGCGGAGCAATGTCTTGTACTTCAATGATCAACCCTACACAGAGGTTTGACAAGAGAGAGAAGCTTATGTTGATCGTTCTTTGCCAGTATGAAAGCTAGTCACTAGGACTTGGTTGTCTAGATGATGCTAGGGACTGAGAAAAGGAATTCCCATTGCATAGTGGATAGGAAGATGTGGCAGAAGGAATGTGTAGTTCTTGCTGCTGTAACCTAGCTCTCCATGTGCCAATTTTGCATTTCCCAATGCTTTCTTCCTTCCTAAAATTGTTTTATTGTATGTTTTGTTACACACAGCACCAAAGTCCACTAACAATCCTTTAGAATAGGTAATAGTCCTTTCCTATAGTAGCTTCACATTTAGCCTTTACTTGCAAAGTGCTCTTTTTTTTTTTTTGAACTTGTTCGAGAAGACACACTAGTAAGTGGCAGAACTAGAATTCAATCGTCATAATGTTCAGCTATGCATTGATTCTACTACACCAGGATGTTTCCTTTCTTCCTGGGCTCTCTGTGAGTATATACTAGATGAAGACTGTGCTGTAATTGGGTTTCAGGTTCAGAAAATCAAAAGTGTTACAAGGATAATTGCCCCTATAAAGTACCACTATGGCTTCTTTTATTCTAAATTGCTTAATCTTTGTGTGGCCAAATATACTTTCAATTAGACCTCTTACCCATGAACACAAGCAATCCAGCCTTGTTATGATCAAATCCTAGGGTTAAAGGTAAACACACCATTACAGTTAAGAAGGAAAACAGAGTTTCATTCTTTTATGCTCCTCTGAGAAGTCAGTGTACTGCAGATTAAAGGGAGTGATAGTCGGACTGCATAGAAGCATAAGGCATTGATTAGAGCATTATTGCTGCTGAACAGTGAAAGCATATAATTACTCTTTGAAGTATGCAGTGCACAGGGAGCAGACACGCACCTTTCCAAACTCATACCTTTAAATTATAAACACAGAAGAGAAGGCATCGCCATGAAGTGATTTTTTTTTCATGTTTAAGCAGATAAGAATTCACCAGGACAGAGACAGAAAAAGCTTTCATTAAGAGTCAAATAACCATCTTCAATGTAGAAACTATAGAACCAGTGATACTTGGGAGAAATTGGTGTGTCCACATTGAAGCCTACTGAACAAACACCATCGGTAAAGACACACTCCCCAAGTTATTGAGATAGCAATTCAGAAAAGGTCTGTTGTCTCTAGGCAGATCCGTAGATGGAAAAGGTTATAGTGAGACAAAGCTCTTCAACCTGAAAGTGCTCATAACCACCCACAATGGATGGATTTCATCAGCAATGGGGGTGTTTTACAAAAGATGCCCTGAAAAGTAATAATGAAATCTCACATATACCAAAGATTACTTAGTCAATCCACATCATGTCTAACTCTCCTATAAAAGAAAACTCACCTTAGTAGTATATTGGTCCTTAATTTTTATGAGTTTTGTAATAGTTATGTCATATTCTAAAGCATCTAGACATTTTCCTATGCTAGTTCAAAGATATGAAAATAGGCAGCATGAAAAAGTTGCATAGAGGCTGGAGAGGTGGCTAAGAACACTTGCTGCCCTTGCAGAGAGTCATAGTTTGATTCCTAGAACCCATGTAAGGTAGCTCACAGCCACCTATAATTTCAGCTACATATGTACTCAATGCCTCTGATCTCTTCTGGAACCTCTATTCACATATTCACACCCACACAATATATATCATTGAAAATAATAATGAAAATAAATCTGTTTAGAATTAGTATAGAGCTTATTGATTTTATTATTTTTAAAAGTTACTAATTTTTCAAGTTTTTGTGTCCTATAATGTTTTCATCAGCTTTAGTTTTCTCACTTAAATTGTATTGTACTTCAATATCCATAGGAATTTATGAGAAGATAAATATAATAGCTGTAAAATATAGTCTACCCCCCCCCCTTCAAATTCTCCCTACCTCTTTGGCTCAGTTAGGATCCAAGAGTAGAAAGCAACCCTGGCTGACTCAGGCAGAAATGAAATTTATTGAGAAAATGAAGAGCAGCATAGCAATTACAAGGAAGGCTACAAACTAGGAAGAACTGGAAGGCAGGGCAACCGGAAGTTGGGGGGGATGTCTTAACCAAGTCTCTATTGCTGTGATAAAGCAATGAGCAAAGCCAACTTTTGGAGGAAAAGGTTTACATCATCTTATACTTTAACAGTCAACCCCTGAAGGAAATCACAGCAGGAAATCAATGCAGAAACCATGAAGGAATGCTACTTACTGGCTTGCTCCTCATGGCTTGCTGAGCCTGCTTTCTTATACTACCCAGGACCAACTGTATAGGGGAATGTCTTAGTCAGGGTTTCTATTCCTGCACAAACGTCATGACCAAGAAGCAAGATGGGGAGGAAAGGCTTTATTGAGCTTACACTTCCAGGCTACTGTTCATCACGAAAGAAAATCAAGACTGGAACTCAAGCAGGTCAAAGAGCAGGAGTTGATGCAGAGGCCATGGAGGAATGCTGCTTACTGGCTTGCTTGCTTCTCCTGGCTTGCTCAGCTGGCTTTCTTATAGAGCCCAAGACTACCAGCCCACAGATGGTACCACTCACAAGGAGCCTTCCCCTCTTGATCACTAATTGAGAAAATGCCTTACCGCTAGATCTCATGGAGGCATTTTCTCAATGGAAGCTCCTTTCTCTGTGATAACTCCAGCTTGTGTCAAGATGACAGACAAAACTAGCCAGTACAATTGACCCCTTGTCAACTTGACACACAAACACATCACCAATAAGGCTTGACCCTTACTTCCTTATTCATTGCCAGGATCTAAATAACTTTAAAAGTCCCACATTCTTTGCAAATTCTTACATAATTAACATTTCAGTCCCTTTTAAACATCCAATCTCTTAAAACTCAAAGTCTTTTAAAAATTCAAAGTCTCTTAACTGTGGGCTCCACTAAAATATCTCCTATCTTCAAGGGGAAAAAATATCAGGCCACAGACACAATCAAAAGCAAAATCAAACTCCAACCTCCAATGTCTGAGATCCGCTCAAGATCTTCTGGATTCCTCCAAGGGCTTGAGTCACTTCTCCAGCTCTGCCTGTTGTAGCACACACCTTGTCTTCTAGGCTGCAGATACCTATAATCCACCGATGCTGCTGTTCTTGGTGGTCATCTCATGGTATTGGGATGACCCAATACCTCTCATAAGCTTAACAGCCTCTCATAAGCTCTCTTCATGGTGCCAAGACTTAGCTCCTTTTCATGACCCCTTCAGTCCTGGGCCATCAATTGCAACTGAGGCTGCACCTTCACCAATGGCCTTCTTCGGCCTCTCACAGTGCCCAGGCCTCAGCTGTTCTTCATGACTCCTTCATGCCTTCAAAACCAGTACCACCTGGGTGACTCTTACACATTACCAAGTCCTGCCACAGCACAAGGTACAACCTTGGCTATCTCTGGAACACAGCCTCTTTGTGCTCTCAGAAAACACTTCCCAGAAGATGTCACCTCAATGATGCTGCTCTCTTCTTAATCACCACTAATTTCTTAGCTCCAGCTAACCAGCATCAATACTCCCAGCAATACAGTGGTTTTGCTTTAGTAGTTCTGGTATCTTATTAATCATAGCTGATTTCTTCAGCCTCAGCTAACCAAAACCACAGAATTTTAAATCAAACTAGCAATAGCCCTGATAAGAGTCTTTAATCTTCCTTCTGAAATTTTACAAGACAGGCCTCCATCTTCTGCACTGGTCTCAAAATTATCTTCCAAGCTCCTACAGAACACCCCACAAAGCTCTTAATATCCCAATGGCTCTTCTAGCTCGATGTTCCAAAGTCCTTCCACAGTCCTCCCCAAAACATGGTCAGCTTGTCACAGGAATACCCCACTACGCTGGTACCAATTTGTCTTAGCCAGGGTTTCTATTCCTGCACAAACATCATGACCAAGAAGCAAATTGGGAGGAAAGGGTTTATTGAGCTTACACTTCCAGGCTGCTGTTCATCAAGAAAGGAAGTCAGGACTGGAACACAAGCAGGTCAAAGAGCAGGAGCTGATGCAGAGGCCATGGAGGAATGCTGCTTGCTGGCTTTCTTATAGAGCCCAAGACTACCAGCCCACAAATGGTACCACTCATAAGGGGCCCTCCCCCCTTGATCACTAGTTGAGAAAATGCCTTACCGCTGGATCTCATGGAGGCATTTTCTCAATAGAAGCTCCTTTCTTTGTGATAACTCCAGCTTGTGTCAAATTGACACACAAAACTAGTCAGTACAGGGAAGTACCATCCACAGTGGGCTAGGTCCTTCCCCATCAATCACAAAACTATCCAACAGAATTACCTACAGGCAGTCTGATAAGAGGTTTTTTTTTTTTTTTTTAAGCAGACTTTCTTCTCCCTCAATAAATCTACCTTATGCCAAGTTGCAAAAAAAAAAAAAAAAAAAAAAAAAAAATCCAGTTGGGATAGTGGGTTTCCCAGATTCAAATGACAAAAGAGAAAGTCCTCTGCATGACTTAGCCTCTGGCAAAAGAGAGAAGTAGCTCTTGAGTGGCTGTTTACATAAGCTGTTTGCAGTTGGGTGTATTGGAGAAGAAGATTCTAATTCTCCAAAAGAGCTGACTGTTATCTGGCCCCAAGAAGTAAATGGCCATGAAATCTGCTTTCTGTTTTACTTTATCTCACTTGTTACAAAATCTGTAGTGTTGATTATTGTTTTATCCTGGCATTTGTCATTCAGTCATTGCTCAGGGGATAGAACTTCTTCTAATCAGAGACTGTTTACTAGGGATTGCTGAGACAGTCTGAACAATTTCCTTAAAAGGAACTACTGTTCTGCCATTCGTAGGCACACTACTTTTAACATGAGGACATAATGGCTATGGAACAGCAACTTGTACTGGCATTATGTCAAACAATAGGAACAAAACAGTACCTTGTGCTAGTCTATTAATAAATGCCTTGCTACAGAATGCATTATGTCAAATGAGCTTCACGACATGTTGATTGCATGTCATTCTTTTGAGCATGAACTGTGGGGAGGAACCTGCAGAGGTGTGTTCCCTGCAATGCCAACCTAGGTAAATAGAGGTGACTGTAACCAGATGTCCAGCTATCTGTTCCCATCCAGTACCCCTGGTAACAAAGTACCTTAAGACAACAGGTTTTCCAAATGGCTGTCATTTAAGAATAGAAGCTCATAGCTGCCTCTCATTTCTGCACAGTGGGTCATAACCACTACTGGCAATTTAAAATGTTTTTAAAACAGTGGGACTGCCTTCAAGTCAATCTATTCATCAATCAGCCTTCAGAATTTACATAGTGTTCCTAGGAAAAACTGTCTTGAGTTTTTTACCAAACAAAATAAACTCTGTGAAGGACAAACCCAAATCTCAAAACTAGTGTAAGTATAAATCCTACTAAAGAAAGCAGTCTACATACAGAGAAAGAAATTCCAAGACTATTCACATGCAACATAGTAGTCACTTATTTAATGGACATTACAAAAAAATGTGCAAAATGGTACAGCTTAAAATGATCTCTGAATGGAAAAAAATACAGGCCCCTCATTTGCTCTTTCCTTGCTATTTTTATTCTACAATATGTTCATTTTCTTTTTATTGTTATTTGTTTGTTCTGTGATATTTTTCCTGGGGAGACAAGAACAAGAATCTTCTCTTCCCAGGTAGGGCACTGAAAACTGGCCCAAGAAAGAATTTTACCAAGTTTAAGTACAAGAACTACCTAAAGTAGTACAGGTGAGAAGTTACTTACAGAAGCATGGCTGACTCAAAAGTAGCAACATCAGCCATCCATCAAAACAGTCCTCTCCATCCTGAATGCCAACTTATGAAAGACATATCCCTGGAGCTCTCTGTGTAACTTGCCGGCAGTTTCACCAGTCAGAATCATATCTCTTCCTTATTGCTTTATAATCTTGAAGTGGGAGGGGGCTTATGAATTTTGAAAGTTTCAGGGAACTCCTAAGATGTGTAAGTTGTTGAATTTCTGAGTCTTACAGAGTCTTCATCCAGGGTGGAAGGTTTTAATCCAAAGAAAAATTCTACACACTTTATGTTATCTCTTCATTTTTAAATTTTTAATTAATGTGATATTTTTACATATTTGTGGATTGCTTAATCCATGAACATACTGTACAATAATAATCTAAGAATATATGGTATTTCAATTTCTTCAGGCATGTATCATTTCTATGTGCTAGGAATCTTCAGATACTTTGTAGTTATTTTCAATAAAAAAATTCATAAATCTTTATGGACTAGAAATATTATTGTGATGTAGAACAAGATCCCCTTCATTTCCTTCATCTGTCTCTTCATTATTTCCTTTATCATTCTTTTATCAACAATACTGTTGGATTCATGACCATCTCTGCACCTCTCAGTATGGGTAAAAAGGGACTTTCATTCTAAGCTAATAATTAGTATTAAGGAAAATTGCCTATGAAATCTGATGGGTTGAATAAGAATGCCTCCCATAGGCTCATAATTGAATGATTGGTTTCCAGTTTGCTCAGTCTCTTTAGTAAGAAGTGAACCTGTTGGTTGAGGTGTGTCACTGGAGGTGGGTTTTGAGGTTTAAACGCCATGCTCAGCTTCATACTCTCTGCCTCCTGCTTGTTTATCAGATGTAAGCTCTCAACTACAACTTCAGTGCCATGCCTGCATACCTGCCATCACAATCTCTTCCATGAAGGTCATGGACTTACCCTCTAGAACTGTAAGCAACCTCCCAGTTTCCTCCTATTGCCTTGGTCATGGTATCTCTTCCCAGTAATGGAATAGTAACTGAGACAAAGCTCTAACCCAGTATCAACTTGGCCCATCATACTACCTTTCTCTTCTCCCCATATCTGTAACTCTCTACTCTAGAGAATGACTTTACCATATAGAATTTAGCAACCACAATGAATAGTGAACTAATTAATGACAGAATGCTACACATGGTTTTGCTAGAATCAGTAGTCCATTTGCAAGTAGATTCGCAGGTAGATGATGCAAGCTTATCCTTTTATGTAGAAGCAGGGTCAGTTCAGAGGCCAATTGAGCCTCTTTTTTTTTTTTTTTTTTTTTTAACCTAGTTGATTGTTCGTTTGAACTTAATCACATCACTCTGTTTTCCTTCTCTCTATTGCTACTTTTATACTCCGTTAGCAAGGGCAAGTTATCACAGTAGGAAATTTGTGCTATATCTGGAATTTTTATGAAAAAAACATGGCCATCTTTTTAACCTGAGACTCTGCTGAAGAAGTGCTGAGGTGACATAATGTAGAGGCAGCCCTTCCTTTCTCTTCAAGAGAATATTATCTGATTGAACTGAGAAAGTGATCACAGAGGAGATATTTAGGTTGATTGTATAAGAAAAAGTCTTAAAAATGGCAAATTTGTGCAGCATTGATTGGATTTGTATAAATAATTCAGAGATAAGAGATTGCTGGTGATGTTGCAGAAAGATACATCGTAGAAATAGATTTTTCTAAGAGAGGGCAAGATTTGAGTCAGATTATCTGAGACCCAAAAAACACCTTTGCAGCCATTTGGTCAGGGTTTCCCAACCACTAGACTGCAGAATAGTAGGAGTCTGTGATAGGTTTCCTATTGATTACTGATGAAAACAGAGCTTGTTATCAGCCTGGTTTTGGAACACATCTCCCTAGACAGAGTCATCTTCATAAAGCTAGTTATTTATGCTGAGAACTGTTTACATTTGTGATGAAATTGTTTTCTCTTTCAGTTTTCTTTCTTCTCATTTTCTTTTTTCCTTCACCCACACCCTTGAACTGTTACTGAGAAGTGAAGTAGGTATACTCTTAGTTAATTTTTGGAGCTTGACTTAGTACAATGAAACTTGACCACTCAGTATTTGCTTCCTCTGTACTTTTTATGTTCATTGTTCCATGAACTTGAGATAGGAGCTCACCATGAGCTCAGACAGGAATTACACTCAGAAATAGCTTCATTCTCTGACTTAACATTAGTTCTAGCCGATGGCTGATATATTCAGTGCAATGAGAGAAAATAATTTTGTTGATTTCTTTCTGATTCAAGGCTCTTACAATACTTTTGTAGGTTTTTTCCAACACCTCTCCATGTTCTAAATCTTTTATTTCTACTAAATATTGCTATGAAGAACTAAGTAGGGGCTGTCATAGATTCAAGCAAGCATTCAGACTCATGAACTCATCATGAGCCATCTGTGGCTTCAACACACTGAATAGGTAGAGATTTGGAATGCATAGCTCTCAGGAGGGCAGTGGGAATTCTTTTGATGTGGAAATCTTTGAAAAAGCCCATATAACAGTTGTGATTGTGACAACTCTTTCAAGGAGATAGGTCAGGAGCAAAAAGATCAGATCCACACCACACAGATACAAGAGCAGCCCTTGCCCTATGGAAGCCAGCATCATTTTTAAAGATGACCTTTTATCTCACCCAGGAAAGTCTAAGCAATGGCTTCTTATTAGGTATGTGTCTCCTGGTTTAAACATACTCATCCAGTGTACTCATTTTATTATTGGTATTGTTGCCTAGCAACAGCTGACATTACCAATATCAGGTAATCAGAAAGACAAAGCTTAAGACTTAACTAAAAAATTAAACTCTTCTCAAAAAAGGAACAATTGCTTTCTAAGCTCTTAGATGGCAGGTAGAAGGGCACATACAGTCATCTTAAATTACTGGGAAAGTTCTAGCAGTTATATTAACACCCTCAAGTAAGACCATGTATGTTCTAAGTTTATGTGACTGCTGAGAATAGAAAGATATTGAATACACCCTTCTTTCCATCTTAAGGTCTCTTCCTATATTACTCAGTGTTCTGTCTCTCTAACTCATACTTGATATAGAGCAATTTATAAAACTAAAAGGCAAATTTGGATCACAGCGTAGGGGATTTAGGCCTGTGATCACTTGATCCCTTTGCTCAGAGGCCTGTGATGATCAAGTCTATAATAACAAGGAACATTTGATGAAACAAGAGCAATATCATTGTGGCCAATGACACATGTAGACAATGACAGAGAAGAACTCAGCCTCCACCCCCTAAATTCCCTTTAAGGACATACCCCCAGTGGCATAAAGACTTCTCACTACAATCCCCTTCCCAAATTCCTAAGCTGAGGACCAGGGTCCCAATGAGCAGAAGGGAGACATTCTCAAGCTGAACTACGGCACTTCTGAAATACATCCATTTCTTAGCATCCTTTTATTGAACCCCTCAATGCACATGATTATCCTAGCTCTTCACAGTTTAAGACAGCCTGTCATCTTAGGAAATGAACAGTGGCTGAGCTCAAGGCAGCATCTGCAGTCAAGAATCAGAGAACAGTGAAACCCTCCCGTGTAGCCTACTTTCTCCTTTTTGGTTGTCTTAGACCCACAGAAGGTGCTGCTAGTGTTTGAATGGGTCTTCCCATTCCAGTTACCTCCTTCTAGAAATTTCCTCATGGACATGTCACAATATTAGTCTCCTAGACTGAAGATCCTATCAAGTGAAGACTGAATTTTTAGCCGTCACATGCTAATTTTAAGATGTTCTGTTTATTTGCATTTTTGGGTCTCTCCTTTAGTAATATATTAACCTTGCTTTGTGCAGCACTTCAAATACATTCATTTGATAATAGAACCAATTAATGAAGCAAACAGTGTGCTCAAAGCCACAAGGTTACTCTCTGATATAAGACCCATTTTGTAGTTATGTGATGAGACTTTTATGAACCCAGATAAAGGTTAAGGCTTAGGTAGTTTGCCCTCTTCAGGGGAAGCTTAGATCTGGACCTATCATTTCAGCTGCCCAGAGGTTTGAGGAAGGTCTGCCAGAAATCACCTTAACTACATACTAAACAGTTGGGACTGCCATCCCAGTGTCATATTAAATGCAGAGGGGATACAGTTTGGCACTGGTGTGACATTCCTTTGGGACAGTTCAGCTATGATTCTCATTAGCATCTGTAGAGGTTAAACATGATACATTTGCCTCAGAGAACAAGGACAGCTTCTTAATTTCCATAAAGCTCCCTTGACCGAACCTCAAAACTCAGCAAATCATAAATGGAAAAAGATTATTGCCCCTTGCTTTTGCATCAAATGGAAGTGAGTGCTATAGCAAGAATTTAAGGATCTTAAATGAAGACTCTATTTAAAAGGCCACATAGGAAAAGGAAATAAGTTTTCTTAAGAAAACTTTTTAAAGACTACCTAACTTTCTAAGCAAATTCATAGAGGAAAGAAACTGTGAAAAATCATTAAAGAAAAAATCTCTTGCAGGCTCCTCAAGGTAGTTGATATCATAGCTGTCATGTCTTTGATGATATTCTTCTGCTAATAAAATTTTAAGTGGATAGGAGAAATTGGCTTCCCAAATTGAGCACCAACCCTAGGTTTCTGCAGCCAGAATCCTGATTTGGTGCCCTGAAATATATAGTACTGCCAACAAGGGCTGTATGAGGCGTGAACAGCATGCCCGGGGATCCACTGTCTAGCCAGGATGCTGAGATATATTGATTCTCACAGAATGAGATTGCTGTATGGTGGGGGGCTTGAATTTCAAAATTCCAAGCTGAAATCAGCTATCCATGCACAGTCAATTTTGTCTTAAAGTTGAGAAAAAGAGTAGAGATTTCTCTAAAGTTGGTATAGCATTTCTCTCTCTATTTGCTTCGATTTATTTAGTCTAGGAACAAAAACAAGTAATTAAATGAGTGACTCTTTCTGTGGATTTTTATAATCATGGTTTCATCTAAACATAAATAAAAGTTTTAGAAAAGAAGCATTTCCTTCATGGCAAACATACATAGGCATTTTCATGTAATTGTTCACTAAACTATTTCTATAACATTTACATTGTATTAGGTATTAAAACTAGTTTCAAATTTAT
This sequence comes from Rhynchomys soricoides, assembly GCA_019843965.1. NCBI lineage: Eukaryota > Metazoa > Chordata > Mammalia > Rodentia > Muridae > Rhynchomys > Rhynchomys soricoides. Next base: position 7,887,138 of record JADRCH010000017.1, on the reverse strand, counting down.
AGGAGGGTGTGTATAGGTTATGGGAAAATGTCATAAATAAGGATATGAACATTTCTATGGTATCAGTAAAGGTAGTGGGAGAGAAGGTCCAGAAGAAATCAGTAGATACCAAAGTACTACCATGATATCTGGAGTTGGGAAAGTCTTGGAGCCTTTGTTAATATTTAAAGATAAAAATATCACAGTTAGCAGAGAGATATCTGAGAAACCTTTGAAAACCATGTTGTTAAAAAAAATGGTCAGATCCTGTTCTAAAAATTATCTAAGTAAATAATCAAGTGAAAGAAAACACATCTCCACACTACCAAACATAAATAATAAATGCCCCATGACTGTAATGATTTTATAGATCTAAAAAGAAACAAGAGGGTACATTCCTTAATAATCACATTGGTTTTCCTGGCTAATTGTCTTTGTAAACACTTTGACTTTTCTGTATTGTTTTACTAATCAAGCATATAGGAATTAAAAATTCAGGAAACAAAGAGTTCACCCAAGCCACTGAAATCTCATTATTGAGCCTGTCAGTGAGATTTGGCATTTCAATAGACTTCCTTTGGGGACAAATAGTTTTCTCCTCCTCCACAGAGAATATAAAGGAAGTAGATGACAACTTATGCTTTAAAAGATGCTTTCTTTTGGTGAGGGATTCAGATTCCTCCTGCCAAGAAGTAAGAGCTGGCTCACCTTGCAGTAAGTGAGGTGTGCATTTTGTGTATGGTGCTCTCTAGAGGACACAAGTAAATATATTATCTTTTGTTCTTGTGACAAAAAGGATGTGCTTGTTTCCCCATTCTTCCTACCTAACTCAAGAGGGACCATTTTGATAGTTTATAGTGTCCAACACTCAAACATATAACACTGTCAACTGAAAACATTTTATTTATTTGAATTAAATTGAGCAATCCTCTTGTTATTCAAAAATCTGAGTGTTTTTAGCGTAAGTATTTTGTATTGATACTTCTGGGACAACAACACCTCTTAGAGGCACAAATTCCTTTTGATCTTATTAAGGAACCATTCTATTTTCATTTAATTTCTAGGTTTAGTGACTGGAGGGGGTCTAAAAAAACATTTTTTTATAAAGCATCGAGTCAACAGAGCAAAAAATGACTGAATTGTAAAGACACAGAAGGGCTGATGCAAATCCCTATCTTATTTCAGGGAGACTCTGAAAAAAGAGGTGTTAGATTAGCAGAGAAAACTGGCTCTTGCCGATGCATACATCATGCTCCTACTCTAATGAAATACACAGTGCAACAGCTTGAACACTTGTACATCCTTAGAAGCACATTCTTCTATGAAGTTTAGTGACATAACTAATTGGGAGCAAAGCATATTTTAATTGCTTCATTGAACAATATCTATCTATGCAGCACTAATCATTTTAAGGTGTCCTTCACAGCTCAGTCCAAAATTAACAATAACACCTGAAGTAGTGCTAATATTAGTGAGTCATGTGTTGATCCTTACCTCACCTTGTCTTCCCAAGTCTAAGGAGAAGTGCATTGTATTATTGTTCTACACACAAAGGAACTAAATGCTGGACAGGGCCTTTGTTCTTATAGTCTGTCTGTCCTGGCTGGTTTTGTGTGTCAGCCTGACACAGCTGGAGGAGTTATCATAGAGAAGGGAGCTTCAGTTGAGGAAGTGCCTCCATGAGACCCAGCTGTAAGGTTATAAGCCATTTTCTCAATTAGTGATCAAGAGTGGGAGAGTCCATTGTGGGTGGTGCCATCCCTGGGCTAGTAATCTTAGGTTCTATAAGAAAGCAAGCTGACCAAGCCAGGGGAAGCAAGTCAGTAAGTAACATCCCTCCATGGCCTCTGCATCAGCTCCTGCTTCCTGACCTGCTTGAGTTCTAGTCCTGACGTCCTTTGGTGATGAACAGCAGTTTGGAAATGTAAGCTGAATAAACCCTTTCCTCCCCAACATGCTTCTTGGTTATGATATTTGTGCAAGAATAGAAAGCCTAAGACACTGATGCTTAGAGATCAGCATTTAAAGCAGCATTTTGACTCAGAATCATGTAAGGTTATTGTGACATTGTGGGGCAGTGGACCATGCCACCAGACAGAAAACCTGGTAAGATTGAGTGGATTCAGGAACCTTGGCAATTCTCATAATTGAGAACCATAGGCACTTAAAACTGCACTCGACCAGGTTCCTGTCCTGGAACACACAACCATGATACCCCATGGAGAGGACTATGACAATCAGTCATGTAGGGACAACATCTGAAGACCCTCCACATGCAGATGAGGCATCCCTAACATCTCAGACCAAGCCAATAAAAAGCATCTACCTTTAGACCCCAATCCACCCCAAAATGTTTATAAGATCCTACCCACAAGGACTAAAGTACATGAGTTATTTCACTAAAGACTGTCTGAGAGTGCCTATTTTATTAGGCTGTAACACCCTAAGGGAAGAACATTCTCACTGGAAGCTTTCATACCTGGAAGCTGCTTGTGCCTACTGTAGCTACTTCCTGCTTGATGGCCATGACCTTGGCCCCTAGCTGCCTCATATATTCTACTGCTTGCCACTGACCCTGGGGCAGCAGTGGCCTTAGACGAGGCCCGAAGCCCACCTTGCTCCAGCTCCTCCATAGAGAGCTGAGGCAGACCAGCATGACATATTTAATTTTTCTTTTCCATTGATCCAGAAAGCTTGTTGGGCACTGTGAAGAGACGAAGTTGCCATGTGGAAACAGTTTTTCTGCTATCCCACGAAACTTTTCATCTGAGCTATCTTTAATGATAAAGTTTGTCAAAAGCTGAAGTATATCACAAACCTTCATCTGTTCTGGTTCTGAAGAAGTGTCTTGGTATTTATGAGCCTAAAGATTCCCTAAAGCAAAGTCTACAAAGATAGACTTGGTGACCCCTGGATCCTTTCCAGTTGTGACACTGAAAAATGAACAGGTGGTTTCTGTCCCTAGGATATAAAGCTCATCAGTAGTTCATCAGTAAAGACTAAGATTTCTCTCCCTCCCTTTTTTTTTCATTGCACTGTTTACAGAGAATTCCACTGTAGCTCAGGATATCCTAGAACCTGCTGTATAGCTGGGGATAGCTTGAACTCAAGTTCTCAATACTGAGATTTCAAGCATATCGCTATGGTTGCTCAGCACTCCACATGTTTACATGTGCTTAATTCATTGCAAGGCCTATGACAAGGCTGGGCAAAGTAAGAAATAAGATCAATAAAGGACTGCATTTACTCAGGAAGTTGATCTTGAAAGATATATTTAGGCAGGACTTAGACTTCAGTTGCTTTCAGTTTCATTTCCTAATGCATCAAGGTATGTATTTTCCTGGAATTTTTATAATGGAGTAATTTCTGTTGAAATCTTAAGTACCAAATTCCTGCTGGTATGTGATCTTTTCTGTGTTTTACCTTACTCTTCTATTTGTAGGTTTGATGCTTTTTCCATTATTTAAGAGTCTTTCTAATGCAAGTAAAAGTAGATTAGTTTGAGCTCAAAAGGATTTCACAGGCTCCCTAACCCAATAGTTCTGAGATATAATTCACTCTAGATGGTAGAGTCAGGATGCAAGCAAACCATCTGTCCTTCAACTGAGGGAGTTACAACCTCTGCTGAATGAATGATTGGTTGGCTGATTGATTGATCATTTGATTGACCGAAGTACTCGGGATTGAACCTAGGGTATTAGTCACGTTAAGCGAGTGCTCATCTACTGAGCTATATAACCAGCACCTTTTATTTTCCTCATTTTATGACAAATTCTTGTTAAGTTCACTAGTCCAACCTTGATCACACTTCACAGACTAAGCCTGTCCTGAATTTCTGATCCTATAGTGTCAGTTTCCTGAATAATTGGAATTACAGGTATACAATACCACCAGGTCTGGCTGTATCCTTATTTTCAATGTGGAAGCACATGGCTGCTCTTGATTCTTCTCTTCTTATAGAAAGAAACTCAGAAAAGCAACATGAGAATTCTCCTGTATTCCTTGATTGGTTCTGAGCAGATCATCATATACCTTCCATGAGCTGATCAGTATACAGGGCATCATATCATTCTCTGTACTGATGTGGTGTAGTGACTCACACCTCAGCACCTTAATTGTAGGCTCTAAGGGAGAAGTACCCAGAATGGTAGTTGTTAATGAATGGGTCCTCCACAGCAAAAGGGAGAGAGCCAAAGACAGACAAGTAAATGATAGGGAGCATAATTAACACATGGGCCTTCTGGTGTTTGCAATACAAAGGATAAGTACCATGTTTGAAAGGGCTACTTCCAGAACCCATGCATTCAGATAACCCACTAAGCTGTAGTATTTCTAAAAGAGAAAAAAGTTAGAAGAGTCCATTCCTCTTCCAGAATTTCATTGTATAAAAGCTGATCATTGATAAATTGCTTTGTTTTTATCTTAGAAATGTTTTGACTGCACTACTTTGATTGGCTTAAGTGTTTGAGATACTTTCATTTTTAATACAGAACTATCATTTGTTGTTCAGATGGCCCTAGAAGTCATTAGAAGCTCATCCTGGTCACAAAGTAAGTCATCCTCCTTTAGGGTCCTAAGCTAACAAAGGATACAAACAAATATTTGGAGCTACATTGTCTTTGCCTGATGGTATCATTTTTAAGTCCTATCTTTTATCTTGGAATTTATACAATGGACTAGAAGTAGGATGTTGTAGCCTCTTTCTAGTGCCCCTTTAAAACAAACATTGGAAAATTTCACAGAATTTGAATGTGTTTGCTGTAGTTCTGCAGGGTATTGGCTCCATTGGTCAACTAGCTCTAAAGACCAGCAACCATCTTCCTGCACACTTAGTCAGACCACTCCTTTCAGTCTATTGTATCCTGTGGTTGATCCAAGAACTAGCTTGAAAGCTATTTTAAAAAGTTCAGAAGGAAAAAAGTGAAAACAGAATAAAAAAAGGAAAACAGTAATAACTCTATATGTGAGGGATACAGAGTCAGAATAAAAGTGATTACCATTTGAATCCTCACTGTGTGTTTGTACTGTCAGATTATAGTCAGTGATAACTTGACTTTAAAGCTACAAAGTACAGATGGTTGTGCGGGACAATGTGAGTACCAGGAATTTGATCTGAGTGCTTCAGAAGAGCCATCAGCATTCTTATTTTCTCTCCCGACAGCAAACTACTTTGGGCAGAAAATCATAACACTCAACGTAAAGAACTGAAGTGGTTGAGCGCATAGTCATAAGTATAGAAACCCACTCTAAGGATAAGGCTGAGCTCTGTCTGAATAGACACCATGAGGCTGGCTGGATGTTAGCATTATAGTGGACCCACATCTGCAGCCTGCCTCTTACCTTCAGAGACTCGATGAGTTTGTCTAGATATGTCAGACAACATAGGCTGCTCTAGCATTGATGGGTTGGGTACAGAGATGGAGGAAGCTCTCCTTAGTTTACAAGGTTTTGGAATGAGGGTCGTAATACTGAAGAAGCTTAAGGAAACAAGAGGGAACCTGGGGCTCTGCCCACGGAGTTTCACTTGTACATGTATCTGATTTACTTGACTCAAAACACTGATACTCATGCTTGAGTTATTTTATAAACAAGATGAAACTTCGGGGAATTCTTTGGAAGAGTGGTGAGTGTTGGGAGCTGTGAATTGTAGACAAATAAAAGATTATTAGCACATTGTATTTTTCACAGAAAATTATAATATCTCTTGACTCATATGGTATTTTAGGACTATACTGCTATATTACCAAATAATGAATCCTTAGCTCTTCCCTTGAACTTGGACAGACCCTTTTGAATAATTTGCATGTAGAAATACAAAGAATTACTATGGAAATATGTTTCTGATGATAGGTCTTTTTTTTAAAAAAAAAAAAAGCTATGTTTTGAGATGTTCATTCAGGATACAACTGTAAAAATATGCAAAAGGGCACATGGTGCATGGAAGAAAGTAGGTCTTACAGCTTCCAGGCATCTGTCTTCAGCTAATGCTGCATAAAATAAAAAGATGGTTTTACTAAGAAGGGGGGGGAGGAGCAAGGTACAAACTAAATCCAACTCAAAGGGGAAAGGGGTATCTCAAGACTCCTTTACACAAGTAAAGCCCTTGTATTACTAAAATTGGTATGCCCTAAAGTATGGCCAGAGTCTTGGCCCTTTAGCAGGGCTCAGGATTTAGAGGACCTGAGAGGCAAGCAGGCCAGATCTGGAAATAGAATGAGGGTTAATGCTGTCAGCAGCAATTCTGAGGCCAGTGCCACTGCGGACCCTGCATCTGACAGGGATTGCCCTCAGGAATCAGTGAAAGTCAATGCAAATCCAGGTAGTTTCCTTGGCAACCTGAGTTAACCTGTGGGGTCTTTTTGGGCTTCGGAACATTTTTTTGGAGAACTGAAATACAGACATGAATACGGCTGAGCTCCGGAGAGAAAATAATAAGGTGTTCTTTGTCAAAATAGTTGGAAAGTCAAGAATATCGTCTGTGCTGGCTCATGTTTTGTCACCTTGACATGGGCTAGAGTTACGTGGGAAGAGAGAACTTCAACTGAGAAAAGATCTTCACCAGATTGGCCTGTGGGCAAATGTGCGAGTTACTTTCTTTCTTAATGATTGATGTGGGTGGTTGTCTTAGTTAGGGTTTTACTTCTGTAAACAGACACCATGACCAAGGTAAGTCTTATAAAGAACAACATTTAATTGGGGCTGGCTTACAGATTCAGAGGTTCAGTCCATTGTCACCAAGGTGGGAGCATGGCAGTATCAAGGCAGGCATGGTACTGGCAGAGCTGAGAATTCTACATCTTTATCTGAGGGCAGCTAGTGGCTTCCATGCAGCTAGAATGAGTGTCTTAAAGCCCATACCCACAGTGACACATCTATTCCAACAAGGCCACACCTACTGCAACAGGGCCACACCTTCTAATAGTGCCACTCCCTGGGCCAAGCATAAACAATCCATAACAATGGTATACATGTAGTAGTCTTGGATGCTACAAGAAAACAGGCTGAGCAAGCCATGGGGAGCAAACCAGTAGGCAGCATTACTCCAAGGCTTCAGCTTCAGTTCCTACTTTCAGGTTTTTCCTTGAGTTCCTTCCCTGACCTCTCAGTGTGGTGCACTGTAACCTGGTAGGATAGGATGAATTAAACCCTTTCCTCCCTAAGTTGCTTTTGATCATGGTTTTGTATTTCAGTGAAACTCTAATTAAGATATCCTCCCTACCTCATTCTGTCTCACTTTGTGTGTTGTCACTTTTCACATTCTCTTCTTCCTTGCTTTTGCTAGCTACTGTGTTTAAACATTAGAGGACTGTATCTGCACACATGAACGCAACATGTTCTGTCTGGTTGAAGAAAATTCTCTATCATCTGTCTGTCTGTCTATCTATCTATCCATCTATCTATCTATCTACTATCTATCTATCATCTATCTATCTCTCCATACTGTAGCTCAAGGTAACTTGAAACTCATTATGTAGCACAGGCTGGACTCAAACTCAACAATCTTGGTACCTCAGCTTCCAAAGTGCTGTGATTACAGATAGTAGGTCTCTGCATCTTAATTTCATTTTTCTCATACTTGGAAAATGATACTAAGCAATTATAATGGGAAAGTTAGCAGAATAACATTTATTTATGAAATAGGACATCAAAACTCCATATTCAACAATTGCTTTCATTTTTCTAGGACAAACCCTTTCACAGGAGTTGTCTAAGATCATCAGAAAGCACAAGATATTGACATTATGATTCATAATAGTAGCAAATTTACAGTTATGAAGTAGCAACAAAATAATTTTATGGTTGAGGATCAACACAACATGAGGAACTATATTAAAGGGTCACAGCATTAGGAAGGTTGAGAACCACTGTCCTAGGACTTGCCTTCTGAAACTGAGAATTGAATCCACACCCTTCTCTTTTTACACTGGAATTTCACTCACCAGAATTGTTACTCAAGCTGAAATCCCAGAGGAGGTCAATGGCCTGCAAACCTCCTTCATCATCTTCAGTAGCCAGTACACTAGCAAGGCTCTGAGCCTAGTGGGCTACCTTGACACACAATTTTCTATTGGCCTTCCAAACAGGCTCCTAAAGCCAGTGGCTGATGGACAATCTAAGGCTTCTCTGTGTATGATAGTATCCACAGAGGGTATCAAACAAAGTTCTGAGTAATAGACACTCTCAAGTCTGGTAATCAGTTGAGAGCCTCCAGCTATTAGCTATGTTATGATGAGTTGTATGTGACTTGTTTCCCCTCTAATCCAGTTTCTTCTATAAAATGTGACAGTGTTGCAAAATCTATTCTCCCTCCTATTTGAAATAATGGAAAAAGACTGATTTCTTTTTCTAAAAAGAATAATTCTAAACCCCAAAGTTTGATATGTCTCACGGCCTTTGATTAACTGATGATATTTTATGCCTTTCCTAACAGAGTATTAAATGTACTTTGACTTCTGGAATTTGAAGAAAACTAATAGATACATTTATCAGCCCTGACCTACATATGTGTTTATGTCTCACAGCCTTCCTTCTGCTCTGCAGTGGTGATAACTGGGAAATCCAACTGGAAAAAGTTTCTGTGAGGGTAGAAGCTTTATCCCTGATCCTTAGCTCCACTTGTGCCATTCTATGACAGAAATAGAAACTCATATTTAAGACAAGATTTCAAGAAATAACCTACTTAAAGATGAGACAACAAAGAAGGTTTATAGAAATCGTTTTATTGCTAACATAGTATGTGGGGTTTGGTTTTGGTTTTGGTTCGGTTTTGCTTTTTTTTTTTTTTTTTTAATTTTCATTTCTTACTTTTCCATTTCCTTATCTTTAATGTTTTCTCTTGCATGCATTAGGTACTTGAATTTCTGTCTAATTAATTTTGGCAGTGTTTACCTCCCAATATAATAATTTGTTAACATTTAGCTAATCTTGGCATACAATCTTATATGTACTTAACTCAATGTGTTCTTGATTCTAATGCTTATTATTTTTCTGTATCAATACTATTAATCTTTATGACTATCTCCTTGATAACCTAAAGTAGAGATGATATTGTTTAACTAACCTTGATAAGAAAATAAGTTGAGTGATTATTCACTTCAGTATTTTGTTAACCATTTCAGATTCCTTAATATTTGTAAATCGATTAAATGAAACTCGTTCTGTTTCATTCAGCTTCACAGAAAAGCAATGGTTCGCTGGGTACAAGGTTGCCTTCTTAAGGTGACCCTAATAAATATGGTATAGTGAGATACTTAATCAATGATTGTTCTCTTAATATCATAAGAAAAGAATGGCACATGCACAAGGGACCCTTCTACATCCCTTGTACAAATAACTTACTTTTATTCACCTTATTTTCCTGGAGTTTAATTTGTGTTCATTTAGAGAGCTAGGGGCCATTAATGGCAATGGGTTAGGCAATGACTTCACTGAGGTCAGAAGAATTTTAAGTTTGCCATTCAATCCAACATGGAAGTGTGTACAAGATAGTAGCTCTGCTACCAAGACTTACCAGTCCTGATTGAATGTTCAGACTTAGGAGTAAGCTACTTGGTCCCTTTTACATAGGACCATTCCTGTTCCCATTATATCTGCAGTATGTACACTTCCTGCTACCTGTCTGTGTCTCCTTGGAGACTCCCTTCTATCAATCTGATAGCATCCTTTCTTGTGTGAATCTGGAGAAACTCTGCAACTGAGGTTAGAAGTTTTCATTTCTCTTATTCCTTCTAGCCTTGGCACTTACATCTTTATCTAGTTTATAGCACACAAGTGTCAGCTTGCTTCCATTTCACACAGTGAGCAGACAAATGTCTGACACATACACATCATTTGATTCAAGATGACAAAAAAACTTCATTGGGCCCACTGTTGAAATCATGGGGAAGATGTCGAAAGGGCCAAATTCATTAAATTGGTTAAATTGTAAAAAAAAAAAAAAATCATTAGGAATAGGCAAAATGCTTGGGTGTATTCCAGAAGATAAAAACAGAAGGGCTGGAAAACAATGATAAGGATTGCCGTTGGAAAATATATAGAACCTGGTAAGGGACAGTGCCCCGACCCAGAGGGCAGTCAACAAGGGGCCTCAAACCTGGAGAAAAGGTATGGGGGACAAGAGATGCAAAGAAGGAGAGCAAGACAGGAGTCTCTGATCAAGCTCCGTTTACTGCGGACAACAGCATGAGCTTATAAGCAAAAAAAAAAAACCAAAAAAAAAAAACAAACCCCCTCAACCGAAATTCCTCGTAGCCATGGCAGCACAGACCTCAGCGGGTGGAGGGTCTATAGTAAAACCTAAGAATGGGGCAGTATCTAAAGTTGTAAAACCTAAGGACGGGGAAATATCTTAAGGTTGTAAAACCTGAGAATGGGGAAGTATCTAGGTATTTGCCTAAGATAGTAATCAGCATTCTTTTCAGAGCACTGCTCCTTGCTCTGGGCCAGGTGGCTTCTTTGTTCTGGGCCAGGCGGCTCCAGCATCTCCTCCCTTTTTGTTTTGTATAGTGCGAGCAAACTTTTTGGACGGACAGGCAGAATCTCTCCCTAGGTAAGGGAGTGGGCATTAACCTTTGTGAGGGGAAACAGTGACCTGAGCCCCTCTTGTGATTCCATTTTTTTCCCCTTTTTGCGAGGGAGAGGCGTTACCGGGGCAACCTCTATGCAGCTCAGGTGTGTCTCTCAGGAGGTCCAAGATGGATGTTGGTATCCCCTCCTTGCAGTGCCCAGCCTTGCACCTCACGGTACCCACACTGCCAACAGCAGTGTATATAGCCTTGAATACTATATAGCTCCCTTAGGAGGCCCGTCGATCTCAGGCTCAGCAAGACCAAGATCTGTAAGGTCAAGTCTGTGATAATATATTTGGAGGGATTGTGCGGTCATGGAGTCTACCTGTCTTTTGACAAGACCCACGAGTCTATTTAAGAGAAAAGGCCCGATGGTGATTATAATCAAGATAATGGCTAATGGTCCAGTAAGAGGCATGAGTAGAGAAAACATCGAGGATTTCCACCAGTCAGTGGCGGCTGAGGAAAATCTGATTTTATGTAGATCTTCACTTAATTTATTGAGCTTGCTCACCTGGGTCTCAACAATGCCTGATTCATTAACATAATAACATCACTCTTCTCCCCAAAAAAGGCAAGTTCCGCCCTTTTCTGCTGTTAAAAGGTCAAGGGCCCTTTGGTTTTGTAATGCTTCTTGGGCAATTGAGGTGACCTGTCTTTGTAAAGAGGCCAGTGAGGTAGCAGAGGCTTCCACAGCCATTTCTAACTTGAGCGTTAAGGCATCTATGGCATGAATAGAATGCTCAAGGGCACCTCCAGCCAGGCCTGCGGCAATTAGAGAGGTGGTTAACGCCACGCCGACCATAGCTGGGAGGTTGGGGGGGGGGGTAGTGATAAAAATTCAGCAGGAGTGAGGAGGGTCAACAGAGGGACCAGCGTAACAGGTAGGCAAAGTTCCTTAGGGGAGTTGGAAAGGGTAAAATTTTTATAAAGGGTGCCATTACACCAAACAAAGAGACCGTCTGGAACATGCGGGAGGTGGGTGGAATTAGTGGTATTACAGAGGGAGCGACTGTCAGAGAAACAGAACGGAAATTGACTTTGCCCTGGGGTTTTAAAAAGGGGGACATTAAAAATAGGTGAGAACCAAGCGTCTGGAGAATTGGACGTATTAGGAGGTCCAGGGAAGGGGACTGCTGTTAGAGGGGGGCTGCCGAAGGCGGCACACAAGAAACAGGATGATAAATTTCCCATTCCTGATGCATTGGCAAACATCAAACCTTCCCTCACTAGCGAGAGCCAGGAAAAAGGGTCTTGAGGAATTTTGGGTGTCAAGCGATTTTGTAAAGCTGTCTCTGAATCCAAAATCTCTGAGTGGACCGTGCTCTGGATCTGGACAAGAGCACTCCCGATGTAAACTTTACTACTAGGCCAGGTCGTGCGTCTGGTCATATACATGGCCCCTTTAACGGGGGAGGTCCAGCGGGTGTCCCAAGGATCAGCCACAACCCAAGTATAGCCTGTACTTGTTCGATAAAGACCACTTTGTTGGTTCTTGAGTAGCCCTTGCCGCAGAGACTGGGCGTCATGAATCTTGCAAGAAAGATAGGGACATCCCACATTTTCCTCTATCCAGCTATTTTTACAATAGGGATGCTGCTGATCAAATAAAAAACATAAGACAGGAGTAACCTTCCTTGGGCGGGCCTTGAAATCTGTGAAGTTTAACAGGACGGCTTCTGAGCATCCACTGGGAAGACAGTAAGCCGTAGCCAAAAGATGGCTGGAGGACTGGGTCTTGGCATAATTGGTATAATTCTCAGTCATAAAAAAACGCCAAGCAAAGGGTGAGGTAACGGAGTGGGTTTTCATTGAGGAGCAGGGTCCCACAAGGAGGCTGATTGTGATGAGCATCCATACCCATCTCATTTCTAGGCAGCTCCTGAAAGACAAAAAGGGAATATTCCTCTCAGGGCGAGTCGAGGTCCCTGGAGATAAGAGTATCTACTTGCTTTAATAAGCATTCTGGCAGCCATCGGGCTGCCCCTTCTTTGGTGTCAAAAATGCAGGCAGAGCCGCATTCCCAAATCAGGACAGGGTCAGGGCTGTTCCATTTTGATGTGAGGGGGTCCTTCCAAAGGGCCTTTGCATATTCTTTTTGTGTCTCGGGGTGCCAGAGGCGATCAGCAGCAGACTTACCATGGGCATCCAAGGTAAGAAAGTTCAGAATAAACAAGGTGTGATTGACAATATTGCGGGGGGCTCCTTTAAGGGGATATAATTGCCCCCTTTTTAACCTTGTGAGGGTGTTTTTTATAGTCTGATGTGCTCGTTCTACAATGCCTTGTCCCTGAGGATTGTAAGGGATACCTGTAACATGTTTAATCTGTAGTTGATGGCAAAAAGAGCGAAAGGCTCCACTAGCATATCCAGGCCCATTGTCAGTTTTTAGGAGTCGGAGCCTGCCCATAATTTAGAAACATGACAGTAAATGAGCAATTACATCTTTGGTGGCTTCGCCAGTTTGAGGGGTAGCTGTCATAAAACCACTGAAGGTGTCAATAGTAACATGAAGATATTTAAGACGTCCGAACTCTGGTAAATGTGTGACATCCTTCTGCCACAAGTCTCCAGGAGTGAGTCCCCGCCGATTAACTCCGAAGTGGGGGATGGGCAAAAGGGAAACGCAGGCAGGACATTGCTTGACTATTTGTTGGGCCTGTTCACAGGTGAGGCAGAACATCAAACGCAAGGAGTGTGCATTTATATGGTGAAGGACATGAAAGTTTTGAGCCTGTTTAACAGTGTCTGTAATAATGGGAAGTACTAAGCGCGTGGCTGCATCGGCAAGGGCATTTCCCTCACTGAGAGGACCGGGTAAATTAGAGTGTGCACAGAGGTGACCAATATAAAAGGGCTCACAACGGGAAGTAATTAGATGTTGAAGTTGTCGAAACAGGGGGGTGGCATTGGTGGTAGGCTTAATGTAAGGGACTGTTTCTAGAAGGGGAATAGAATAGGCTATATAGGCACTATCAGTATATAATTTAAAAGGAACACCATTAAATTTTTGAAAAACCTGAACAACAGCATATAGTTCTACAAGCTGTGCAGATCGAAACGGGGAGGGAAAAGAGCTAGGCTGGCCATTAACAGCATAGGCAGCCTTACCATTGGAGGAGCCATCAGTGAAGACTAGAAGAGCATTTGGTAAAGGTTTAGAGGAGGTAATCTTTGGAAAAACAAATGGGTGCAGCCTGATGAATTGCAAAAGTTTATCAGCAGGGTAATGATTATCAATTAGCCTCAGAAAAGAGGAACAGGCTACAGGCCAATCATCAGTGATCTGGAGAAGCCAGTCTAGTTGGTCTTTAGTATAGGGGACTATAATGTGATCAGGGTCTCTGCCAAAAATTTGGCAACTCTGTTTACGTCCCAGAAAGATGAGCTCTACAACTAGGGAAGCGTAAGTGACTAGCACTTTAGAGGGAGAGACAGGAAGATGGACCCATAAGAGGGGCCCAAACTGCCAAAAAACTCCGGTAGGTGTATGGGTGGTAGGACAAATAGCAAATAAAAGGGGTTTATCATAGGACATAAAGGGAAGAGTCTGATTGGAGACAGCATCTTCTACCAGCCTCAGAGCGCTCCTGGAGGGGGCAGTCAAGCTACGTGGAGAGGACAGGTCAGAGTCCCCTTTGAGAAGATCGAATAAGGGTTTTAAGTCCCCAGTGGTGAGTTTAAGGTGAGGACAAATCCAATTAATGTCTCCCAACAGCTTTTGGAAGTCATTGAGCATTTTTAAGTGAGAGATTTGCAATCGGAGTTTTGGAGAGATAGTTTGGAGACCGTCTAATTTGAAGCCTAAATAAGTGTAAGGGTCTTGCAGTTGGATCTTATCAGGGGCTATTTGTAAACCAAGATGGGTTAGAAGGTTTCTTAATTCATAATAGCAAGCATGGAGGCAAGAGAGGTTGGGACCCGCTAAGAGGACATCATCCATGAAATGAACAATGTATATGGAGGGCCATCTGCCTCGAAGGGGATCTACAGCTTGTGCCACAAATTTTTGACATAGCGTAAGACTATTTGCCATGCCTTGGGGTAGGACCCACCACTGAAAGTGTTGCATAGGGCCCGCAAAGTTAGTCACTGGAATACTAAAGGCAAAGCGAGGTCTATCCTCAGGGTGGAGGGGGATAGAGAAAAAGCAGTCTTTTAAATCGATAATGATCTTGAAATAACCTTAAGGAACGGCTGCGGGATTAGGCAGGCCAGGTTGTAAAGCTCCCATAACCATCATGGTCTTATTGATCTGTCTCAAATCCTGTAATAACCTCCATTTACCAGATTTTTTTCAGATAACAAACATAGGCGTGTTCCATGGAGAGGTAGTGGGCTCAATATGACCGGCAGCAAGCTGTTCCTGTACTAGCAGAGATGCTGCAGCTAACTTTTCAGCATTTAATGGCCACTGATCAACCCACACAGGGGCACTGTTGATCCACGTACTCTTGTCTGCATGGGGTACAGGAATGTCAGTGACCATTAGGACAAATTTTGTATACAAGCCCGGATAGATCAATTTTCTTTTTTATGTCTATAGGGGTCTTTATTCCCTGAGAATTTTTTCCCAAACCCTGTCCAGGTATGAACCCTTGCTTTAACATCTGTCGAGTAACTGTTTCATTTGGGCTACACATGATGACCTTAAGCTGAGAGAGAACATCTCTTCCCCATAAATTGATCAGTAGATCAGGGACCACATAAGGTTGGACTTGTCCCTGATTTCCTTCCTCGTCTGTCCAAGTGAGGATTTTTGAACTCTGTTTGGGATTGGAGGTTTGGCCAATGCCCTTTAAGTGGGTCAGAGAGGTAGTCAAGAGCCAAGAAGAAGGTCAATTCTTGGCGGATAGGACAGTTGTGTCTGCACCTGTATCGATTAATCCCTCAAAGATCTTTCCATCAAGTTTGAGTTTAAGGAAAGGGCAATTGAGAGTGATCTGTTGTATCTAGTAAAAATCAGAGGACTCTAAACCATTATTTCCCCTATCTTTTTTAATAAAGGGGTTGGTTGTTGAGACAAGGGGAAACAGAAGTAACTGTGCAATTCTCTGTTGTGGATGTATGGTCAATAAACCCTGAGAGGTTGATGCCAAGATCTTAATTTCTCCATTATAATCATTATCAATTATCCCTGGGAAGACCTGGAGACCATCGAGGGTTGTGCTAGCGCATCCTATGACAAGACTAAAGGTGTTAGGGGGTAAGGGTCCAAAGACTCCTGTGAAGATAATTTGAGTCCCCATTTCAGGGGTTAATATTGTTGTGGTGGCGGCACAGAGGTCCAATCCTGCACTGCCTGCCGTGGCTCGAGCGAGGGTGTGAACAGTTGGGGGGGGGGGTCTCTTGAAAGGCCGGGAGTGTTTGGGGTGTCAGAGGAATGAACCTGATAGCCCCAGGGAACATTCTCGATGGGGGACCAGAGGCTGGCCCCATTGGAAGTTTCCCTGTTTTGGGGGAAGTGGGTTACCCGAGGCATGGGTTTTGGAGCTGCATTCTGAGGACCAATGTTTGCCTCTTTTGCAATGTGGGCAGAGAGAATTGGGAGGGGCCCGTGCCAGCGGTATAGCAGAAGGGAACCGTTTTGCAGTCACGGGCAAAATGGCTGGGTTGTTTACAGGTAAAGCAGACTGGCTGTGAGTTAATCCGCGAGGAATCTCTGAGGGCAGCTCCTATTGCTACTCCCATGGCATGGGCTGAGCCGAGGCTGGCACAAAGTTTGATACAGTCAGAAAGGTCACTGCTGTTACGGTGGGGCCGAATGACTGCCTGGCAGGAAGGATTAGCATTTTCGTAGGCAAGGTGTTTAATGAAAGCGCTTTCGCTTTCTTCCATGCCAAGTATTTTTCCAGTGGCCTCAGTTAAGTGGGTAACAAAGCTACTGTAAGATTCATCGGCGCCATGTCTAATCTTGGCAGGGACATAGTAGCTGATCCTTTTGAAGGGAGCCATCTCCAGGCCTTTAAGCCTGCGGTTTGAATCTGGGCCAAGAGTCCAGGAGGATACCTAGCCTGGACTTCATTAGATTCAAATGCTCACTGTCCCAATAATTTTTCTCAAGTCCAATTCTTAGAGGCTTTGTTTTCAGCATTTTGTGTTGCGAGATCTCTGCAATTTTCTACTAAGTCAGTCCTCCATAAAATATAGTCTCCCCCAGAGAGGGCGGCTCGAGCCAGTGTATATCAATCATTAGGGGTCAACCAGCACTCGCTAAGATTTTCTATGATGGATTGACTAAATGGAGCGGTTGGCCCATAATTAGTGACAGCTGCTTTTAATTCTTTTATGTGTTTAAAATTTAGACACCGGTATTTTTGGCCTTTAAATTTGTCCTCTTTGCCCTCTGATGCCTCGGCGTAACCTGTTTTGGTGTTTTCCTCTTCCCCATCAGTTTCCTCATCTGTGCCCGCACCTTCTCCTTCCCTATCTGACTCTCCTTCATCTTCTGTATTTTTATTTTGTTGTTTTTTAGAGCCGGGGCCTCCAGAACTAGTAACTGGGAAGACCATAACCTGAGAGGAAGCTTCCTTTTTCTTTTTGGGTTTATCTGAAACGTTTGGGCTGGCACTAAAGGCCATAGAGGAGAGTTCTGAATCTAGGGCCCATAATTCCTTTAGTAAATGTAGATGTTCTTTTCTTTCATGAATTAGCCTTCTAAGGGAAGAGATTTCATGGGTCAAATGAGACTTATTTTGAGTAATAAGGTCGGGGGCATCTAGAACTGGAGTACAAAATAGCGGAGCAGAATGGTAAGGAGGGGGACTCCTGAATGGGGGCCAATCTTTATTACGGTATTTGGCTGCTTCCTCCTCTAAGTCAATTTGATCATCAGGAGGGAGGGCATCATCAAAATCTTTATTATTGGTCTTGAATTGGGCCAAAGAGGGGTAGATCTGAGGGGGACCTGTTTTTTCTGGACTTTGAAGAGGCCCCTTGGGGCAGACAATAGGAGTCTCTTTAGTTTTGGTCTCTGCCCTTAAGTAATCATCCATAGGTGTAGGGACCGTCCTCAAGCAAACATCATCAGGCATGGGGATAGAAATAGAGCCACAGGCCGAGGGTGGCCAAGAGTGTTTCTGGAGGGCCCTTTCACCCTCAGAAATGACCTTTTGGACATCAGGGGAAGTTTTGTGTGATTTTAGAGTCTCATTTATCAGTGACCAATATGAGAAGGCAGTGACAGGGATTCTCTCAGGCCCAAAAGCCTTATAAAAGTCATTTAAGGCGTCTCCTACCCTAGCCCATCATCTTTCATCAATTGTTCCTTTGAGGGGAAACCAGGGGCATGTCTCAAGGACGAATTCAAAAAAGTGTTTCAAGTCTTTCTTTTTTACCCTGCTTCCTCGCATCTTGAGAGCCTCCTTGAGGCTCCTTAAAAACAACTCATGCTTACTCAATGCTTGTCCCATTATTGCTCTGGCCCAATATTTCCCTCGAATATCTGTCTCACAGGCGGGCCACCTGTGGCGATCAATGCGGACCCTCACTCACCTTCCCTTGGAGGCGGCGGTCCCAATGTATCTTAGACGCGTCTGGTGATGGGCTGGCGTACTCAATTCTCCTTCGCTCGGGGCCTCCACATTGGGCGCCAGTTGCCCTGACCTGCAGGGCAGTCAACAAGGGGCCTCAAACCTGGAGAAAAGGTATGGGGGACAAGAAACGCAAGGAAGGAGAGCAAGACAGGATTCTCTGATCAAGCTCCATTTATTGCGGACAACAGCATGAGCTTATAAGCAAAAAATAAAAACCCGCAACCAAAATTCCTCATAGCCATGGCAGCACAGACCTCAAGTGGGTGGAGGGTCTATAGTATAAGTTTCAATTCTCCCGAAGCAGTTGACTTAGAGTTAATGTAAAACTTAAGAATGGGGCAGTAT
This sequence comes from Rhynchomys soricoides, assembly GCA_019843965.1. Taxonomy (NCBI): domain Eukaryota; kingdom Metazoa; phylum Chordata; class Mammalia; order Rodentia; family Muridae; genus Rhynchomys; species Rhynchomys soricoides. The sequence continues at coordinate 7,868,711 of JADRCH010000017.1, read as the reverse complement.
CTAAAGTCGTAAAACCTAAGGAGGGGAAATATCTTAAAGTTGTAAAACCTGAGAATGGGGAAGTATCTAAAGTTGTAAAACCTGAGAATGGGGAAGTATCTAGGTATTTGCCTAAGATAGTAATCAGCATTCTTTTCAGAGCACTGCTCCTTGCTCTGGGCCAGGTGGCTTCTTTGTTCTGGGCCAGTAGGCTCCCGGCAGGACAGTGGCTATGGGTATGGGGGATGAGAAAGTTGACCTTGAAAATGTAGAAATTGATAAATGTTAGTTATTAGACTCTGGAAAAAATGAGAGAGAATGAATAGATTAAGTCAAACCATCTCCATCCATCCCGAGTTCTGTCTGGGAAAATAAGTTATTCAGAATCTGTTGCCTTTGAAGAAGTCTGAAGATTACTCTAGAAAGTGTTAGGAAAAGATTTGTTGTAAGCTTGTTGATGCCCTATACTAAATACCTAGACATTGGGTATTAAGAAATCCTGAAGTAGATAAGGAACTTTCCTATGCATCTTGTATGGAAGTCTGCCAGCCAGTTATCTTCTTATGAGTCCAAACTTCCCAGTGGGAGATTTGTCCACTCATTCTTAAGAAGCAATAAACAATCAAGAGGTTTCACATATTTTCTGAAATCCTGAGGCCTGAAAAGAAAACAGAGTAAAACAAGATACTATAATACACAAACACATACAAACACACATACACTGCAAGAGAAAGATGGGGAGTGAGCTAGGGAGAGAAGGGGTAAAGGAGAGAGAAAAGGGTCTTTGTTATTGCTTATAAGGAAAACCGTAAGCCTATTACAAACACAAAACCATAATTGTGTGTGATGGAGAAGGAAGTGTTGGTGAGTAAGAATGACATCATACAAGTTAAAAATATATACCTGCAATCCCAACAACTTGTGGGGCCATGGCAGGAGGAGCCTGATCTCAGAGTCACCCTGGGATACATAGTTAGACCTTGTTTCAAAACAAATAAACAAAACCTACAAAATTAAAGATACTTTATAATTAATCTTGAAATTAAAAAAATAAAAAGCTAACAAATACTCAATGTTATAAACAAAGAAAAAGAGCTTAATGTGATAGCTACTGTGAAACAGAATAATATCCCAGAGAAGAAAACTCCAATAGCTTCAATAAATAGAACATATTTCTTTTTACAGACAGGGTTTTATGTTTCTCAGCCAGGCCTCAAACTCCTTCTTCTTGCAAGAATGATTTTGACCTCCTGATCTTTCTTCCTCTTCTTCTCAAATCCCAAATTATAGGCATGTGCCACTATGCCCATGTACCAAAAATATTTTTAAAAAGAAACATTTTTAATATTTTCACTAGACCATACCAACACTGCTGAAAAATATAACAATGCCATTAATATTCAAATGAATACTTATTTGATATGTAGAATTTTGTACTCTGAAAACTGGAGAGAGAGAGAGAGAGAGAGAGAGAGAGAGAGAGAGAGAGAGAGAGGAGAGAGAGATAGGGAGAAACAGAAAGAGAGGTGGTATATTTTTGGATATACAGAATTCGGTTTCATTACTACAGTAGGTTGAATGGTAGTCTCTAAAAAGACATATCCATATCTTACTCTGTAAATGCTGTACTTGAGATCTTGTTTAAATAGGGGACACTAGAATTATAATCAAGTCAAAGATCTTAAAATGAAATTATCATCTATTTTCTGAGGGATCTAATGACAGGATCTCTAGAAAACCCAGGATATATAAAAATAGACCCATGATAGAGCTAGATTGGAATGACCTAGACTAAGAAGTCAGAGATTTCCTGAAGTCACCATAAGCTTGAAGAGGAAAAGCAACTCTCTGGCATCCCCATGAAGGGAACCCAAGTCAACTACCATTTGATTACAGAACTTCCAACCTAACCTAAGAGACATTAGATGTTTTAACTCATCAATGCACGGTGAACATGACCACATAGAGTAAATCACTGAAGCACCATCGTTGTCAAAGTTGTTCTCATTATCATTATAATCATTACATCATCTCAGTTACATTTATTTCATGGAAACTCAGGATGACAATAAAAACAGGATAAGAAACAAAACAGTAAATCCACTGTTTTGGATGAAACAGGTGAAAAACTCCAAGAGAAAGGTATCCATGTACTTGAACCCACCCAAGAGATGATGAAAGAATATTAGCATGTAGTAGAAAGAGCTGATGCAAGAAAATTTTATAAAGGAGATATGGTGATTTAAATAAAAAATGGCCACCACAGACACATAGGGAGTGGCATTATTAGGAGGTGTGGTTTGGTTGAAGTAGATGTACCTTTTTTTGGAAGAATTGTGTCACTATAGGACAGGCTTTGATGTTTCAGATGTACAAGCCAGGCCCAATATGGTATTAAGTTCTTGCTGCCTGCTGATCCAAATGTAGAACTCTCAACCTCTTCCCCAACACCAGGTCTGCCTGCATACCACCATGCTTCCCACCAAGCTGATAATGGGCTAAACCTCTGAACTGTAAGCTAGCCCCCAATTAATTGGTTTCTTTATAAGAGTTGCCATGGTCATGGTGTCTCTTCACAGCAATAGAAACCCTAACAAAGACAGAAGAATAGACGAATAAGCATAAAACAAGACAAAGGAAAAATTGTAAAAGAAATGAAATACAGTCATAGTATACCACATGGCCATTAAGCAAATATTTATAATTCCTTAATAATGTAATAGCTGCCTATTGACTTACAATTATTAGATTCAAGGAAGGTAGGGTAGAATGGAAGGAGGGGAAGAAGGTAGAAAGAAACAACAGATATCATAATTTTATGGAAAACAGAAAATCAAAAGTAATCTGGAGTGAATAGAATCTGTAGTTAAATAAAGGGCTTAGAGTTTTAAGTGCTACAGCAGAAAAACACTAGCAACATAATTCTACCATAGAAAAGATAGATCACTGTATTATTAAGTTCTTATATGTCATGTTAAGAAAATACTAGATATTGTCTAAGGCTAGTGTTAACCAAGAAATAGTTAAATAGACATATATTTAGCAATACAACCAATTAATCAATAAATGGGAAAATAGAAATAATAAGATAAAAATTTTAATAGCAATTATAGAGGATAGCAAGAGTAGACTAAAGGACTATTTCTTTTCATTCTATGTTTTTTGACAGTTTTTCACATGCTTAACAATTTTATAAAATGATTTTTGAGCTCCTACTTAGGATGTAGAAAGCAGAAAAGAATGTTTTTCCACATTTAGAAAAAGCAAAACACCACATAATATGTCTCATCACAACTTTCTTTGAGCCCACAGACAGCTGTAACATATAAATTTTAAAGAGACATTGGTACATCAAGATGAGATGGAATCTGAGTCCTTAGTTGTGGCAGATGTGGGAGGCAAAATCAGCCTCCAAGCAGTCAGGAACTTCTGACTGTTGGACCAGTATTCACAGGAGAATTCAAACACTGCTTATACGGATGTCCCAAAAAGCTCATAGGAGATGTGAAATCTCAGCAGATCCAGAGTATGTCTCCTCCCTGCCACTAGGGAATGGTTGCATGGGAAACAAGGCACTCCCTTGGCTCTTTCACCCCTGTCAGAACATGGAAAAACTCTTAAGTCTTAAGTCACTGAGGAAAAAGTTACAAACCTTGCCTCCCTCAACGCATACATAAAGGTGGAGTTATTCACCTTAATCTAAGCTGATATTCTTAAATGATCTGAACAAGAGAAAATAAAACATGAATTCATTAAGAATTCCCTGTGTCTACGGACCAGATAATGTCTGAATTGTCTTTGGCTGATGTTCCTCCTGGTTCCACCATCTGAGCTGCAAAGACCATGATCATCCATGGTTGCAGCAAGATAAATACCAAAAAAGAGCAAAGAAGGAGGACTCCTCTGAAAACAAGTGCACATGTACCTCACACAGTGTGGGAAACAGATACTGAAAAACCCTTTGATGTTCACACTTCCCTGACCACAAGGCTAACCAAGATTTAGCATCTGTCATTAGTCCCTGGTGTTTGGAAACTGAAGGCAGGACTTTATTACATCTCCTCGCAAATTCCTGTTGCTGCTCTCATACATTTTAGTAACTACATAGTGGAAACAGGATGGAGAAGGAAGTGGTTTGTTTGGTTAAGGCAACTGGAATGTGAAGAAGATGAATCTTGGTCTAGTAGATAGCATTTGGGATGGTGGATTGCCTTAGTAGCAAGATCACATATCAGGACTGATCTGCATCCTGCATCATGTTCAAATGTTCAAATTTCCTGTAGGCACATGAAATTGTTTTAGATTATTAAGGACTAACTCTGTGTTCCCTATAAAGACAGTTTATGTTTTAGCATTGATTCTCTATATAATTGAATTTACCAGGAATGTAACCATGGTACAATTGAATTTGGCTCATCCAAATCTCACTAACAGTTGTTTATTATATTTGAAAGTCATATTGCTCATACCTTTGCCCTTTAAACTACTATTACAAAACTTGAGGACTGATCATTTTAGTAGCTCTGTGCAGTGGTATCATGTATCTGTTCCCATATAGTTTCACTGTCTTCCAATATACTCAATTCTACAATTATAATTCAAAATACATATTTATCATAAAATACTTTTGTTTGTGCTTTTTGTTATATTTAAGAAGAGATTGAAATTTTAGTGTTCTGTGTATAAGAAGGTTCTGGTATTATATAAATTAAAATCTCTGAGGTAGTATAGCTGAATTCTGCCTGCAAGATAAAATCCTGCTCAAATGCCTGTCAGCATTTATCACTTGTCTTTTTGAAAATACTAAATGGGGAATATAAATTAATGCCACTCTTATACAAAACAGAATGAAGTACCTTGGAAAATTAAGGAAGCACAACTATCATATGTTCAGTTGTCTTGTACTGGGCATGTATTAAAATGAAATAAAATCAGTATAAAAAAAGGCAACTTCAATTCAGTAGTTATTGGACACTCTTCACAACTGTCAACCAATGGAAATACTCTCAGTACTGATGGATGGATAGATGATGGATGGATGTTGAGTGAAGTAAGCCAGGCATGTAATACCATATAGGTGCCACGTGACCTCAATCATATGTAGACCCTACAACACTGACTTAATAGAAGTTCAGAGAAGAATGATGATTGTCAGAGTCTGGAGGGAAAGGTATAGGTATGGTTGTGCAATGATCGCTGTTATGATAAGGCTAAGAAATGTAGATCTACTCTTAAACAATAGTGTACCTATAGGTGACAATACTATATTGCATATTTTTATTTAAAATAAAGCATTTAGCATACTTTTACAATGCAGAAATGATAAGTGAGGAGTTACCTATGTTTCACATACTTTAAACATAATGTGTGTGTGTTCTTAAGCATAGTACCTCATTAATACGTACAATTCTTGTTTTGTGTTAGTTTTTAAAAAGAAGTCCTGTAAGAGTCTTAGGATTTTATTTTAAAAAAATAAAAATACCATTAAGGCCAATGAGATAGAGAAGAAGCAACTGCTGCCAAGTCTGATGACCTGAGTTCAATCCCCAGAACCTACACACCTCTGTGGCATATGCAACCATACAGATTTATGTTCTCTCCCTTCCTTTCCCCTCCCCCCTGTCTCTCACATACACACACACACACACACACACACACACACACATCACATATCACAAGATAGTTTGTGAGTTGGTCTTGACAATATAACTTTGAACTAAAAATATGTAAACATTACACAAAATTTCCAAATTATATTAAAATAGAATATTTGCCTTTTGTCTTAGTTACTGTTCTGTTGCTGTGAAGAGACACCATGACCAAGGCAACTCAGAAAAGCAAGCATTTAAATGGAGGTTTGCATACAGTTTCAGAGGTTTAATCCATAGCATTAGGGCAGGGAGCATAGCAGCAGGCAGAAACTTGAGAAGTAGCTGACTGCTACATCCTGATTCATAGGCTGAGAGAGAAGGGGGAGTAATACTAGATCTGGCTTGGGCTTTTGAAACCCCAAAGCCTATCCCCAGGGACACTTTTCCTCCAATAAGGCACAGGTCCTAATTCTTCCAATCTTATCAAGATGCTCTACTCCCTGCTGACTAATCATTAAAGTGCATGAGCCACTGAGGGCCCATTCTTAGGCAAACCACCATACATTTCCTGTTTATCATTAAGCTGACCCAAAGCCTTTTACATGTGATTTCATTTGACTGTCTTTTGCTTATTAATATATTTAGTTTGCAAAGAATTTAACCAACACTAAGTCCGAAGGAAACCTATTGATAAATCCTACCATGCCATCACAATCCTCAGTGGAGTTAGGGGTGCAGTTAAATGGCTGTTAAGCCTTAATATAATGTGAGAACTAGAGACATAGCACTTTTTTAAAAGATCAAAGGCACACTTGGTTCTGATTTTGTTTTCTTTTACTTTCCCCCTCTGAAGAATTATTTTTATCATCAACTTGACAAGATCTACAGTTACCTTGAGGACAAATCTCTGGACATGTCAATGAGAGATTGTCTGGATTGAGATAGGAAGCCCAAACCATGCGTGGGCAACCTCATTCCATGGGTTAGTGTCCTGGAATCCAAGAGAAACAGAAAATAAGCTAAGTATAAGAATTTGTTATTCTCCTCATCCTAATGTTAGAAACAATGTGACCAGAGTCCTAATCTTTCCAAAGCTATCTATGCCTTTGCTGCCATGGTGAATGGATCCCCTCACACTGTGAGCCAAAACAAAGCCTCTAGGCTTTAAATTGCTTTGAGTAGGTATTTTGTCACAGCCTTGGGGAAAATAACTAATACAACCTACATCTCTATTTTGGCTTCCTCCCCAGGAGTCTTCAGTGTACATTATAATTCAAATGAAATCTTTTTTTTTATATCTGTCCTTTTTTTTCATAGTTCTTTGGCATCTCGGCTTTTATCTGGACCTAAACCTGCAGTCTTCCTACGATGAGACTGGCTACAGTCTCTAGACCTACCCTTTCGTGTTGTCCCTAACTTTCACTTTGACCTTGAGTCCCTTCTGGCCAAGAGTAGTCAATCAAAGGAGCCTTCTCCTGAACAGAAATCTCCCCCTTAGTGGACTGAAAGCAGCAATTTCACAAGGTACCAGAAAGGCACCAAAAATTGTATAAAGGACTCACAGTTTCTAATTAAAAAGAATGTGAAAGGTCTGTTGATATCCCTGATTTACTAAAGGGAAACAGAGTAGTGCTGGATCTTGGGGAGAGGGAGATGAAGGTGGGGAACTTGGAGGAGTGGGGGGAGGAGAAGCTACATTTGGGATGCATAGTATGAGAGAAGAACAACTAAATTTTAAAAAGAAGGGGAAAACTTCTTAAATTTCAGTGCAGTTTTGTCTTCTCTGATTAAAATAGAAGCTGAATGAACTCATGCTGCAAAGGTGTGTCAAACGTGGACTAAGGAGTTTATGAAAGGGATTTATTTTTTTTAAGCTTCCCATAATTTGAGCTGTTAAAGTCTGACCAAGGAAATGATTTGGGTCATTAAGATTTGCACAGTGAAAAATGTCAGCCTCCGTTTTTGCTATTGAAAATACAAATATATTCTTTTCTTTTTTTTTTTTTTGCATAGCTTCTGACATAGAACATAATGATTGTACTCAACACGTATTTAAAATTTGTCATTGAAATTTCACTAACAAAGACTTGGAAATATTTAAGAGAATAAAGCTGCAGGGAACAGAAGAAATGGGCTGTCAGTAAAGTGGGCTGTTTAGTTTCTATGAGGCCAATTTGAAAATAATGGAGAAATAATAGAGAAAATAATAATAATAGTGATAATGATAATAATGAAGTAACTATCATTTATTGGACCTTGCCAGGCTGCCAACTATACTGAGGATCTCATCCTCCTTCATTTGTAAGCATTTACTGAGCACCACTCTACATGCAGGGCACTGAAACACATCAGTGGAAAAAAAACTGACATTTTCTGACTTTGTGCATTTTAGAGATGATTCAAAATCAAGATGGTGGAGGAGCTGTTATCTGGAAGGAAAAGGTGAAGGTACTGAAACTTCCAATCATCATATATTGTTTAAGGTCATACAGCTTATTAATAATGGAGCAGAGGTTAGAAGCAAGATCTACCTGGCTTAATTACATGTCTATTCAGCTATCCTCAATTTGTGGTTGATGTTTACCCATCAGGTCTTGGAAAGTTAGGGGAAGGCTGCTTGCATCACACAACACCCAGTTCTGTTCTATGAACTCCTTCTCAGTCCCATTAAGTGACTATAAAATGGTATCCTCAACTCTAACCTCAGAATCCACATGAGAAGGAAGGTCATTTTCTGCTTATTTGCTTTCACACTGTTCTGGATTAGTCTGTATGGGAATGCAGAGTGTAAAGCATGAGAGTGTTGCTTTTATCTTAAAGCAAAGATCTCATGACCATGGGGCAGAAGCTCACAAATAGCAGAGAAAAATCTTGAGGAAGAAGGGAACAAATGAAGTGTGTGGAAGCTGCCAATCACGTTTCCCTCTGAACAGCTCTGTTATTCATTTGAACTAAAGCCACATCCTATAGAAAAAAAGAATGCTATTTATTACAGAACTGTGCAACAGCAAATTTTATAAACAGCTTCAAAGCATAGCTGAATCATCTTGTCTTAAAATCTGGGAACATTTTATATCTAAATCCTGACCCTCTACTCCAAAACCTGTGCTGTCCAACAGGAAATGAAATATTGTTCCTTACAAGATTTGTATAGATTTTTTTTCCAGGAGTGACAATAAAAAGGAAATGATTTCTCAAAACTTTGCTTTGCCCAAGGAAAAAACATATGTCCTCATGTCCTTTTGCCAAAAGCGATGGATATAATTGTTCATTTTTTACTTTGAGTCCTACTTCTGATGAATAAAACTCCACCAGAATTAGATTACAAATACATTATTTCTAATTTTTAAATATCCCTTATTGAAGAACCATGATCACAATGTTCACATCTCTATTGCTTCGCTGGGCACACATTATTAATAAACTGAAGGTCTCCTTACAAGAACCTCCCTGAGGCTCCAGGGCAGAGGTAGCCAGCTCTCCCATGTGGTATTATTCTGGTCAAGTTTTTGTCAACTTGACACAAGCTGGAGTTACCTGGAAAGAGGAGCCTAAATTTAGAAAATGTCTTCATAAGTTGACCTGTCAACAAGTCTTGATTAATGATTGATGTGGGAGGGCCCATCACACTGGGGTGGTGCCACCCCTAGGCAGATCATCCTGGGTTGAATAAGAAAGCAGCTTGAGCAAGCCATGAGAAGTAAAGCAATACACAGTGATACTCTGTGGCTACTGATTCAGCTCCTGCCTCCAGGTTCCTGCCTTGAGTTTCTTCCCTGACTTCTCTCAGTGATGGAGTGTAACCTGAGAATTGCGAAAAATAAAGAAGCAATTAATAAATAAACAAACCCTTTCCTCACCAAGTGGCTCCTGGTCATGATCTTTGTTAAATCACTAGAAACCCTACCAAAGACTCAGTGAATGTGAGTTAAGACTGTCCACATAAAACCTAAGGGACCAAGCTCTGGGCAGACATAGATATCTGTTCATAAAAGAGGTGCTTAGCCAGACTTTACTTAGGATGACCCACCAGGTAAATAATGAGATGATAAACTGAGTCACTTCTCGATTATGAACATGTGTCTTTTTCTAGAATTGTAGCACATAGAAAATCTGGCGTTGACAACACTGCACATGGTGCTGAACGGTCAGTGCTACCTACAGTTAAATTTTCTCCTGAAATTAGAAGCAAAGTGAAGCTGGCTTCCCACTGCTAAGATAAAGTAGATAATTACTGAGAAGGATGGAAGATCTCTTCTAGTTCATTTCCATCTTCCCGTTTTGGCCTGGGGAGACTGACAGATCACAGAGGAACTCTGTGTAGTAGATTAAAGGCAGATCTGGGAAAGGATTTGAACTCTTCTGTCTCCCAGCTATATAATCTTGAGCACATCACTCTGTACTTTTGAAACTAGGCTTTCCATCTGCTATCTAGCTCTTGTAGTTGCTCTTGTAGTTGTTTTTTCTTGTAGGAAAAAATAATACATCTCAAAGCTGTTGTAAAATAACCCATCTTTTCTCTCTCTCTCTCTCTCTCTCTCTCTCTCTCTGTGTGTGTGTGTGTGTGTGTGTGTGTCTTTGTCTCTCTGTCTCTTTCTTCATTAAACCCCAATGAAATATTGAGTATGAGCTAATCAACCATCTGTTATTGGTTAAAATACAATCAGTTCATGATTCAAAAATGTTTGCTATTTTCCATTGGGTTGTGATAAAACATCAACTTTGAGATTGGAGAGAGCTAGAATCTTTTTTATGTTTTCTCCTTTTGCTACATACATTATTTGAGCCAGATTAAGTATTCTCCTTGAGTCTTTTTTTTTCCCTGTAGAATATGCATTTAATCATGACTCTTACTCTATAGATATGTTCAGATTCAGTGAGGAACCATGGACATAACCTGAGAACAGATAGAAAGCCATGATTTTGTGTGCGTGTGTGTACGAAAGGAAAATATAGCATTGCTCTGGTGAGAAGTATGGCTGAGATCTAGCTTTGGAGTGAAGACAGGTGTGAGCAGTAGGAGAAAGGACACAAGGGTGACAGCAAATGAGGAAGTCAGGGCATGGATAATGAAGTCAGGATTCAGAGAAATCTGCAGTGTTCAGAAACTGCCCTACAGCATGGTACCCATGCACCTGCCTGTATGCGGAACATTTCCTAAGTACCCCTCAGATCCAAAGCCTCCGTTGTATACAACAGACCCAACTTGGCTTTCATTAGAACTGAGGATCCAGACAACTAGGAAAATGTGAGTGACTAATAGTGGAGAAAAAGAATTTGACAGGGAGCTGGGCAGTGGTGGCGCATGCCTTTAATTCCAGCACTTGGAAGGCAGAGACAGGCGGATTTATGAGTTCGAGGCCAGCCTGGTCTACAGAGTGAGTTCCAGGACAGCCAGGGCTACACAGAGAAACCTTGTCTCAAAAAAAAAAAAAATGAATTTGACAGGGAAACGTGAATAAGACAGGAAGACTTATGGGCTTTTTGGACCAGTTGAGTGGACAGTTCTTTTGCCCAGTGGCCCTGCTGGTGCACATCTCATCAGAGAGCATAGTCAACAAACCAGCATTGGCAACATGGGATTTTCAAATAATTGAACTCACACAGCTTGAGTGCATCACCCCTTTATTAATTATAAAACCTTAGATGAAGCTTCTATGTACATTTACATACATACAATGTATATAATGCTCATATATTACAGGTGTACACAGATGTTACTTGTATCTTCTACTTCTTATAAATATAGTCACACCATAGTCCCACCTCCTGATCTCTCTTAATGTTAACTGCCCCTTTAAGAGTTTTGCATCTACATTCAGTCACAATAAGGGTGGCGGAATTAATATATGGCTGTGGGTTCAATCCATTAAAGGACTACTTGAGAGAGATCAATAACAGAGAGTCCATAGTTAGAGACAGCCTCCAGATAAGACTATCATGTCTTCCTAATATTGGCTCACACAACAATTTAGAAGTTTATGAATTAATTTTAAATATAAATGTCCCAGAAGCAGGAAAGAAAATGAGCTCAGCAGTTAAGAGCATTCACTGGTCTTTAAGAGGTCTTGAGTTCACTTTCTGTCACCATGTGTCCAGTTCCAGGAGACACAACACTACACTCTGGCCTCCATGGGCAGCACCGTATATGTAGCTAATACACACAGACACACAGACATACACATAAAAATAAATATTTCTTTAAATGTCAGAACCTTGGAGCTAAGGAAATAAATCACTGCCATACTTATGTGAACAAGAGGATCCAAATTGTATTCCCAGAACCAAGGATAAAAGCATACTTGTCTGTGCTTATAATACCAGAGCTGAGGAGGCATAAACAGGAGAATCTCTGTGGTTTAATGACCAGTCACTGTAGATTAATTAGTTAGCCCTAAATCCCTTAAGAATCTCTGGTTGAAAAATAATAATATCTCTCCCAAAAAATGTGACCTTAGGCTCCTCTCTTACCTCCACATACATGTGAACATAGGCATCCACACATACACATCTTTATCTCACAGATATGATTTCCTACATCTCTAGACTTGGTAATACTGAGTCTCAATTACAGTATTTTATATAGCTACAGTAACCAAGCAGAGTAGTCTTATTTCCACTGACCACATCGCACTAGCTATTCTTTGAGAGAGTGGCAGAGAGGGAAGTTGGATCATGTGCTTAGATTTTTATCTCATTATCTTTATATTTTAACATCACCATTAAAAAGAACTGTCTTCTACCATCCTGCATTCTGTAAAGTTTGGATAAATGGACATTCCTCTGAAACAATATAGTAATAGAAAGGATAAGACACAGAAACACCCTTTCAAAGAAAAGGAAAAAATAGTGTATTAGTCAGGTTCTCTAGAGTCACAGAACTTATGGAATGCCTCTATACATTAAGGGAATTTATTATAATGATTTGCATCAGTTTAGCAAACCCAACAATGGGCAGCTGAGAATGGGAAGTATGAGAATCCCACAAGGATAAGTGTTTCAGCTAGTCTTCTGTATAAGCTGAATCCTGAAGAAGAAGGTTCATTCCTACAGATGTGCTGGCAAGTAAGTGCAAGCAGGCAAAGAAGAGTGAGTCTTCCTTCTTCCATTGTCCTTATATAGGCTTCCAGCAGAAGGTATGGCCCAGATTAAATGTGTGTGCCACCACTCCTGGATTTGGAACTTTCTCTGTCCCAGGCTGGCCTTGAACTCAGAGATCTGCTTGTATCAGTCTCCTGGGATTGAAGTTGTGCATTACCTTCCCCAGGCCTAAGCTTTTCATGCACACAATGCCTCAAGATCTGGTTGCAAAGCATGTGTCATCCTATGTTAGATATGGATCAGAAACCTGTATATTCCAGCCTCAAGATCTAGATCACTGTGGTGTCCTCCTTTTCTGGATTGTAGTTCACTCCAGATGTAGTCAAGTTGACAACCAGGAATAGCCATCACAAATAGTACAATTGATATTTTGTAAAACTGGGTAGAGAAATCAAATTACTTGCTTCATCTATAGGGGAATATTAACCCAGCAGCATGGCTGCTCTAACAAGGGATCACATCCAAGGATATGATCTGGCCAGAATGAAGACATGCCCTAGATTACAGTATGATCTTCACTGTGTCTCTGTTTAGTTTGTGTTTCCAAGGTCTGTCCACTGATGATAGTGGGGTGTTGAAGTCTCCCACTATTATTGTGTGAGGTGCAATGTGTGCTTTGAGCTTTAGTAAAGTTTCTTTCATGAATGTGGGAGCTCTTGCATTTGGGGCATAGATGTTCAGAATTGAGAGTTCTTCTTGGTAAGTTTTTCCTTTGATGAGTATGAAGTGTCTGTCCTTCCTTATCTTTTTTGATGACTTTTGGTTGAAAGTCAATTTTATCCGATATTAGAATGGCTACTCCAGCCTGTTTTTTGGGGCCATTTGCCTGGAAAATTGTTTTCCAGTCCTTTACTCTGAGGTAGTATTTGTCTTTAACACGAAAGTGCATTTCCTGGATGCAGCAAAATGCTGAGTCCTGTTTATGGATCCAGTCTGTCAGTCTATGTCTTTTTATTGGGGAGTTGAGACCATTGATGTTAAGAGATATTAAAGAATAGTGATTGTTGTTTCCTGTTATTTTTGATGTTGTTTATATTGTTTGTGTGGCTATCTTCTTTTGAGTTTGTTGAAAGATTATTTTCTTACTTTTTCTTGAGTGTAGTTTCCCTCCTTGAGTTGACGTTTTCCATGTATTATTCTTTGTAGGGCTGGGTTTATGGAAACATACTGTGCAAATTTGGATTTGTTATAGAATAGTTTGGTTTCACCCTCTATGATTATTGAGAGTTTTGCTTGGTATAGCAGCCTGGGCTGGCATTTGTGTTCTCTTAGAGTCTGTATGAGATCTGCCCAGGATCTTCTAGCTTTCATAGTCTCTGGTGAGAAGTCTGGTGTAATTCTGATAGGTCTGCCTTTATATATTACTTGCCCTTTTCCCCTTACTACTTTTAATATTCTTTTCTTATTTTGTGTATTTGGTGTTTTGACTATAATGTGATGGGAGGAATTTCTTTTCTGGTCCAGTCTATTTGGCTTTCTGTAGGCTTTTTGTATATTTATGTTCATCTCTTTCTTTAGGTTAGGGAAGTTTTCTTCTATAATTTTGTTGAAGATATTTACTGGTCCTTTAAGTTGGGAGTCTTCACTCTCTTCTATACCTATTATCCTCAAGTTCTGTCTTCTCATTGTATCCTGGATATCTTGGATGTTTTGGGTTAGGAGCTTTTTGGATTTTGTGTTTTCTTTGACTGTTGTGTCCATGTTTTCTATGGTATCTTCCACACCTGAGATTCTCTCTTCCATCTCTTGTATTCTGTTGGTGGTGCTTGCATCTACGACTCCTGATTTCTTTCCTATGTTCTCTAACTTCAGGGTTGTCTTCCTTTGTGATTTCTTTGTTTCTATTTCTGTTTTTAATTCCTGAATGGTTTTGTTCATTTGTTTGATTGTGTTTTCCTGTAATTCTGCCTGTTTGATTGTGTTTTCCTGTAATTCTTTAAGGGATTTTTGTGTGTCCTCTTTAAGGTTTCCAGTTGTTTACCTGTGTTCTCTTGTATTTTTTAAGGGAGTTATTTATTTTCTTCTTAAAATCTTCTATCATCCTCTTGATATGTGATTTTAAGTCTGAGTCTTCCTTTTCTGGTGTGTTGGGGTATCCAGGGCTGGCTGTGGTGGGAGAGCTGAGTTCTGATGATGCCAAGTAGTCTTAGTTTCTGTTCTTTGTGTCCTTGCCCTTGCCTTTCACCATCTAGTTATCTCTGGTGTTAGCTGGTCTTTCTCTTTCTGACTGTGGCTTGTCTTTCCTGCAAGCTTAGGTGTCAATACTCCTTGGAGACCAGTTCTCTCTGAGAGGAATTTGGGGTTGGAGTGTTATGGTATAGGGCCAGCTCTGGGGTGCAGACAGAAACAAGAAGGATCTAATCCCTAGCTGACCCTTGTTTCCTGTGTCCTGATGGCTCTCCTAGGGTCCCTCTTGGTCCAGTGAATTTGAAAAGAAGTGGTGGTCTTGCCTGTGCTTAAAGGTGTGTCAGCACCCCTGGTATACCTGCTCTCTCCTGGCACTATTTGAGTATGGAGCCCTGTGTCACAGGATCTGCTCTCCAGCCACTGAAAGAAACCAGAAACTTGTTCTTCAGTCCCTGTGACCTGGGAATTCCAGGTGGACCCCTCTGATCAGTCAGTCTTGTTCCCACTCCTGGGAGGCTAGCTTTCTCCCCACGCTATTTGCTTATGGAGCCCTCGTGGCCCAAGCAGAGGACTCCTGCCACAGATGTAAACTGGAAGATTCCTACCTCCCCCCAGCTGTTCCTCAGTCCCTGCATCTGGAGCCCTCCTCCTTCTGGCTTTTGCACACATGGGTGGCTTGCTTTCTCCTGGCACTGTTTGGCTATGGAGCCCTGCTGGCCCATTAAGAGGTCTCCAGCCACAGGTGGAAACTGGCAGTCTCTTTCTTCCCGACTGTTCCTCAGTCCCTGTGCCTGGAGCCCTCCTCTTGTTGGCTTTTCCACACATATGGGTGGCTCACTTTCTTCTAGCATTGTTTGGCTATGGAGCCCTGTTGGCCCAGACAGAGGTCTCCTGCCACATGTCCAGTGTGATCTTGATGATACATTGATGTGCGCTTAGTATATAATTTTAATCCTTAACAATAAAGTAAGGTTTGTAGAAGAATGCAGCCTTGTTTGAAAGTGACATCTAATTGAGGGGCAGACAAAATGATGAATGAGAAAGATTTGACAGAATGAGTCAGAGTTAGGATATGTCCAACTCAGAGGAGAACAACAAAAGAAGAGGGGTTGCTTAAGAGCAGTAAGAGAGAAAAAATGTGGTGTGATGGGTGGTGTGTGTATATGACACTTTCACAGAGAGAGGTTACAGAGAGAACAGGATAGACACAGGAAGGCAGAACTAGTCATAGAACAAGAAGGAGCCAGAAGATTAAAACATATTGCCAAAATTAGTATGAGGCCAGACATAGCAATTCAGTCAGAAGCAGAGAAAAGTTGGATTGAATTAGTCAGTTTAGAAGATTAGGTTGTACAGAGGCTAAAAACTTTCAGGCCTTGGCCTAAGGTAATTAGAACAGGAAAAAAAAAAATTCTGGACTCAACCCAAGCCATGTATTTACACAGCTCAGGTATGGCTTTTGTTTCATCACCTCATCTGAGAAAATAAAAAAGACATTTACATTCATCTCCCTGTTATTCATTTTCTATGTATTGAAAAGGATTTGGAAGACACTCTGTTGACCTGGACATTGTTGAGAGCTTTCACTGAAGCTCTGACGGTGCTTTCCAATGAATATACAGTTTACCTGACTTGTGTTCTGATAGATTTCGACTTGGCCTGAGAGTCAGGGGTGTGTGACTTCCTTCCTTTCCTGGGTAGTACTTGACAATAATCAAACTAGTATGGCACGCTGGTCCACCAACCTGAGACTGGTAAATGGAGACTTTGATATTTACACACTTTCTTGCAACATGGACCTCAGTAGCCTTCTTACCTGCAAAAGAATCACCAGCAGCCATGTGTTAACTGCATAAAAATGTTCAAATATTAAGAATTTGCAAAAATGCTGTAAAGAGATGCTTTGTACCTTTCCTTTCAAGTCACACTCATAAGCTTTAACATTTGCCCCTTATGTATTCCCCATCTCTTGTTTCTCTTTGGATTTACGTACATATGTACGTATGTATGTATGTATGTATGTATGTATGTATGTGTATTATGTAGGCATATATGCATAATTTCTTGTATGCATATGTTAATGTGTCTTTGTTGCAATCTTATTTTCTACTACATTGGAAAGTATAATGCTAAAAAGTGCTTTGCTTGCAAATATCTCCATCTTCCACGTGAGAGTTTAACAGTGGTTATGTTCCTGAAGCTACTTTGCAGTCGTTTAACCTTCATGATTTTCCTAATCACAGCACTGACTCATAGGACACCTAAAGTTCTAAGAAGCATAAGAGAGGCCGTGTTTCCTTTCTGTCACCCTGCTTAACATTTTCAAGCAGAATTTTTACTTTCATGCGTCCCAGGAACAGATTCAGAGGTCACAACATGCCCAGAACATTCTAAAAGTCCTCTCAGAGCACCTGCCTCCCACTGTGAAACCTGTCTGTCTCCAATTGCCAGAGTCCTCACTCTAACTGACATTTCCCAATTGTTAAGGAAAATAAGCTGATCGACCTAGTTTTGTTTACACCAGTGTAAGAAGGACACTGTGTTTTCAGAAACTGGCCTTTTCCAAAAGGACTTTCTTGACACAAATTAATTTCTCCTTGGCAGGGGTAGAGGCAATATATAAAAATGAAGCCGAAGCACAAATGGTAGACTGAGGAAAGATGAGGAAAAACCCCTGCTCTATAATCATCTCTCTGAAACTGTTGCCACTTTTCACATTTTCTCTTCTTCCTCCAGATGTAAGTCAAAGGTATCATCACAATATATAAGACTGAATAGTGTTTACCCATTTATGGAGATCAATAAGTTGCAAATAACTCTCTTGTATTGGTTTAAAGGCAGGGCAATAGACTGCATAAGAGAATGGGAAAAAAGGAAGGCTCCTCTCAAAGTACTGCTGTTATGAACAGTTCTCCCCAGGCACTGATTTGCATCCACCATTCAGCCCAATAGATGGACTACCTTCTTAGAAGAAGGTTGATGGGACCAATGACTGTCAATTATTGTAGCTCACTCATGTGTCTTGGATGCACATCTTCATCCTAACCACCACCCTGAAATTACACACATGTTCACACAGGCTAGATTTGAATATTTCCCTGCCAGCACCAACCACCTGTAGTAAAAGTTCCCAAAGTCTGTCACCTGTATACAGTGTGTTCTACCAAGTCACTTATCTATAAGAGACGTATGTTAGATTGCTGCTATAAAGAGCTTGGAATTCCAGGGCCAGGAGTTAGTACAGTGGCACAGTGCTTACCTAACACCTAGAAGGCCCTGGGTTGAGGCTGCAGCAACACTACCATAAATCATGAGACAATTTTTTCCCACATGAGAAGATGCATTTCGTTCTCCTTTTAAAATAAAAAAGTCCTAAGTCTCTGTACAGCAACAACCAACTGGAGCTGGTTCATGGCATCCCCCGTATATGGACATTCATACACTCACCTTGCAAAACCTGGCTATCTCTTCTCCAGGCCCTGGCAACTATGTTAATTAAGGCTGTCATCCTGAATTTGAAGACTTCCCCTGACAGTTCTCTTTGGCTTTGTTTCTCCGGTTTTATTTTGCTATTCCCCATGATGTTCTTTGATCTAGCTGGGCATCTGTTAGGCTCTGCTTAAGTCTATAAAAGTCCTGTAAAACACACAGATTTTAATAAGAGTTTTCCTGATAAGAGTTTTCCTGTCATCACAAACATCAAGGTAAATTGGCAAATGTTGAATGGTGGGGAAGAGGCCTGCACAGGCCCATCAAGGTTATGCTAAAGGCAGCCTATAAAAATGTCATGTGGCCATTGTTATGGTTGATGTGTGAACACTAGAAACTATATATTGGAAACCCTAATCTTTTCTATTATGTGCTAATACTTTTTGGGAGGTGGGGTAGTTAGGACTAGATGAGACCACGAGGGGGTGATCCACATAATGGCATAGGTGGCTTTATAACATTAGAGCAGAATCATGCTGGTTCTGTCTCATCTGTAACATCCTGTGCCATGCTGTGATTCAGTAATGAGACCCTTGCCCACTGTCAAGCAGATGCTAATACCTTGTTCTTGGACATGATCTTACCAGTTCCCAGACCTGGGAGGCATGTAAACCTCTCTTCCTTACAAATGTTCAGGTGTGAGGCCGTAAGTTATAGTATCAGAAATTGGACTTTGGCATTCCAGTTAAATAAAAAAGAACACATTGCTGCCTCCTCTCCTTTTCTATAATGTCCAAGTGGCATTCTTATATTCATGCCACGCCACCATGTAGAGTGATTTAAATCATTGATAGACCCAAAGGATTGGGGATACATCTAAATTCTGATGTCCTGTCAGAGACTCTCTTAATGATCAATTTCCATCATCAAATCAAATTACTTTTGATCTAAGCATGAGTCTGTTCAGTAGCCCTCATTTCATGCCCCATAGCCCCAGTGAAAACATCTCTTCACTTACCCACTGTGTTTTACCGTATTAAACTGACAATTTTCAGATGAGTGCCTCCTGCCAATTATTAATGAGAAACAGCCTTGACATTTGCAGATTGAAATTGGTAAATTGGTTTTCTTGAAATGGAAAACAGATATCAAAAATACAGAGGGAAAAAATTAAGAATGTCCCTAAAGGTTAGGAGCAAGCCCATTATCTTATTGTGACTGGGTAACTGAACTTTGGGCCTAGATAGAACTCACATGGCTTATGGTTCTCTCTCTCTTCCTCTTTTTTTCCTCCTTTCCTCTTTCCCTCCCTCCCTTTTTCTCTCCCTCCATCTGTCTGTCTCTTTTTGTTTCTTCAAGACTGATTTCTTTGTGTAGCTCTGGATGTCAACTGAACTCAGTATGACCTCTCCTGAGCCTGGAACTCACTCTGTAGACCAGGCTGGGATAAAAATCTGTTTGTTTCAGCCTCCCAAGTGCTGGGAATAAAGACCTGTACTACCACAGTCCAGTGCTTGTGCTTCTCTTTATCCTTCATGCTCATTAACCACTCCAGTCTTTATGCAGAGAGCTGAGATTTTTTTCTGGAGTATTTAGAATTGGTGACTTTTAAAACAGCACCTAGGATGCAAAAAGTGTCAGCTCAAAGGAAGGTCCCTTACAGCAGGACCTTGTTCTTCCAAAGAGGTAATGTTTACTAACACTATGTATGGCTGAACCTGATAGATACCCTCATTTCAATTTTCATTATTCACAGTGTCATGGTGATGAAGAAGCCAAGTTTTATTATTTTTCTACTATAGCTTTTTTTTTTTCATTGTCTTTACAAAGAAAGGTCAAGTGTGGGAGAGTAATGCATTATATACTGAAGTTTAAATTGCTCTACCATATCTGATTTGTAGCTGGATTTTCTTATTTTCCTTCAAAGAAGAAAGAATGATTTATAGGACAAAATTTGACACTGAATATCACATCTTCTGATGTATTTTGGGAGGAATGCTTCATCCCATCTAGATGCATACATCTGTTTTATTTTACCACTGACTCCTTAATATATTTCTACTGTGAAATGAAAACAGAACAAGCTCATATTAAACATATTAGTGTGCCATGAACAGTATTCAACAGGTACTTTATCAGCCTTAACTACACCACACTCTTAACCCACTAAGGTAAAGATTAAAATTACACACAAAAATAAAAGACTGTAGAAACAAGCTCAGAGAGATCATATGCTTTATCCAGTGTCACACAGATACTGAGCTGTCAGTCAAGTTGCTGGGAATCATCATATCCTCTGATACATGTACAGATACTGTCAGTGAAGCTGTTGAAACTTTCATCCTACAAAATTCAAACACTGCACTTACTATCACTATTTTCAGAGGTAGGAGATGGGCAGTTCCCATCTCATAGCCCATGCTTTCACATTAGAACTATACTACTTTGTTCTTCATTAACAGAAGTTAGGGGAAGGATTGAGGAGCCTGAAGGGGATTGGGACTCCACAAGAAGACCAACAGAGTCAACTAACTGGGGTTACCAGAGACTGAACTACCAACTAAAGAGTATACAAGGGCTGGACCTAGCCGCACCCCACATATGCAACAGACTGGAAGCTTGTTCTTCACGTGAGTCCCCCAACAGCTGGAGCGGGAGCTCTCTTGCTTGCCTATGGATCCTGCCCCTGAAATGGAACTACCTTGGTTGGACTTATGGGAAGAGGATGTACCTGGTCCTGCTGTGACTTGAGCTGTCAAGGTGGATTGGTATTCAGTATGGAACCTTACCCTTCTCAGAGATGAAGGGGAGAAAGGGATGGGGGTCAGGGTGTGTGAGGGAGGCTGTGATTGGGATGCAAAATGAATAAAAATAAATAAACAAACAAATAAATAAATAAACTTCCATCCTGTACACTCTTAGGAGGAGCATGTTAGGATACAATCTCAATCCTATACTTTAGAAACGTTTCTCAGTACCTGTAAGTGCTTTGAATAGGTTTGGCATCATGTGTTTGAATATGCTTGGCCCAGGGAGTGGGAGTATTAGGAGGTGTGGCCTTGTTGGAGTGGGTGTGGCCTTGTTAGAGGAAGTGTGTCAGCGGGGGGATGGGCTTTGAGACCCTCCTCCTAGGTGCTTGGAAGACAGTCCTCTCCTGCCTGCCTTCAGATCAAGATGCAGACTTCTCAGCTCCTTCTCCAACACCAAGTCCACCTGGATGATGCCATGCTTCCCACCATGATGATAATAGACTCAACTTCTGAAACTGTAAGCTGAACCCAATTAAATATTGTCCTTTATAAGAGTCATGGTCATGACTGTCTCTTCATAGCCATAGAAACCCTGACTAAGACAGTACTTTTTCATGTAATCTTTCCTGAAATGCTGATTAACAGTAGGATTTCCTATATAAGTGCACATTTTCACCATACATTCAGCCTTCACAGCTCTTCTTGCCTACGATGCCATATACCAACCCTACCCATCATTTAAAGTCTATGTTGTTCTTTCTTTAATCTTTAATCTCTCTCAAATCCATTCTTATTCTTCCAGTGACCCCCATGACCTTCGTCTCTCTTGCTATCACTATTCCTCACCTGCTTTAAACCAGAGATTCTCAATCTGTGGGTCAAGAGCCTTTTGGGGGGTCCAATGATCCTTTCACAAAGGCCACTTAAGAGAGTCAAAGAAAACACAGCTATTTATACTACAATTCATAACAAACTTAATTACAGATATGAAGTAGCAGCAAAATAATTTTATGACTGGGAGTCACCACAACACGAAGAATTGTGTTAAAGTGTCGCAGCATTAGGAAGGTTGAGAACTACAGCTTTAAGCCCACACTCACTCCTTGGTATTGAATATTTCATAAAAGCTAAATGAGTAGATTTACAATTATTGCCACAAAGAGTAATACTGGCACTAAGTGGTATATTTGCTAAATATGCCAACTTGAGAATTATATGTGCATCAAAATGTCAAACTAAACCCAATAAATAGCTACAAGTATAGTGTAATCATTCAAAAAGATAAATAAGGCTTAAAGAGTAGAAATATAATTTTTTGCTTATAAAGCAGACAACTGACTTCCAAAGCAGCGGGCAGCACAGGTGTTACCCTGCCTGCTGGAACTGGAATGTGGCCACCACCTTGTTCGCCCTTTTCCAGCCATTTAATTAGATCATTTAGGAAGGCATCAGTAAGAAATGGGGCTAACATAAATTAGACCTCTTATCCACTCCTAGGGGAAAACCTCACTATCTTCATAAAAATATTGTATTAGTTCAGTAATAATGGAATGAAAGAGGAGAAAGGAGTGATGCTTCCAGGATTCTAGAAGGTCTGCCAGCATGGAGAAGGGATAATTCTGCTCTTTGAAGACACATGTGAAGGACCACATTACCCGCAGATGCCCACAGAGTATTGCTTCCTTTCTGTCACATGGAAGACTATACATTATTTTTCCCCTATTAGTGTAATCTAACTTTGCATTGCACTGGCGAGGCCTGGCATGCCCACACAGCTAAGACCAAGTCTCTGTTGGGCAATTGTTCACTACTGATTAGATAAGAAAAAGAAGATGGAGACATAGCTAGCTATATTCCATACGAGTAATGGCAAAGCTTTGAATGGCCTCCATCCTGCAGGGGAGCAGCACTTTGCCAGGCTCAGTGATGTATTAACAATCCCATAATGAGGACCCCAGCTGTCAGATACAGAAAATAGTAAAGCAGGGAACAGAACATTTTCAGCAATTTGGTTAAGTATTTCCAGAATGTGTTTGCCAACGCGTGCTCAGCATCCTTGAATCCTGGAAAAGGCCCTGCTTTCAAACCTTCCTCATGGCTAAAGGCCTCCTGGATAATATTCTCACTGGTGCTCAGCACTGAATGCAGCTGTGATGCTGTAATCAACAGGTTAAATCCCAAATGGAACACATGATGCTCTATCTACCACATGAAAGGTAGCTTTATGAACTACAAAATGAGGGTCAATATAGTGTTGTTTCATACGATTAAAAGACACACATAAAAAGGTGAGGACAGTAACTTTCTTTGCAATCACATCTTTCACATCTTAGTATGGGTGGGACTGCTCTGAAAATCTTGAATCCTCAAAAAACCTGGAAAATGATTCCCTACTTACCAATTGGAGTGATCAGTGAGCATGAGGGTTGAAGAAAAACTTAGCCATGTGTGTTATGTCCAGTCCCAAAGCACAGTTACCCAATCTCAGCAAGATAATGAGCTGGTTTCTAGCCTTTAGAGATATATTTAATTTTTTCCCCTCTGCATTTCTTGATGCCATTTCTCTCAATAAAATTAATTCACAAATTAGATAATCAATAATAAATGGAGAAAGTTTGGGATGGTAAATCAAGTTATGTTAGTGACAGTAATGAGTAATATGGATGCTAAGTCTATTTCTTGATTTCCCACAATAAAATAAATGTTATATTACTATGTGCAGGAGTATGTGTATATATACACATATGTATTATGCATATATGTATACATAATGTTAATTGACCTATCATCTGACCACTTTCCCTTTTCATATATTTTATGTCCCTGATGGCTAAAGACATTGAACATTTTTTTCATGATTTTATTGTTATTGACTTCTTTTGGAAACTTTCTATTTAGTTTGTTTGTTCATTTAGTGACTGATTGTCTTCTTATTACATTCAACTTTTAAAAGTCTTTTGTATTCTATAAACTAATCCCTTGTCCAGTCAATAGCCATCAAGCTTCCTACATTCTTCAGAGTATATGCATTGTACAAATTTATGGGCTTCATCATGATATTATAAGCATGTGGCATCTAAATATTTTTGTATTAAATTCTCTTATCTCATTGCCCCCTCACTTGGTCCCTTCCTCTTCCCAATTAGTCCGCCTTCTAAATGATGTCTTTTTTGAAATCTCAATTATGTCTATGAATGAAAATTGTGATATTTGTCATTCTGAGTTGCATATTTTACTAAACATGATGGTCTCTGGTCCCATTTTTCTGCCTGAAGATGGTATAATCTTATTCTTCTTATCTCAGTAATACTCTATACTGTAAACCCGATTCATTTTTATTTCTCTGTTAATTCTTTGATAGGTAACTGGATTGATTCTGTGACTTGGCTATCTTGAATATCATTTCTTTTTTTTCATATTTTATTTACATTTCAAATGTTTCCCGCTTTCCAGATCTCCCATTTGGAACCTCCCCACTCCCTCTGCCCTCCCCTTGCCACTATGGGGATATTCTCCAACCCACCCACCCACCCACCAACCCACCCACCCACTCTCCTCTTCCCTCCTTGTCATTCTCCTATACTGGGGAATCTAACACCCTCAGGCCCAAGGGCCTCTCCTCCCCCTGATGGATAACAAGACCCTCCTCTGCAGCATATGTGGCCAGCACCATGGGTCTCTCCATGTATGTTCTTTGGTTGGTGATCCAGTCTCCGGGAGTATCAAGGGGTCAGGTCAGTTGCCACTGTTGCTCCCTCCCTGGGGCTGCACACTCCCTCAGCTCCTTCAGTCCTTTCTCCAAGTCCTCCATCTGGGACCTCACACTCAGCCCTACTGTTGCTGTGAAGTGACTCTTGGGTATTTCAAACTTTTGGGCTAATAACCACTTAACAGTGAGTACATACCATGTTCATTCTTTTGTGACTGTATTACCTCGCTCAGGATGATATTTTCAAGATCCATCCATTTGCCTGAGAATTTCATGAAGTCATTGTTTTTAATAGCTGAGTAGTATTCCATTGTGTAAATGTACCACATTTTCTGTATCCATTCCACTGTGGAGGGACATCTGGGTTGTTTTCAGCTTCTGGCTATTATAAATATGGCTGCTATGAACATAGTGGAACATGTGTCTTTATCACATGTTGGATCATCTTCTGGGTATATGCCCAGGAGTGGAATAGCTGGGTCCTCAGGTAGTTCATTTTTCTGAGGGTCCGCTAAACTGATTTCCAGAGAGGTTGTATCAACTTGCATTCCCACCAGCAGTGGAGGAGTGTTCCTCTTTCTCCACATCCTTGCCAACATCTGCTGTCACCTGAGATTTTGATCTTAGCCATTCGACCGGGGTGAGGTGGAATCTCAGGGTTGTTTTGATTTGCATTTCCCTGATGACTAAGGATGTTGAACATTTCTTTAGGTGCTTCTCGGCCATTCGAGTTTCCTCAGTTGAGAATTCTCTGTTTAGCTCTCTTGCCCATTTTTTGATAGGGTTATTTGGATCTCTGGAGTCTAGCTTCTTGAGTTCTTTGTATACATTGGATATTAGCCCTCTATCGGATGTAGGATTGGTAAAGATCTTTTCCCAATTCTGTAGGTTGCTGTTTTGCCCTATTTACAGTGTCCTTTGTCTTACAGAAGCTTTGTAATTTTATGAGGTCCCATCTGGAATATCTCATAACTATAGGTACACAGGTATTTCTAAACTTAGCAGACATGTCTTCCAGGTCAGTCATTATAGCTTCCAGATTTTACAACCAAGTAAGATTGAGCTTTACTTTTCTCTTCTGGTCGTAGACCTAACACCCTTCAGCACTACAAAATTAGACAATAGAAATGAAGCTCCCAGATCAGTACTTGCTTGATTTTCCATGGTTCATGCTTCAGGTATGTGATATCTTTAGCTATAGGGTCTTACCTTCAAGTTCTGGAAGGTAATCAAGGGTAATGTCAATAATCTGTCATGTTTGAGTACCTATGAAAACCCTCTGGCCAACAGCTCAAAAAGAGGTAACCAATTCATGGTACTAGTTTTTATCTGTTAACTTGAAGTGTCTAGTTGGGGTATTGTCCAGCATTGTAGGTTAATCATCTCTAAATTCTTGTTATATGTGTATATGTATAGATATATATTAGAAAGATTCTACAGGAGAAGATTTGTATGCTGCTTTATCAAAATGTCTCTGGTGTTAATTATCACTCTCCATTGTTTCTTCCCTTGCATGCTCTCCTATCCATACCCTAGTCCATTTAACCCTTCCTTTTTCATTATGTCTCTTTCCTTTTCTGTCACTGTATTCTGTCTCCTATACCTTATAAAATTCCCTCCTACCCCATGGCCACTTACTACTTTCCTAGCCTCTGTCAGTATTTCAAATAAAACACACATATCCAAAGATTCAAAACTGAGATCCATAAATAAGATAAAACATGTGTATTTTACATTTATGGATCTTTCATCTCAGGATGATTGTTTCCAATGCCATCCATTTACATATGAATTTTATTCTTCTTTAAAGCTGAATAATACTCTGTTTTATAAATATATCGTATAATATTATCACGTTTCTATTATCTATCCATGAGCTGATAGATATCTAGGCTGCTTCAACTTCCTGGCTATTGTGATGACAACAATGAATATGGATAAGCAATTATCTCTACAGTAGTATACAGAGTCCTTTGGTGAATACCCCAAAGTCCTACAGCTGGATCTTGTGGTACATTATGTCTGGCTTTTTGAAGGCTTCTTCACTGATTTCCATTGTGGCTGTAGAAATGTGCATTCCCATCAACCACACGGTTCCCATTCCCCATAGCCATGCTAGCACTTGTCATTAATTTTTCCCATTTTAGCCATTTTGATTGGGATAAGATGAAATATCAAAATAGCTCTTTGCTGTTGTTTCTTCTTAAATTTATTTATTTTATGTGTAAGCATGTTCTGCAAATATATGTGTGTACCACATGCATGTTCTATGCCGGTAGAGCTTGAAAGAGTACATCAAATCCCCTGGAATTGAACTTATGGTTGAATATAAACCACCATGTGGGTGCTGAGAACTGACTCCAGGTCCTCTGCAAGAGTTTTAATTTGCATTACCTGATGGCTAGAGATGTTGAACATTTTCTTACATGTTTCTCACCCATTTAAATGTCATCTTTGAAGAACTCTAGTTCTACACCCATTTTTAAAGTTCATTAATTTTAGCTATAATTTTTAGTCCTATTCAGAGAGCTGTGGTCTACGTGTATAAGTTAAAGTATTGTCACTACATTTCCCCCTGGTAGCTTCAAAGTTTCAAATATTATAGAAAGGTATTTGATCCACTTTGCATTCATTTTTGTACTGGCATAAAGAAGGGGGAAGAGAAATCTACTTTGAGTCTTCCACATATGTATATCCAATTTCTCCATCATCATTTGTTAAGAAATCTTTCTATTCTAAATATGTTTGGCTATCTTTTATTCCAATACAGCTTTGTGTCCCAATGACTTAATAATCCCTGCCATTAGTCTCTCTCTTAACTATTCCACCTCTTCCCAACATTACCTCAGTGGTGACCAACCTTCTAGCATCCAATCTTCTGAGAGCTCCCCTCATACCGTATGCAAACTCGAGTAGTTCTTTCAGTTGTATTACATTTTGTGGTTTATTTTATATTAGGGAGTTTATTCCACCTGACTTTATCTAAATACTGGCAGTGGTTATCACTTTAGCCATTATATTCATTCTAAGTACAAAATAACTTGAAACATGAACTAGCTGACCTCTGATGAGTGCCCAACAAATGCTAACTGCCAAAACTATCTTTGGCAGCCACGTTAGTAAACAGGTCGTATTTACATATGTAGGAAGATGTATTTACTTATACATTACAGCACACTCAACAGCAATTTATATACCAACAGTTAATAAAGAAAAGAAGATTTGTAAATTTGTAAAAGAGAGCATGGGGGGGTAATATGGTCCAGTTTGTGGGAAGGAAGCGGAAGGGAGAAAATAGGACAGCCAGGACTACACAGAGAAACCCTGTCTCGAAAAACCAAAAAAAAAAAAAAAAAAATCTTCCCCCAAAATACATTCAAAAATACCTTGTGAAAAATGTCATTTGAAAAGTAATGTAGTTTTATTTCTACAGCAGGAAAACATATATATCCTTCCTAGTTCATATTTATAAGTAATGATTTGTTTTCTAGTATTTCCCTTGAGTTTCCTAAGTTCTAATGAATTTGAAAGGCATATGGGAAAACACACACAAATAGTTTTACTTGCAGGATGGATACATGATTTTCATAGTAGGAAAACCTTCCTATTTAATGCCAAGAAATTCTGGGTCATTGTTATTGAAGCTGGAAACCTACTCTGTCACAGTCACTTTCAATGAAAACTACAATTTATGATAAGTCCCATAAAACCTGCTTAATTCAACATTTATGAGAGATGTTGAAGATAAATGGAAGGTATAGAAATGGAAATCCATCTAATCATTCATTTTTGTCAAGAATAGAGGATAAGAATGATAGGCATGCAGACAGACTATATGTGCATATAAATAATCCACTAGAAGTAAATGATTATTTTTTTATAAATATAACCAAGATAGGCTTAGGTCTATAACATAAAACTTAATTCATGAACACTTTTCATGGATACTGAGGCCCATTTTTTCACTCAAATGAAGACGAGGTTAATGTTTGGGGAAGCAAGATCCACACCCTTATGCATGTCTCACAACAAGAGTAAAAACAGTGAAGAAAGCTGACTTCACAAAACTGCTGTAAATTGCCTCTTTCTCCTGTAATTAGCATGATGAGTAACTACATTTACTTAAACTTCTAGCTATGACTTGTTGTTAAAATGAACTAATACTGAAGTTCAGAAACAATCCTGGCAAAGAAGAAAGAATTATTCTACAGAGGAAGTAGAAAGGCCATAGGCACGGTTTTTCGCTATGCCCAAGTTTTAACTCCATAGATAAGATAGATACACAGTTGATTTAAAGCACGCAAGAGAATTATATAGGTTTTAGGAAAATCTTATAGCACTTTATGTAAGAGCCTTAAGATTCTGTAGATTTGTGTCCTTGAAAGCCTTAGATCTGACCCTTACAAAATAGAGGTATTATTTTATGTATCTTCTTGTATAAAATAAGAGATAGTAGTGTCTGTCCATTTGACTATGCCCCTTTCATGCAGAAGGGATTGGCCATTTCAGAAGTAGATTTAATCCCCTGAGGGTCAGAAAAACATTGCCTTCATATATAAACACTCATAAGCCAAGGGGAGCCCTAGCTGAAATGCTACATAACAGTGTGTAGTGTTAGAGAAGGAGTGAAGCCCCGCAGCACCAATGAGAAATCTTTAATTACAGTATCTTCTCCAACTACTTGAGAGCTCAAAGATGGTTCATTTTACTTGAATGTCTAGAAAAAATAAATGTTATAGTATATCAAATACTATATATATATTAGCAACCCCAAAGAGATGCTAATTACCCCTAAAGAGGCTTGGTATTTGCATATACTTTACACACTAACCACACCAGGGCTAGTTGCTTTGAAAGGCAGAAATGCTGTATTTGTGTGTATTCATTAAGTATCCTTTAATTCCTGGTGTCAGCAACACCTTGGGGCAGAAATATTACTAGGATTATTTACTATATATTCATGTATAATGAGAATTCATGATATTATTAATTTTGCTGTTACTTTAAATGTATAATTGCGTGGGGTTTCCTTTTCACTTGTTCACAGAATTGTGCAGCAATTGCCATTTCAGAACATTTTCATCATTCCAGGAAGAAACATCTTGCTTATTAGCAGTCACCCCTCATCATTCCCAACTCAACCCCATAGCCCTAGGCAAACATTAATCTATTTTCTATCTCTGCTCATTGGCCTATTCCAAAAATTTAATATAAATGGAATTATTCAGTATGTGAACTAGCTTCTTATACTTGCAGAGTTTTTAGTATCATTTGTATTGTATATTGTTCTGTTTCATTATTGGAGAATATTCTGTTGCATAGCAGCACTTGTTGACAGGGTTTATGAATCTACTGTTTAATAGAAATTTGAGTTGTATCCACGTTTCAGCTATTGTAAATAATGCTGGTATGGACATTTGTGTGTAAGTCTGTGTGCCATGTGTTCTCTCTTGTCTTGCATCTAAATCTATGACTGGAATTTTTAGGTCATGTGGTAATACAGTGCTGAACCTTTTCAAGTACTGATGAACTTTTTTTCAAAGTGGTTATATCATTTCCATTCCAGTGGACTATGTGTGGGTTATTATAATTTCTCTGCATCACTTGTCTTTTTAATTTAAGCTGTCTTAACATCCTTATATGGAGTAATATCACATAGCTTGGATTTTCACTTTTCTGATAACTAGTGTATGCTTAACCTTATCAAATTAAAATACAGGTGAAGAAATTGTTGTGAGATGAAAACTAGAAATTATACAGTTCACAAAGTTTGTTTTTCTATGCGCTACACTCTATTACTTTACCAGAATGAAGGAAAGTTAAGTATTTGATGGTTTAGTAGGGTCTCCAGTATTTTTTGTGCATTTGCCATGTACCCCAGACTGTGCTTGCTATCTTCCAGATACAGTTGTAATTATTTCTCACAAGAATTCTATATTTAAATAATGGAATTACTCTGAATGGATTTTAAATCCGAGCTGTACAGCGTTTATGAGATTTCTCTAGATTGCACAGCTGGACGTAGATATTGTACAGACAAAAAGTCAAGTCCACTCACCTCCAGATCACATGTGCTTTACTAATAAAGTCACCTATTCCTAATTTCAAATGTCACTTACTGGAAGAAAAATAAAGCGAATTTCTGCTCAGTATTGCACTTAGTTACTCACTTCATGAAAACTGAAAACCTAAAACTCGGGGTCGGTAGATTTAGGTCTACCTCATAGCCTCAC
>JADRCH010000017.1:7822719-7837782 GCA_019843965.1 Rhynchomys soricoides | reverse complement strand
ACCTAAAACTCGGGGTCGGTAGATTTAGGTCTACCTCATAGCCTCACCTACAAAGAGAGGGCTGTTTAAGTGAAATTTTTCAAACATAAATATGGTGGTATTGCTCAATAATGTATATATGCTAACTTTTTAGATTAAAATCCTAGTTTTGGAGGTTTGTTTGCTGTAATTTAAATTGAAGTTATTTCTGAGAAGTAGCCAATGAACTATGAAATTTCATTTTATCAGTCTTCTCATGACACAGTGTTCCATATGCACTTCATGGCTCATCTTCTTACAAGAGTCTTGGTACCTGCTCCCTATTTTAAGCTACCTTACTGGCCCAGAATGGTGGATGGTTTAATTTCAAGGGCTAATGTGAACATTTTTCATTTATTTGTTAGTTAACATGGCTTAAATACCAATGATGCTTTTGGTATACTTCAAAAAAATAAAACCTAAGTACATAGAAAACATCATTTCTTGAACACACTGAATATTCTCCATTAACCAATAAGACAAGGAGATGATGTCAAAATTGCTTGGCTGTGTGTGCTAAGGGAGATCAATTAATTTCTTCTCTTTCTATGTCGATTGCTTTGAGCTCTTCGATAATTTTGTTCTAATGCCTGCTGCATTGGTAATCTCTACTTCTGACAGGGAAGGGACTTTTGTTTGTTATATTTTTCTAGCAGATTTTATTGTGCACACCACTTAAATTCCTGAATTCTCTCATCTATTTCTTCATGAGTGCCTTTCAATACCACTGCTTAGTCAGTGGATTCTCAGAAACCGCTTTTTTAAAACATAATTTCTGTGTTGGACAATTCACTCATTGAAGTATAAACACTGTGGATTATTCACAAAGGTGTTAATAAAATAAAATTTAAATTTAAAAGTGTTCTGAACCTCATAACTAAAGTTGCACTTGAACATTTCTACTTGTAACTTAATTTGCGGTATTATTTCTCTATTATCATTTTATTCAATAACTGTTGATTAGGTTGGGCCTTGTCTTTCATGATTGTCTCATTTCCCCTATTATTGGTCAGAAGGTAATTTTAAATTGATAATTTTAAATTTTAAATTTAAATTAATAGAAATGTCAACTCTATAAAATGTTAGCTAATAGTTTACCACCTTCTGTAGCATGTAATATTTTCATGAGAATACATAAGCGTTGATCTCCACTGTCCTCTACCAAGCCCAGTAGACTTTATTCACCAATCATTACACGCTTTTCTAAACATTAGCTCAAATCTTCCTCAGTGCTGCATATGAGGTAGGCACAGCCAAAGACCTGATGATCTTGATTGAATTCTAGTCCCGTTAGACAAACTTTGTAAATATGGGAATAATATATGTAGTCAGCATAGAAATTTTTACATATATATGTATATGTATATGTATGTGTATACATATATATGTGTGTATATATGTATATAAATATATATATAT
Source organism: Rhynchomys soricoides (assembly GCA_019843965.1). Lineage (NCBI taxonomy): Eukaryota > Metazoa > Chordata > Mammalia > Rodentia > Muridae > Rhynchomys > Rhynchomys soricoides. Next base: position 7,836,345 of record JADRCH010000017.1, on the reverse strand, counting down.
GAACTTAAATAATTAAGGAAATTTAGAAATTTCATTTGAAATACTACATAATATATTTCTGATCATTTCATTCATTGTTCTAGAATTGATAGCAATCACTTATAGCTGGAACACAAAATAAATAGAATCAATAAACATCATTGATTCTGATGCTAGTATCCAGAAACATAGATGAACACCAACCCAAGAACTTACTAAACAGCCACAGCATAGTCTTTAATAGCCCCTGCCCCAGTGATAATCCCACAACTACTTCCATCATCTATCCATATAAGCATTTGACTACATAAACACCCATCACACCCAAGCCTACCAAGAGGTAGTGCTTGTTTTCTTGCCTTATGTATGGGAGAATCAGGGGCTACCCTTGTCCTTAATGGTACCGTGCACTGTATCTGAGATGAGTCTAAGGAAAGAAGAAAGGCACTCAATGGCCTCACTGTTCGTTCTTAAGAAAAATCTTGTCTGGTCTGTCTAGGCCAGACCAGATGTCAGAAACATCTAGAGAGGGCAGAAGAGAATCTAAGAGAAATGACAATATACATAAGCACAGTCCCGATGTACAAGCTCAATTGCTGGAGGTAAATAGGTAAGAGTTGGTGAAAAGGTTTGCTAGGAATGTAATCTTTGGCCTAGGGGAACTGTCTTAAGGTTGCTATGGCTATGATAAAATGCTATGACAAAAAGAAGTTTGGGAGTAAAGTGTTTATTTGGCTTATACTTCCATATCATAGTCCATTATTGAGAAAAAGGCAGAACAGGAATTCAAACATGGCTGTAACTTGAAGGCTGGAGATGTTGCAAAGGCCCTAGAGAGGTGCTGCTTACTGACCTGTTCCCCCATGGCTTGCTCAGCCTGAATTCTTATAGAACCCAGGACCAGCAACCCAAGGTGGAGCTACCCACAATATGCTGGTCCTTCTCCCATTGATCACTTAATTAAGAAAATGCTTTATAGCCGAATCTTATAAGACATTTCCTCACTTGAGCTGCCCCTCTTTTCAGAAAACTCTAGTTTGTGTGTCAAATTGAGTTAAGACTAGATTAGCACAAGCCTTGTGCTAATCTTGACCAAGCTCCATAAGGTTTCAGATGAATTAGTGAGTATACCTAAGGGAGCATCAGCATGAAGGCTAACAGGGCTGCACAGTGGGTCCTCAAACAACAAATCAGACTTAATCTACAAAGGGCAGGAGACAAACTGCATGGACTAGACTAGATACCTAATAAATAATGAATGCACAGAGAAAAGGAGTAACTCAGTACTATGAGCCACCCTAGTACTGCCAGCTTATTTGGAATTGCTATGGCTGGGCTGTTTCTCATAACCAAGAACAGCTGCTCTCTGATCACACGTTATTTTATGGGACACCAACATCAGATAGGACTGTCCCACCACTTAGATAAGAGTAACAAGCCTCCTTTATTTTTCTGTCTAAGCACAGACCCAAAACAAAGTCACCATGCAAACCAGGAAGTCGAGGGATCCTCTCCCATGGCTAAGGTGAGTCGCTGCTGTTTCTTTGCCAGTGATAGCTTTATGCCTGCTCACACCAGCACACCCTCCAGAAGACAGACTGTTACCACTACAAACGAAGATTAGAAACTGAGTCTTGAAGGCAACAGTGCCATGTGCACCCTCATAGGAGGACTTCAGATCCCCATGCTCATGAGTGGGTTAATGCTGAACGTAAAGTGAATTATGTCAGCCAATCTGACCTTGACTCTTGTTCTCATGCTTGTGATCTTCTGCCTTCTGCCATGGTTGACACAAGAAGAGTCTTTTCGAAGATGTCCCCTCAGTCTTTCCACAGTCATGAGCCACATACGTTCTGTTCATCCTAAATTTCATGATCTGTGGTACCTTTTATAACATCATAACACAGACTAAGATAACACCCACTCCCTGAAGAGAGTGCCCAATACATCAAAAAGCTTCACTGTTTTTCACATCACTCCTTTATTGTACTGATCTGGAAAGATACTTAGTTATGCCCAAACGTGTTCTGAACCCACATGGTAGGGTCAAGCAGCTGGTACATGATTCAGGTGGTGAAAGACAAAAACTTGGACATGATCAAAGGGCATTTCACCTCTACCAAACAAGGCAAAGGGATCCGAACACAGCAAGAGGTACAAGGAGTTTATCCCATTTGATATGAGGAATGGCTTATTTTCTGGTGACCACATAGACCTGTTTCAACTGCCACTATCAACCTCAGAGTTGCTTTTGTGTGCTGATATATGTATGTATACTTATTTAGATAGTTAGTTAGTTAGTTAGTTAGTTATTGTAAAAGTAAACGTAACACATAGACTTGATAAGACTGATCCCAACCTTCTAAGATCAGCAGCTCCTTTAGGGTCAGAGAGAAAGTTAAAATCACCATGAGGTTACTTTCACTCTGACTGTGCCCTCAGTTACCAAACTGTGGGAAGAGTGTAGGACAGGCTCCAGGGACAAAACCAGACCAAAGCTTCTGCTCATTGGTCACAGCACAACACAGCTCCTTCCTGACTTCTTCCTAAGCAGACCCTTAGTAAACAAAGAACTAAAGAAAACTATAATTACTATCTTTCAGCTCTCCTGGTACGGAGAGCCATCCCTAGATGTAGACCAGGAACCTGCACCCTGAGAGGTGTTATTCTGACTAGATTTTATGAAGGGAGTGGATGCAGGGGATAAAGTACTAAAAATGGGAGCCACAGGTCTCTATCTGTAGCTACAACTTAAACTTAAGATTCTAAAGATGTCGTCAGTGTGGCAGGTGCTGGGAGGGTGCAGGAGGCAGGAGCAGGCAGGGAGGGTGTGGGGAAGGGGTCCACCTCCTCGCCTTCACTTCTTCACCTTGCCCTGAGCAGCCACGGCTTCCATGGCTTTACGCACGGTCTCCTCATCCCCTAGGAACTTCATGGGCTCGATGGGCTTCAAGTCCTTGTCCAATTCATAGACGATAGGAATGCCCGTTGGCAGGTTCAGCTCCATGATGGCTTCTTCTGAAAGACCTTCCAGATGCTTGACGATGGCCCAAGGCTATTACCATGGGCAGCAATCAAGACCCTTTTCCCCCTCCTTGATGTGGGGAACAATTCCTTCATTCCAGAAGGGCAGTGCTCTGGTAATAGTGTCTATCCTTCAGTCTCTCACAGGAGGGGAGCTGGTCCTTAGTAAGGTCTGCGTACCTGAGATCCTTGCTGATGTTGCTGTAGAAGGGATGATTAGGCTCCATTGGAAGCGGTGGAACATCTTAAGATCGTCTCAAGATCTTTACCTGTGCCTCACCATGCTTAGCAGCAGTTCCTGCTTTATTGAGACCTGTTAGACCCCCATACTGTCTCTCATTGAGACGCCAAGTCCTGACCACTGGCAACGACATCTGGTCAATGGCATCCAGGATTATCCAGAGGGTCCGGATTGCTCTCTTCTGCACAGAGGTCAAGCAGATGTCAAACCCATAGCCAGCGTCTTGCAACACCTGGCAGATGCCCTTCGCCTCCTCGTGGCCCGCCGGGCTCAGGTCGGCGTAGTACCAGCCACTGAAGCGATTCTCCAGGTTCCAGGCACTCTCGTCGTGCCAGATCAGCATCAGCTTGTAGGCAGCCATGGGCGACGGGCAGAGGATGTGGCAGCCGAAAAGCTCCACTTTCTTAAACTCCAAAATCATAAACTCTTCCAAAAGCCATCTGACATGGCCCAAACCCTGTAGCAAGTTAATTCTGATACCTTCCTTCTGATTGAGACATTGCCAAGATCCCATGCTGAATATTTATTCTCTTTCATGCAGTGCCAAGGAGTAATTACAGTTTTTCGATTGCCAGTATATTCCTGGTGTTCTTTGATCATTTACAGGGAAAGCTATGGGTTCAGCCAAAGACTGTTTTAAAGGACAGGAGACACTTGACAGCACAGAGATAAAGGTAGTCATCAGCACAACACTTTTATTGCTGACACTAAGGATGTAGGAGCAAATGCCAGTCTAGTGACTAGGTATAAATTTGTTTTGATCATGGCCAAGTTAGTTTGATGTGGTTAACTGTTACTTCTTAATGTACTTAAACTGCTGTACAATATTTGCTTCAAATAAATTTAGTCTTTGAACCATTTGAAATCCCGAACAGGAAGGATGTGATGGTACACACCTATAATTTCAGCACTCAGGAGGATAAAGCATTCAAGGGCATCCTTGGCTATCTAGTAACTTTGAGGCTAGCCTGAGCTACTTAAGTCTCTGTCTCAAAAAAATGAATAAAATAAAATAATGAAATTGTACAAATATGTAGGAGCCTCATAGGTATGTGGAGATGATAGATTTTTATTTCTTCTTTTCTAATGTGCCTCAGTCCCCACTTCCACAATATATATGTGAAAAATATGATTTGGTTTGCTTTGGCATTTGAGAGTATGCAAAACACACTCTCATTACAAGAAGGAAATTGAAAGGCCTGGCAAAGCAAGAAACTGTGTCTGGATTATCCAACCCTTACTTTTCTGCAAGTAACCTTCAAATTCCCAGATTCAAAATTCCAATCTTCCCTTAATCCCACTCCATCCTATTCCCCAATTTGTAATTAATGAACTGAGCAAACAAAAATACTATAAACTTATCTAATCCTTTTGTTTACTTGTCTCACCAAAGTCATCAATGCCACCTCTTTTGGGTCCAGTCTAGAAACCATCTGAATTCTTTTGAGGGAAAAAACTGGCTTCTCAAGGCCATCTTCTCTGCTAGGCCATCCCCTCTCCCTTTTCCTTTATTACCACTATGTTGAATTACCCTTGAAAATATGAATCATATATAACCCTAGCCATTGAATTGTGTGATTCAAGTTATTCATTGAAGTATCTCTCCCCCTAAGGTTTGTTGGGTTTTTTTGTTTTTTTTTTTTTTTAATTTGAGCTAGTGAAGCCTTCCAAATTAACTTGGCACTTTCTATATTCCTTTCAATAAAAGGAGAAAACATTTGAAGAAAATATGGATTCATGTCCACCACAGATTTGGTTTTTTGGTTTTTTGGTTTGTTTGTTTGTTTGTTTGTTTTTTAAACTCATCAAATTTAGACAAAATTGCCAATGGGGCTGTCTTCGTAAAGAAAACCAAGCCATTTAAACTCAATCACAAATTCTTTTTTCAATTGACATTAGTTATGAACTAAGTAAGAAACAAATTATTGGAGAAAAATGGTGTTCGAGAAGCAGACTTCTTGACCTAGCACTCCATAAATTCTGTAATGATGTAATTCCTTCATCAGTTATATTGTTTTCTTTGTTGAAGGGGCAAGCCTACAGCCCTGGAGAGTAAGTGTGCACTTAACAACGTTATTTTTATCACTCTTCTAATTGTTATCATTTCTAGAACAATCAAGAAAGATACAAAATATTACCTTTGAAGTTCTTATGACCATATTACTGTATGCAATAAGATCTCATATCATACAGATATCATAGAAAGATGTCAGATTTCTCGAAGCTGAACTCAATGTTTAGATGACCATGAGCTGATACAAATGTGAACAGGCTGTCCAAACAGAATCTCTTCTCTGTTTTGTCTCTGAAGTTGAGTCTAAGAATGTCATAAGCCACCAGAACAAGACATGGTAGAGTTGCAAGTGTAACTACATTTGCAAACTCATGGGCCCTAATGTGAGAGTATGAAAAGAAGTGATTTATTCCAGAGAAAGGAAGGTGCACAGGGTATGATTCTGTTCCTAGGAGACCCCTGGGATGGGTACATTCAGAGGAGCAAAGTACAGTAGAGTTTACTAATGATCACTAATGGAGAGCTTCTGTCTTAAAAGACAGGCTTTCTATTTTATGTGAAAGCCAGATCCTGGAAATGTGGCTTCCCTATGTCCTAGCTTCACATCATGTCAGGTTTAGTGTCCAAAGAGATCTGAGCTGAGGAAGCGGGTTAAATAGAGCTAGATAAAAATCCGGGCTGCATATGGGAAATAAGAGAGAATGCTCTGTGAGATGGTGCTGACATGTCACCTAAGGGGTGAATCAAAGCTATGTCCCCAGAGATTTATCTAACCTTAGGCTGGAAATTGGGGTAGAGGAATGAAGCTACTGGGTATGTGCTAAACATGTGCGACCATATTTTCATTCCTGTAAATAATACAATACAGAAGATGTCTCACAAAGCATTTGCATTACAGTAGGTATGGTGAGTACTCTAGAGGTGATTTAGACAGTAGAAGTGAGGTGCAAATACCAGAGCACTTTATCTAGGAACAAGAACAACCCAACCGTGGATGATCCAGCCTGTCATTCTACGTACCTGCCTGCAGCTTTGTTAACATTGTGTTTTGCCACAGCTGTATGATAAAGAAAAACCAAGTGATTTCCTTTGTTATTTTAAACATGTAATCCAGCTTCTCTAATCAATTCGATGTGTATGTGTTGCTTATATAATTAAAGAATGTCATAAAATTCTAAAGTCAAAGAATATTTCCCGAGAATAAAAGGGATGTGGTAAGGAAAGTTGAATTACCGGGAAGATATTATCAAATACAGCAATGACCAACAGATCATATTCCCTCATTGGCAAAATACATACATACATACATACATGCATACATACACACACATACATACACACACATACACACACACATACACACACACACACATATATATATATATATATATATATAATGAAAACCATTATGCTACTGGAAGACCTTAAATTGGGTTCATATTGTTGAATGCAAATGAATTCACAAATCTAAATCTTTACAAAAAAAAATCCATATCTAGCCATCATGAAAACAGGTCTGGCTGATTTACCAAAAGACCCCATAGCCTACCACAAAAAGTCACAAAAGCTAGGACATTTTCTTTGTGGATTCAACAAGAGCAGTAGACACTCATCCAGAGTTCTCAGCCACCTCTATTCTCAGAAATTCCAACGTATTTTTGGCTTCACAGGGCTCCTTACTTGAGTGATACTTAGCACAAAAATATTCCTAAATGTCCAGCTGAGAATGTCTACTAATTAATTTTTTCTTTTACAATAATTAAAGACCTTTAGAAGTCATGATTTCTTCTTTTTAATTAGATGCAATGATTGGAAGGTATTTTACAATGCATAGCACTTTGCTCTAATTGCTTCCATTCCTTACTTCCTTTAATTAATTTCTGTGAAATGATAAAGCAGTCTTTGCCTTTGGGCCTTTGTAAAAGTGTATGAAAGACACTTTTCTGCTCTTGTAAAAGACACATGAGCATCTGGAACTGCTGATGCCAAACTGGCTTTGCTCAGGAACACTGTACATGGTAAAAATATTTTTATCATAGCTTTTCCCTGTATTTTTTGAAATATATCTTTAGTGCCCTCTTCACTGTGACTTTACTTGACAATCTGAGCATTTGGTGGGTAAAGGTTTATAAAGTGATTTAATGGCTTCTAACACTTTGTATATATTTAATGTCTTCTACCACTTTGCCACAGTGTATCAAGATCAGCTTACCAATTTATAGAGTTGTGACTCAGAACTTCACAAAACAATAAAACTCGGCTGATGCTTTGACCATCACTGTGAATACTTCCACACTTTACAGATGATGATTTTGGTTCCTAAACTGACTCAGAGCAGTGTCTCCTTCTATCAACCAATTCTTTCTCAATTTCAACAAGGTTCTTTGGTAAATTTTCCCATAAAATTTCAAATTCACACATCTTCAGGCACACCTAAATCCTACCACTGTTTAAGAAGAGTTATGCATTTTTGGCTGTTTGGTAAGATCATTGTTTTTAATGACATTCTAGGAGAAATAGCAACAGAAAATACTCTATGCAACAATCATATGGACAGCTCAACTGCATCTGTCTCCTCCTTCGAGCCTATAAAATCACCATTTTTTTTAATTCTGAATCTTTCTGCACTTGATTTATCTTTGTATTGCTATGTACATGTTTTATTCATATATGCCTTGTCATTTTAAACAAATTGAACATTTCTCAAATGAAGGACCCACATCTGTGTCTCTGTCCACCACTGGGGTAGCCATGGAATAGTTGATCAAAGATGCCGAGATAAATTTAAAAAGTTAAAGTACAGGATTATGGAGCAGCAATTCCTTCCAAAGTGTGTGACTACCATAAAGTCTTAATAATTTGTTTGTTGCATTTAATAGATCTTCTTAGTGTCATTTAAAATTATTTTCTCATATGTTTGGATTCTTACTGGTTGTCTTTTACTGCTATAAAGAAATACTTTGACTTATAAAGAAAAATGTTTAATTGGGTGCGGCTTATAGTTTCAGAGGTTTAGTCCATTAGTATCATGGTGAGAAGCACTGTGGTCCATAGGCAAACATGGTGCTGGAGAAGGAGCTAAGAGTTCTACACTTGATCCACAGACAACAGGAGACTATCAGCCCCACTGGGTATAACTTGAGCATAAAGCCCACCCCCACAGTGACACACTTCCTCTAAGAAGGCCACACTTACTCCAACAAGGCCACACCCCTAACAGCACCACTCCCTATGAGCCAAACATTCAAACAGGAGTCTTTGGGGGCCATTCCTATTCAAACCAACACACTAATCCAAGTCCATTCTTCAAACTAGTTGCACCCATATTCCCTAGGATTTGTTACCAATAGCAATGCTTGGAGAGCAGTCAAGCCTACTGAATTATGAAGAGCATTTTAGCAAGATGTCTAGAAAATTTATAAAGGAATTAAAATTTGTGATTTCAACAAGCTAGACCCAGGGTATTCTACGAACACTATCAATACCACACTAATACCTCAGTCCATACTATGATTACTATATCACTGTTTCTGTCACCACAATCACCTCTACCACTGCCACCACTTTCTCCTTTATTTATTGAGTGTGAACATGTACTATAAATCCATACTACATTATAAAATTCTACTAGATAAATATTACTTTATTAGCAGTTTAAATAATATATAGTAGTTAATACATAGAAAATTGAGTCTTATATACACTTCAACTTGAGCTTGAAAAAATATCTTCACTTCTGTATTCCAGTGACTTTCATTTGAAGGTGACCATCAGGTCAATGACAGAGATGATTATTTTGAGTGAAGAATTCAGCAAAATAATAGAAGTTGACTTTACATAATTATCTTTTGACATATAAGTTAATTTTTACAATTATTTTATAGTTTTGAAGATTTTAACATCTTCATAAAATTTGTTTATTTTTAATTTACAAATAAGTAATTACATTTTATTTGTTGTTTTATATATGGAAGTCAGGGGACAACTTTCAGGAGTAAATTGCCTCCTTCTACCATGCAGAACAGGAGCTGAGCTTAGGTTGCCAGGTTTAACAACTGGTTCCTTACCTGCTGGTCCAGCTCTCAACATGTTTTTCAGTTTTTTTCCTCAGGTTGTTTCCTGCGATTAGCCTTATTAGCAACCGATCAACTGTTGTTTCCCCCTAGATCAGAAAGAGGATAGTACATTTTTTGGTTGTTGTTTGGGTTGGTTTTTTTGAGGTAAGATTTTTCTGTGTAGCCCTAGCTATCCTGGAACTCAGTCTGTAGACCACAATAGTTGCAAACTTACAGAGATCCACCTGAGTCTGTCTCTGCCTCATGGGTGATGGAGTTAAAGGCATGTGCCACTATTGACCAGCTAACTAAGTGTTTCTTTTTTATTTTATTTTTTTTCTGACAAGATCTCATTGTATAACCTTGGCTGTCCTGAAACTCACTCTATAGACCAGACTGACCTTGAACTTACAGAGATCAGCCTGCCTCCACCTTATGAATTCTGGGATTAAAGGTGTGAGGCACCACTGCCCTGCCTGTGAAGCACTTATAAATTCTAAATTATTCACAGTTTAAATAGCAGAACTCCTTAATTTCCATTTTATAAATTTCTAAATTTATGCAAAAAATGTGGCTTAGAGAAAGCCCAGGGTTTCAGCCAAATCATGTTTCTATAGCAGAATATATATAGTGATCTTAATAAATTCACAGCTTTATGGATAAATTTTTTCAAAATAAAAATACACGAAATTGTTGTAAGGAACAGACACATAAGCCTGCGTGGCCATGATATGAATATGGATATCAATCTTGAGTGTGGTTCCTTAGGAGGTATTCACCTTGTCTGAGGGGACAGGGTCAGTCACTTGATCCTATGGCTCAGAATTTTTGTAAAAGATTGCTTGCTAGTGAGCCTCAGAAATCCTCCTGTCTCCTAATTGTTATGATTGCAGCCACACACCACCACACACTTATTTTAAGGTGAGTACTAGAGATTTGTATTCAGTTTCTCATGATTGCACAGCAAGCATGTTATTGCCTGAACCATCGACTTATGCCTTAAATACATGTTTTTAATAATCTAAAGGTCAACTTCATTTTTGAAAGTTAAATAAATTAAGAAGCATTATTTGAAAACAATATACTTACATGATGGTGTGAATGAGATTGGTTTCCCTAGGGCCATATGTTTAAATTCTCAGTCCCTGGTTTTGGAATTATTTGGGAAGATTAGGAGGTGTGGCCTTGTGGGATAAAGTTAGTCACTAGTTGTGGGCTTTGAGGTTCCTGAAGACTCCTGCAGTACCCCACATGATCTCTTTACTTGTAGATTGAACATATACCATACTTTGATCATTACAACCCCTATTACCCACTAGCTTCCTTTCCCTTGAACTCCTATCTTTTCATCAACAGCTCTAGACCCTTTCTTCTTTTAGATTACACATAGGACCAAAATCATGTGGATATATTGTTTCATTTAGCACGATCTCCTAATTCATCAATTTTCTTTCAAATGATAGGGTTTAATTTTTCTTTGTAGTTGAATAGAACTCTACTGTGTACACATACCACATTTTCTTCATTTGTGTGTTTTCTGGAGTTCCCACATTATTATTCTATAACTTAGCTATCAATAATAGTGTTACTATTAGTAGGGGTATGCAGTCTTTGATTCTGTAGGTATGTGGCCACTTGGAGAAGTATTTGCTCAATTCACATATCATCTTTTTTGGTGATTTGATCACTTACTGTTTGTGTGTCCTATTTCTTCAATTCTTTATATTTTCTAGCTATTAATCCTCTACCAAGATTCATTCATTCTTCTCGGGCTGTCTCTGTACCACATTGGTTTGCTGGCTAAACAGTTTTTTTAATGTGATTTCTGGAATCCTAGATTAGTGTTCATTACTTATGTCTATGTATATAAGTACTTCCCCATTGTTTACTTGTAATATTTTCAAATCTTACATTTCAATTCTGTATCTATTTTAAGCAGAGTTTGTGTCATGGTAAGAGTGATTGATTTTATAATTTTGCACATAGTTTACCCCCACTATTTTTACTTTAATTCTGTCAACTTGTGAACCTGGACTGTCCTCTTCCACTTCCTAGTGTAATCATCCTTTCTTTCCTCAGTGTCTCACAATTTCCCTTACAAGTGATTTATCTTCTTCCATTATGCTTTTCCCTGTATAATTTCTGACATTTTTGTGGATAGAGTTATTTCTGTTATTTCTTCTCTATTAATTTGGTATTACTAACATAGAAAAAATACTGGATTTTGGTATGCTGTTTTTCCCACTACTGGGCTAAAAGTGTAGACATATCTAAGTTTTCTAAAAGGGTCTTTAGGATTCTTAAAATATAAGATTAAATCATCTATAAATAGTATCAGTTTGGTTTCTTCCTTCTCTATTTGTCACCCTTTATTTCTTCCACCTTACTACTTTTTTTTCCCAAGACAGGGTTTCTCTGTGTAGCTCTAGCTGTCCTGGAACTCACTCTGTAGACCAGGTTGGCCTCGAACTCAAAGATCCTCCTGCTTCTGCTTCCCAAGTGCTGGGATTAAAGGCATGCGCCACGGCTTCCCGGCTCACCTTATTGCTCTTGTTGTTATAGTTAATATATTTGATACAAATGTTTATGTAGACACATATGTCTCATTGCTGGATTGAGTGCTGTCAGATTTTCCAATTCATAACATTACCTATTCATCAATCATATATAATAATATGGTATAATCCTGTAATTCTTTGCTTCTTGTAGTCTTCTTTCATGAATTTACACTTCATTTTAGAGATCTATTATGATAGACTTTTTGGTCATGGACTTTCATAAGTCATTGATTTTAAAATCATGCCCAGAGATAAGCATTTTTGTGTTAAAATACTGCTTTATCACATTTATTAAATGAAGACTCAAATGGATTAATGAGCTAAAGATTTCTATTGGCTTCAAGCTGACTTAGAAAATCAAGAGTTTTGGGTATCTTCACTTAAACCTTGCTGGTCTTATCTTGAGCAGAGAAACCAGTCATTCGAATGTATATTCTTCAGTCTTTGTGTGTTGCTGTAACAACATGCCAGAAACTAGGTAATTTATAAACAACATAAACTGAATTTTTACATTTCTGCAGACTGGGAAATTGTCTGGTAACTGAAATTCTTTGTTGTCAATATAGTTTTTTTGTTGTATCTTCCAAAGAGACACTATATCTTCACCTCAGGGAAACAGAAATCTGGGGGCTCAACTAGCTCCTGCCATCATCTTTCTAAGACATTAATTCTGTCCATGAGATGGAGGTCCTATGGCCTAATGAACTCCTTAGTTTCACACCTCTTTTATAAGGTTAAATTGGTATGTACTAATGTTTGTATGTTTTTTATGTGCACCACACATGTGTGGTGTCATGCATAGAGGCCAGAAAAGAACGCCAGATCCCCTGGAACTAGAGTTATCGATGGTTTTGAGCCACTAAATAAGTGCTGGGAATTAAGCCCAGGAATGCTTCAAAAACAGTCAGTACTTTTAAAGACTGAGCTATCTCTCAACCCTATGTCTTACCTCTTAACACTTGTATACTGAGAGAAGTCTCAACATGAATTTTAGAGAGTATAAACCTTCGAGCCATAGCAGAAACCACACTCTATTTTAATGCCATAGGCTGTTATATAATCACTTTTTTCTCCTCTAGAATGGTATCACTCTAAACTTTGTTTTATTTAAGGGGTAACTATTATTTGGGTCATTGGTCACAGTTTTGTGTATTTTTGCTTGATGTGCTTTCACACGTCTTAGCTGTAAACAGCAGAAGGCTTTCACGTGCCTCTGAGGCCTCATCAAATCAAAGTCCTCCCCAGACATTGTCTCCATTACCTAATGGCATCCCCATTGATCTTAGCTTTCACAGTCTCTTGCAATTGTCTATAAAATGATCTTCCTCTCTTTAACGTTAACACTCACCAAATTCACACTCCACGCTACCTTCAAGTCCCTTCTTTCCAATACATACGTCAGCAGGTTCTGCTTTCAAATATAGTATTGCTTCCTCATTGGTTGTAGTCATAGATAACATTTTCCCCACACAGATGTAGCATGCACAATGCTAAACTTTGCACATGTTAAGTACTCAAATGTGGTGAAAATTAACCTCATACTTACATTTTCAATTAGTTTCAAAGAGATCTAATAAACGGCTAAGAGTCACAGGGTCCAGAATTCAATTTTTCCTGATTTCAGATTCATCTCCCACTCTCTCCTTTGTCATGGGCTGCAGAAAAAGAGAAAGAAAAAAAAAAACCAAAAAGGCTTTTTCTCTGTACTCTCCATACAATAACTTGATATCTTCCTAGCTGTGTCTCCTACAAGGT
>JADRCH010000017.1:7783820-7822709 GCA_019843965.1 Rhynchomys soricoides | reverse complement strand
CTCCATACAATAACTTGATATCTTCCTAGCTGTGTCTCCTACAAGGTAGCACCATACAATAACTTGATATCTTCCTAACTGTGTCTCCTACAAGGTAGCTGCAATTTAGAGATGTACATCCCATCATCTGTGAACATGTCTCGGGTTTTATTACTAATATACTAACATGTTTTAAAATGTTACTGATAGTCTCTTGCCCTTAATGTCATTTCTCCAACTACAAATGTTCAAATGGCCTATGCCCCTTGCATGCCAAACTTGTGATAGATTTTCTAAGAGTTTTGATCACAATTAAGCTCCCTTTCATCCATGTTCTACTTTTATTTACCATAACTCTGACGTTTTGTGGTATAAGCATCCTAAAAGCACAATAGACCCCCCCAGTAGCTCTTTGAGAGAACCACATAGTTCTATCTTCTCACATTTTTTAATTTCTGTCCTTAAAATGAACAAATATACTTTATCAGTTAGAAAGTAACCTTAATGTGATTGTATAAGTTATAAAAGGAAAATAAAAATGTGGGTTTTTTTTACCTCTGTCATACTTAACATTAAAATACAAAAAAAATGATATTTGATTAGATTTCTGTTGACATTTTTACAGATTTTTCACAGGCATGAATTTTTCTGGGAGAATATATTCCTCAAAATGGAGAAATTTATGTTGTATGTTCCTTTTCCTTAATTAGAAAGCTAAAGAACAAGCAAATACATAGAAATGGGAGAGTGTTCCCATAATGCCTTCCCAGATGAAGTACTTGATAGTGAACCAGTATATGCTGTGGATCCTTGTAACTTTATAAAAGCCACAAAGCCCCAGTTACTTTTGATTTATAATAGAAACAAGGTCATCCTTGTAATAAAAAAAATAAGGAAAACAAGGTCTATGTTTTCAGACCCTGAGATGCAATTTGTCATGAAGATCAATGACAGTTTTGTTCTCTAGAGAGATGACCTGCCCCTTTCTGCTGTAAAATTATTTTCTTAGACTTTGTGCTGTTACTTAACAATATTGTAGAGCCAGAAGAAATGGAACGATTTAATGGGAGAAAAAGCATTTGACTCTTAGTTTATATAACCACCATCTTCTTCCAAGAAAAATATATTCTACAACTCTAATTCTCAAGGAATGAGGGCTGAGAAAAAAAGGCTGCTTGGATCACTAGTTTTCTGCTGGGACTAGAAAATTCGAGGTGTTTGAGGGTCATAGAAGGCATGAGAAGGCAGGAGATAAAACCAGAAATGTGTGGGGAGTCACTTAATAAAGTGTAACAAAGATGGAATGGAAAACAGAAATCCCTGATGACCTCAAGATATTATAGTGTAAAAAGAAGACATGGAAAAAAATGAGTGTACAGTCTAACAAGAAGGGTGTCCTCAACATCTCCCATTGGCACCATGTTTGAGAATTCTTCATCTTAGGAACCTGGAAAACACTGACTCTGTCACTCAGGCTAAATAAAAAATATTTTAGTGTCAATTCCGTAAATTGTTTGGTTGAAACCCAAAAGGAGGAGGTGTCCCTGCTACTCTATTCCTCTGTGTGATTGTCTTACAGAACCAGCAACTTATGAACTCTTGAATTCTTTTTGCTGGATCTCTGAAATAGGATATCAGATTATTGAGATAGGTATCAATATTAACTTTGTAGAGGAGTTGTGGTACCATAGCTGCTGCCACAATATAATTCTACCAAACTCTGATTGTGGAAGGTCTTTCCGTCATCTAATATCTTCTTTGATTTCCTTTTTCATTGTCTTAAAGTTTTCATTGTAGAAGTCCTCCTCAGCATTTTTGTTTCAGTTCTAATAAACCACTTATTTCTCAACTGTGACTGAAATTTAATCACTTGTAAAAATAACTTTAACAACTTAACACTTAAGAGGCAGGGAGATATTGGGTACAGCTATAATCTCAGCTTTTGGGAAGATGAGAGAGGAGGGTTACTACAGAATGGTACTAGCATAAAAATAAAGACAGACTGATGTACCAAAATAGGGAACTGGAAACAAATCGACAAAGCAATGACTACTTAATTTTTGACAAAAGAGGCAAAAGTAAACTGTGGCATAAAAATAGCCTGTTCAACAAATGGTGCTAGCAAAACTGAAAACAATCTACAGAGGAATAAAGATAGATAGCTACCTTTTACTTTGTGCAAAAACCAATTAAAAATGGATGCAAGACTTGAATTTAAAACTTGAACTGGCTGAAACAACTAAACAAAAAACATGGGGAATGCTTTCCAGGTCATCACTGTGAATAGGTAAGAAGTTTTTAGAATAGAACTTCAACAGCACAAAAACTAGCCCAAGTATCTCAGTGAAACTAGGTGAAATTCAAGTTTTCTTCATAGCAAAGAAAACTATCAGCAGATCACAAAGACACCAGCAAAGATGGTAGAAAGCTCTTCACTGATACACCTCAGACAATGGACTAATATTCAGAATTTACAAAAATTCCAGAAATTAAATATTGAGGAACTATAACTGCCATTCAACAAAATAGTCAATTAATTGAATAGACAGTTTTCAAAACAAGAACTACAAGTGGCTAATAACCAAAATGTACAGAGAAATGCACCAATGAAATCCCAACAGTATAATACCTAGATAAGACCTGCATAATGACCAATCGACAGTATGGACAGAAGTTTCACAATGCCCTACCCCTCAATGAAAAGCTATAGATAACCAATGACTACTTAGACAAAGAAACTCAATCTTTCCCAGGAACAAGCCCCCTCTGATAGATTATCTAATTCTAAGAAGTAATCTCTAAACATATTTACATATAAACAACACCAAATGGACTTAGTAGGTTTTACATATACATATACATGAACATACATTCATACATACATATATAGACATATATAGAACAATAATAAGAAGGAAATATTTTGAATTTAAGATGGAATGAGGAATAAGTTGGAATGAAGAAACAGAGGTTAGAAATGTAGATGTAGTAATCATGAATGAAATTGTCAAAAAAAAATTTTTTTAATGTTCAATATCTCTAGTCATCAAGGAAATGGAAAACTACTTTGAGATCTTACTTCATTCCAGTCAGAATGGCTGCCATCAAAAACTCTGACAAAAGATGTTACAGAAGATGGAGAGATAGTTAGAAATTTATAGAGCCATTATAGAAATCAATATAGAGGTTAAAATTTAAAATACAATTACCATATACCAGAGTTATTCGACCTAGAGGAGTCCATGTTCAGCCATAAAGAAAACAATATAAAGTAAGTTCACCCAGTCTTAAAGTATACAAGTTCTCCCTCCTATGGAGACCATAGATTATAAAGTACACATCTATATGTATAAACACTTAAGTATAACACTTAGAAAGGAGACCAAAAGGGGGCAATATTTTGTGATAAGGAAAGACTCTTGAATTACGAAAGAGATTATAAACCTAACAGTTTTTGTAGTTTCAACACTATTGTGCTTTTTTCTCGACCTTTTTAGAGAAAATAAAAGTGAATAAAAACATAATTGATAGTGAAAATGTAACACACAGAGCAGAGATCCATGGCTTTAGAGCAGACATTCTAACAATATAGAAATTCATTGAGATGTCTAGAGTTTGGGACTGGCCAAGTGTTAATTTGAGTGGTTGCCTTAATATACTTATTTGATGTTCCCCATTGTTAGTTTATTACAATATGTGGGTCTCCCTTCTCCCCAGGGTTCTTGGCCACTGGCCCACAAGAAAGAAGGGAGCAGAGTAGATGAACAGGGTTTTGGATTACTCGTGAGTATAAACAAAAATGACAACAATCTGGGATCAGCTTCAGGGAAACAGATCAACTTGATTTGGAGTGATTCAGGGGTTATATAGTTTTGGGGAAGGGCATATGAATATCCAGGGTGGGCAAAGGTCATTGACTGAAGGCTAAGGTACTAAGTTGCTTCATTAGCATTAGCATAGTGAGGCATTCCAGTAATTTCAGGTGCTTGCTTTCTTATCTGGAAGAAAGGGTGCTGAACCTATAATCTAATCTAGACTTCATGATATTCCACAGGTAGAGGGTATGGTGGTTTTGGGCTCCCCAGACAAGTTCAGAGAAGAAGAAACCCTGCTAGTAAAGGAAGTCCGACATTTTTCACCAAGATCTGGGATTTCTGGTAATGTTGCACTTCAACCTTAGCAGAGCTCAACAGTAAAGGGATTTTACAAAACTCTAGCAACAATGTCCAAACTTTTTGTGAATGGTGAAGTCATATATTTATTTTCTCTTAGGGTTTACATCCTGGTGTTGATTATCTTAAAAAAGGTGACTAAGATGAGGCTCTTGCTACAGTTAAGTGTTGTTTTTCCCTGAAAGCAGGTACAGGATCTCAAGAATTACAGGTTAATGTTACTGGGATGGTAAACATTAATCTGCCTGTCCTGTGTAGAGATGGTACCTTTGGATACCATCACTGAGTTTACATAAGATCAGGGTGCAGCCTCCACTATTGAATTTTGGAAGCCTTAGGAACAAAGGAGACAGACAAGCTCACAGACAGAATTTGTTGTTCTTTGTTCCTGTACTACATTGGAGCTCTGCAAAAATAGATGTGACTCTTCAACCTTGCGTTCAGAACTATGAAATAAATAGACAGACCTCTTATCTTTATGAAGTTAATCCATATCTGATTTTGTTATAGTCATGAAAAGTATCTACTAATGTAGGGCCTAGACAAATGGTTCAATGGTTAAGAGCGTATACAGTTCTTTCAGAAACCTAGAGTTTGGTTCCCAGAAACCACTTGGAGGGATACACAAATGTTAGCATTCTGTCTAAACTCCACCCCACAGTTACTGACCAGGTAATTGTGGGGTGGAGTTTAGACAGAATGCTAATAACAACTGCATATTATTCTACCTCAAAGGGATCAGCTCCCCTCTCTGGCCATGATACCAAAGTGAACACACACACACACACACACACACACACACACACCACTTCAAAATAAAATAAAACTCAAAACAATGTAGCTATAAAACATTGTCTTTCTACTGTGAGAAAATATACATGATTGATTATGATCAACTATAAGATGTAAAGAATAGACTGTAACTTTCTTTTTTACCTTCACTAAAAGGAGTCCAATTTTCATGGCATTCTTTGTCCCCATTACTCTCCTTCAAGTAAAATATCACTCACTTATTTAAAGGACAGAAGATCTAGGTATGAAAATGAGAGGATGAGTGATGTGGACTGGTATCTATGCAATACATCTCCATGGGACTTTCTGGGCTGACTCTAAGATTTTACATGAAATTTCATCCCTACAAACAAATAGTGAGCCTCTAACAAATATTTATTGAACTTAAGAGGGTATCAACAAAAAATAATCTGAGTATACAGATTCACAGTACGGTTGTAATATATCATTGAATTTTATAAACTTAAATATTTTCCCTTTTCCTTCTGGATAAAAATAAATCCAAACAGTAAAAAAGCATAGTTTAGATAATTCAGAATTCCAGTCAATAAACATATTCCCTAGTGTTTGAAAGCATAAGCAAAAATGTTCTGTATCTTACATGATTTGGTACATAATGAGCATTGTTTATTCCCCATGGCTCCTCAACAGGGGTCAGCATACTGATCTTTATTCACTGCTCAACTGAGGAAATCAAGTTTTGTTTCAGCATTGGAAAAAAGTTGGGATGATCTTGAGAACTTCAGCATTGCTTTCTAACATGGTTATAAAAGTTAAAATAGAAATGTTTGCATCTCTGTCACCAAGAAATATACAAACATAGCTCATCAAGATATGATGCTAATGACCACAAGAGTCAGAAATCAAGGACAAACAGTGGTAATTCAACCACGAATAGTTTCTTCTCCTCCTCCTCCTGTCCTTCTCTTCCTCCTCCTCCTCCTCCTCCTCCTCCTCCTCCTCCTCCTCCTCCTCCTGCTGCTGCTGCTGCTTTTTGTTTATCCTATTATTTTTGGAATATAAAAACCTCAGAAAGATCCAACTCTATCATATTATGGTATGATTCTCAATGCGAACTGTAGAGATTTGTATGTATAACTACATGGCTTCTGATTTCAATTATACTTTAATTTGAAATACTCACAGCATAGCTTTGTAACTCTGAATTAATAATATGGCTTCTGTTTCCCTTCTCTCAAACCAGGGGGCTGGACATTTTGATCACTAGTGTCTCTTCCAGTGGTGTCATTGTCACTCTGAATAATTAAATCAACTTCCACATGTAGGACAATCTAATTGAAAGAGGATTCATTTGAAAATTCATTATGAAAATCAGAACTAGGATGTCACTGTGTAATATGGAAAATAGCCAGACAGAATTAAGCCTAGAGCTGGATATGAGAATCATTAAGATTAATACCAGTGAGATTTATTTTATGAGCTGTCCCTTGATGGTGGCTCTTAAATAACAAGATATTGCTAATTCAAGGCATAGTCAGCAAATAAAAAAATTAGCTTTCAGGGAAGAGCCTGTTGTTTGTGAAGTTGACTCAGAATCATTTATTGCATTAAAAAGAACAACTAGATGCCATTTATAGTCAAGAATACGAGTTAAAGACATATTTTTAAAGTAACTATTTAAAACAATATTATGTATGAAAACACTTTTATTGTCTATATTTGAGATTCCATTCATAGTAAATTAAAAAAAGAAGTAAAAATAAAAATAAATGCTGAGTGCTCTTCTGAAGTACTGCGAACTTAACCCTACCAGACCCTGGTAAAATATAAATAGTTTTTTGTTTTTGATTTTTGTTTTTTCTTTTTTGACCCAGGATCTCACACTACAGCCCTGGCTGGCCTCACTCTCATAGCCACCATCCTGCCTCCCTCTGTTAAGTGCTGCCATTATGGTATTTACTCTGCTAAACTAATAGGATAGTTTCCATAAAGTAAGGTTTCTTTCTCAATTTTTTTCTCCTGGGTAAAAGAACATATAAAATAAATATTTCTAATCATATCCATGTTTAAATGTAGACATTTTACTAATCATGTGTCACCTATGTGTCAATCATAAGGTAAGTGTTAAATTTCTTGCAAGAAATGTCTCTTTGGGTCACTTCTAGGTTTTCCCTCATAAGCTAGGCCTAGTCCTGTATGAGGTAAGTGTAGAATATTTATAGAGAAACTATTGCAACTCAGATATTTTTCAAAGGTAATTTAGAGTAACAGGACTATAACTGGGAATTTATCTTACTTAGAATTAACATTTAGATCACTCATACACATGAATTAACATCTGATGTCTTAACCAATAATTTTTTCTTCACTAATATTGTTACACTATAGTGGCCCACTTTTTATGAGCTACTATAAACATTCTATACAAATGACCTCAAGACAAACAATGGGCCATTTAGGATACAAAAGAACCTTGTTTAGCTGTGACTTTCAGGAAAGCTTAGCCATTGCTATGACAGAAAGAAAAGACTTCATGGGAGGGGATTCTTCATTCCTCATGCAATCATGATACTGAAAGACAAGGAGTTGTGGGCATGGAAGAATATTGATATGAGTGGGCTGCCAAGGAACTCTGAACCCTTCAGCAACTCTGAGGAGAGAATAATGGGAAACAGCAGGCCAGCAAGGCCTCCGTTCCTGTTGTAGCAGATTTCTCCTACTTACCTTAATCATGCATCTATTTTCTCTTTTCATAAAGAGAACGTGTAAATTGTAATTACTGTGTGCTCTTCCAGTTGAACTATTGTATCTACCTTACTGCACACAGCACAGTGTGGGACAGTGACTAATATGGCTTCATAGGGTTCTTCCCTATGAAGGAACTATGAGGGTGATGAAACGCTGAAGAGCCAATATTACAACATTCTTTGAATAATGAGAGATTTCCAAAATGCTTATCCATGTAGCCATGCGAGAAGGGAGGTCGGGTAACCTAAGTGACAGGAAATAGAAGGCCCTGGAGATGTCCGGAAGAGAAAAACAAGGAATAATAGCACTTACCAAATGCATAAATGGCCAAAGTCAAGATGGAAATAAAAACTTATAAGAAAGTGCTAAACTTAACCATAATAATGCTTCCAACAAGTGTGTACCTACTACTAGTCCATGCTACATCCCGATCTCACAGACACACATTGGACATTAAACATATTCTCAGAATAAATACATGGACTTAGGGATCCATGAATGAATTGAAGTTAATTTCCAGTTCTTCAAAAATATTGTATTTGTGTGTACATACTTGTCTATGACTGTGTCTGTGTATCTGTTCATGTGTATACTTATCTATGCATGTACATGTGCACATTGTTACATATGTGTAGAGATCTGTTGGTAATAGCATCTTCCTTAATCACTCTGTATCTTATCTTTTAAGAGTATTTAGTTATTCAGTTAGTTTTGTGTAAGTGGATGGGTGTGCATGCACACATGTGTGCACATGCACCACATGAATACAGTAGCCCATAAAGGTTAGAAAGCAACATCAAATATCTTAGAACCTGATTTACATGTAGTTCTGAGTCACTAAGTGAGTGCTGGGAATCGAACCTGTGTCCTTTAATCTCTCCTTTTTCCATATTATTTTTTAAGACAGTCTCTTACTGAACCTGGAATTCACTTATCAGTCTAGACTAAATGGCCAACAAGTCTTAGGTGGTTTCTTATCTGTCTTTAAAATTCTAGGCTTACAGATGTGCCCAGCATTTTGCATGGGTGCTAGACATCAAAACACAGGTCCTCATGCAACATGGCAAGCAGTTCACTGACTTAAATCATTTCCACAAGCGCTCAAAATTAGAATTTTTAACACAGAGTAGATTTTATAACATTAAAATAGTAGTATTTTTAAGGGCCCATTTTTATATTTTTGTTGGTAGCCATTTGTAGGTAATGGAAGAATTTTGTATGGATATTGTGTCATATTCATTGCAGTCACTCACATACCAGTCTGTCTCCTACCTTTACCCAATGTCTGAAACATAACAAATACTTCTTGAACTATCCCATTTTGCTGAATATGGTATCATGTTAATAAAATGTGCTCAATACTAATTCCTAGTAAATTTGAAATCTGCCCCTTTCCTGTTTTAAATTTGGAGAAACTGCTCACATTTCTTATTGATACCCCACAACCTATAAACCAACATATTCTTTGAATACATATGCTCTCTAACAGAACCTGTTTTATAGTAAACAACAGATTTTAGTGGCAAACATATATAAAATTGTATATACAGCTTTATTTAGAGAGTATTTTGCAGTAAACAAAAATTTTAATATGGCTCTATACACAGGTGATATTACAAGTTCCATATCGACCTTAGATTTAATTACATCTATTAATTATTTCTTTTAACACAATGTTTGGCATTCATTATATAGCAAGTGATGGGCTCTTACTACACAGACAGCAGAGAACAAGGCTTCTTAGTGATTTAATGGGCTAAGAACACATGCAAAAGAAGGAGTAACTATCTAAGATGAGGCCTGATGGCTGACTTACATGGACCTGGACATTAGAGTGAAAGTGGGCAAAGAACTGGAGATATTTTTTTAAGTAAGATAACATATGTGAAGTGTTCAAAAGTACTTCAGGATTTTGTTTTCAAAATGAGTAGATAACAGAAGAAGGAATGGTCCTACAAAATGAAGCTGAAAGGTATGTATATGATGTATATGACAATACACAGATTGTAGGTATGACTCCCCAGAGGAACCTAAGAGGGAGCTAATACCCATTTTCTTAAGAACTAGTAAGAAATGTGAGGCCTGTAACTAGCAAACACTTATGGACTTGAAGCCCCCTTGAGCTGAGTTAGAGCTGAAGAGAAGTTCTCCCATTCACCTCTAAGGAGATAGTGTACCCAGAGATTTGGGAGACCTGACCAGTAGATCTGACCACTTTTATGTCCATATATACTTTTTAAAAGGTATGACATTTATTTAGTTAGTAAAGGGTGAGTGGGGCACATTAGTTGGAAATTTGAAGAAAACTTGAAAGAATCAATTCTCTTCTTCTACCATGAGGGTCTCAAGGTTCTGACTCAGTCCTCTTGCTTAGTAGCAAATGTCTTCACTTACTGAGCCATTTCCCCAGCCATGTTTCTATATATTAACAGTTATTTACTATCTTGCCATGAATTTTTGACTATTTTTTATCAATTTTTCTGAAGATCTGCAGCTTATATATTTTTGAAGGAACTTATCTCTCGGTCTCTTGCCAATCTTCAATATTATCCTGGAAGTCCTTTCAGAAAGGAGTTGAACAGTCAAAATAAGCTAGGGAAAGTACTGATTTGGCATCCATGTACCCAATCCTCCCCTTCCTACACATACTGCTTCGCTCCAGACAGAGGACCAATGAGAATCTTCACAGATGCAAGAAGATCTCTGAGTGCAAACATCTAAAATTAGAGAAACTAATTCAGTTCATTAAAAAATCATCTTTGGCTTCCCAAATGAGCAGAATTAGAACAAATTCAAAATTACTCTGAGATTGAGAACTTACAAATGTTCAAAGAACTAGCAATGGACTGGGGTAAAATGTTTTATTTCTCAACATTGTATTTTCTAACTCCTTCTGATAAGATTACAGCCAACGTCTGCTGACATTTCTAGGATGACTGGCTAAACAACCATGATAAAAGAAACAATCTAGACTCTGAACAATCCCACACTGTGCAATATTGCCTTGAAATTGCTAATGCAGAAGGCACATCTATATAGCCTGAATCTAAGCCACAGCTGAACTAAAGAGTGGATTCCCCTGAAATCATTTGTTAGTTATAAGTAAAAGGAGATCAAACCTCCATACGTTAAAAAACTCTTCTTACGATGCAAATCTGAAATGCCCCCTATTAGCTCATGCTTTGTTAATTCCCCAATGGGTGGCATTACTTTTGGGGCAATAGAAGGAGGTCACTAAAGGCATGAGTTTAAAGGTCATTAGCCCAGCCTGTTACTAGCTGCTGGCTGCTTCCTGATTTATTCTTAATGCCACACTGCTACAGCCACAGATGAAATTGATCCCATCATCATGCTTTCTGGCCATAATGTCTCTGAAACTAAGAGCACAGATCAACTTTTCCTCTCTCACGCTGTTTCTATCAAGTATTTTGGTCACAGCAACAAGAGCAGCTAACACATTCTGTCTAAGGAGATAGGTGAAGGGACAGAACACCTTAGAATTCCAGAATTCATAAAATATGAACTATCCCAGATCACTTTGTTAATTCAACAGTTTCACTGAAATTGTTGCTGTGTGACAGAGACCATTTACAATCTTATCTAGCAAGGGCAAGAAAAACACAATGTGTACTTCATAAGAGGTAAAAGCTCTTTCCTTTAATATTATAAACAATAATTTGCATACTTTATAAGGAACTAGATAAGAAGAGTTCAAAAGTTTCTAACACAGAGAAACTTGTAATACTTTACAGAGATTAAAGAACCAATTACCTGGTCTTAACCACACAGATAATAAACATCATACCCTATTCTGTAAACATAGGCAAGTATTATATATTATTAAACACTTCTAAAGAGAAAAACAAAATCACAAACAAAAATACAGCAATAGGCCATGTTAAAAAGTAGGCTTAGATAACTTTCAAGCAATGTTCTGGAATAAATTCAACAAGAACCATAGAAGTAGCATCACTGTTTCTTTTGTAATGGGCGAGGATCTGAACTAAACAGACATAAACATAAATAACTAAGGAGGGAAGCCACTCATTCACAAGATCTCTGCATGTGCCTTCATTATTCTTGATAGTAAAAAATAAATATAACTGAATTTACCTAAATAATCAAATCACCTTGTGCTGTATCCTTCCTGTCCTGTAGGATTTGGTCCTGGAAACTTGACTAGGGCAAGTTGGAAATGAAGACATGATGGACTCCGAAGAGACAAACAAATTGGAAATGAAAATGTCTTCTGCAGTCCAAACAATTAGATCCCAAAAGAGAAACAAAAACCCAGCATTCTCTACTCTCTAAGGATAAAGATCCTGTGAAAAACAGAGTCATGGTCTACTGCAAACAGAAGTGTTAGAGAAGCCATGTCAGTGACTTGTACAAAAACAAGGGAATAGCTAGGCAAATGTGCCCAGTCACCCTGCTCTGCAGAAAATATTAGACCCGCTTCTCATCCTTTCTTAAAAACTCAGAGGGGAATTATGTTCAGCACACTCTTCTCATGGATGCAATGCCACTCTGAACCTTCAGCCCCACTACACAACAAATCACATCTTTTGGGGCATAGAAAATCAGATGGCAGGGATTCTAACAGCTCTGGGGGCTATTCATGTGGAAACTATTATTTCCTCCTAACACAACTTTCTCAAGTTAAAGAGAGAAAGATCTATTTTATAAATGGATCTGCCAGGTGAAACATAGGGCTGCAGAATTATTTTTAGAAGTCTAAGAGAATTCTGCATATAATTGCTTTATAGCTAATAAGGAAATTCATATACTTGCATTGTGTACGATTTGAGAGAGAGAAAGAATTAGCTGAGGTTTCCAAAATTCAGTAGGATTTCACACTGAGGCAAACGTAACTACATAAGATCCTATAGACTCTGGCCTTATTTTTCTTAAACTTTGTTTAAATATATCCATTGGTTTGTTAGAAATTCATCCAACAGACATCCTAAGCCAATTGTGTTCCATACTTGGACATTCTAACTTACATATCGGTCATTTTCCTAGTGTAGCTTGATATATGTGGATCATGTAAGGTCTTCCCCATCCTCAGAAGCTTAATTATTTTTATTATTCTTAATAGTAAAAGAATAAATAAATAAAACTGAAATTACCTAAACCATCAAATTGCTCTGGGTAGTGGTGGTGCACACCTTTAATCCCAGCACTTGGGAGGCAGAGGCAGGTAGATTTCTGATTTCAAGGCCAGTCTGGTCTACAGAGGGAGTTCCAGGACAGCCAGGGCTACATGGAGAAACCCTGTCTCAAAAAGCCAAAAAAAAAAAAAAAGATCAAATTACCATATCCTCCGTCCTTTCTGTCCTGTACTCCTTGATCCTGGAAACCTGACTAGGGCAAGGTGAGAGTGAAGAAATGATCGACTCTGAAAAAGCAAGAAACACATTTGGAGTTAAACGGGCTGTCCTTGCTCTGATGGAGGGTATCTACTGAACAACCTGGAAACTCAGTGTATTGATAATATACAGCACAAAAAAGGAGGGGCTTGCTCGTGTTGGTGGGAACTCTTCGTAGGGTCCAGTCTCAGGTTGTAGTCATTAGGAAGGAAGAAGCTACAATTTTTCAAGCTTCATACACATGGTCAATAATTTATAAACACGGTGCTTGTACCAGAGGAAGGTCTTGCCAATTCTCCTTGCTTAATGGGCAGGGAAGAGTGTGTGTGTGTGTGTGGAAGGGGGGAGTTTCTTTGCCACTTCCTATGGTTCTGAGACATTGGGGTCCTTGACAGGGCTATGCTTATGTCAATGATGTATGTTCACTTTAGGCTTCATTCACTGCCCATAATCTTGACTTGTTCCAAACTGCTAAACCTCTGTATGCCTTCACTTCAGGAGTTCACAGATTACATTCTCATGAATGAGCACAAGGAACTAAGCCTACCATACCTCATTCCAATCTAATCATACACAGATGTAGTATTACAAATGCACTATTTAACAGGTTCAGACAGTCTTTTCCCTGCCAATTTCCTATCAAAAGACAGGTGGTCAGTACACCCCAAAACATCAGGATAAGGAGGGGTACACTCATCTTTAACTGGGAAGAAGAGGGATTTCTTTGGTTAATTGACTTGCCCAAGTCTAAACAGCCAGGCTGTATTTAAATCCAGGTCGTTCACACTGACAAATGAATTGAAGTCAGATTTCACCAGCACTGTTTAGTTCTGTGAGAATGAAGTTCAATTACACTTGGCATTATGTTCCTTAGAACTAGGGCCAGAATTATTTGCCAACAGTGTTCAGTGGTGTATGGCATGTTTTCCTCTCTCTCTCTCTCTCTCTCTCTCTCTCTCTCTCTCTCTCTCTGATTCTTGTCACATTCATACATTTAAAGCAGAAATATAAAAATGTTTGTTTAATGGGTCTGTTTATGGCTTAGTAAACAAAAGTGATTACCACATAAGACTAACAACTTGAGTTTAATTCCTGGGATCCATTTTTTTAAAAAGCCAGAGAGGTGGAGACAGGAGAACCATCTAGAAGCTCATGGTCCACTTAGCCTGGAATATTCAATGGAACAAGTATAAGAAAGACTACATGTGAAATAAAAGATAAGAGGACAAAGTCAACTCCTAAAGTTGTCCTCTGACCTCCACAGGAATGTCAAATATGTGTGTGCGCGCGCGCGCACACACACACACACACACACACAAAAGTATAATAATAATAATAATAAATGATAAATGAGGAGTGTTCACTTATTTTGTGGACAAGGAGCAAGTAGATCTCTTAGAGATAATGATAATAAAACATGCCTTCCAGGTGTCACACAAAGACCTACCCAAACACTGTTGGTCTTTGAGAGCAGAGAAATGGGAGCAGGTTCTTCAGAATCCAGGACAATGTCATCAGTTCCTAGTAGTAGTTATCATCACAAATGACCTTGACTTCTACTCACCAGAGACTGTAATTGGCTGAAATCTCCTACTGAAACTTTACCCAGTTCATCCACTCAGTGAGGCTGACAAGAAGCTAGAAAATGTATGCATAAAGCATCCCATGTAGCACTGCATATGCATATGCATATCATTTCTCATTAGGATTTGCAGAAGGAAACAAGCATGCACTAACAGAGGCATGTAGACAATCTGTAAAGAAATGCAAATAATGAGAGTCTCCTCGCTCCTAAATTCCTCTAACAGTATTTTTAAAAGGCAGTTTCTGTTGATCCTGATTTTCACTGGTGTATGGTAAATAGTTCTCCTGGACTTGTTTTTGTTTTGCAATAGACATGGTATGTATTTTCCTGAGGACGGGGAGGAAATTAGATGCTGGCCCCATGTGTGTGTCCCTCATCCTGAAACTTACATTATAAGCACTTGATTTATGGATCTTTTAAAATTCCAGAACAGCCACGGATCTGCGGACTGACATTTATTTATTATCATTTTTCTCCAGTGTGAACTGAAGAGGCTCTGTCAGTTACTCGTGGGCATCTTCTATTACTCTTCTTCATTATGTGAAGTATTAATGCTCCTTTTGAATCCCTTTCTGCCTCATGCCTCTCTGTTTTATTTCCCCATCGTTGCCTTTCATCTCCTATGCTAAACTTTAACTTACCTGATGACTGCTTTCAACCCCTTTTGTATTAACCTTAGATTCTGAACTTTGTCATAAATGCTTTATAGACCCATTTTCATTCCATTAAAAAAAAAGAAAAAAAGAATACATGTGCTCCAAAACCCATTTGGTTATGAAACACAGCTATTTGGTTTTGAAGTCGATATGCATAATAAAAGGTACTATTTTAAATATACAGAATTCCACATTATCCAATAGATCCTGACAACCGAGTCCATTTTAATTTAATTCACCAAAGGACTATCCCTGAACAACTAACACAGTGTGCAGTCTTTGCGAGAAGGGCCATGCTGCCCATCATGAATTCATGAAACCCATGAATATCCAAGATCATGTTCATTTAAAAGGCTTATTAATCCTGAATGAATAATTTAGATACCCCTAAAAGCCATCTTACAACCTGAGATGTCACACTGGTCTCATAAATGAATGCAAAAAAAAAAAGACTGGTAGAGGTATGACAAAATTTTTTAAGTAAAGACACATGCAAAAGCAGAAACACGTTTGTAACAACTTTTTAAAGAAACAACATTTCTCTGGTCTTCTCCAAACATTGGTCCCAAGAGCTCCTCCACTCAGCTCATACATATAGATTCTGTTCACTTCCTAATAAACAAGCCAATGTGCGGGCTGGAGAGACAGCTGAATGCTATAGCTCTTGTAAGAGACCTGAGTCAGTTCCCAGCGCCTGCATAGCAGCTCACAATCATCTGTGACTCCAGTTCTGGGGAATCTAGCACCCTCTTCTGTTCTTTGACGGTACTGCACAGGCCTAGTATACTTAACATGCACAGAATATTCTCATACACATTAAAAAAAAAATAGGTCTAAAATTGTTTAAACAAGCTACCTATGTGTTTCTAAGTTTACTATTGTTCCTGATGAGTTTTTATACCAAAATTGTCCATGATAGCCTTCTATTTTTCTTTTTAAAAAAGCAACCTTTTCTACTCTAAAGAATTAAACGATTTAAAAAAGTTACCTTAGCAATTTATTTATAAAGATATTTTGCTGTGAGTCTTTGAAAATTATAATATGTGGCTTAGAAACATATGTTAATAAAATGACTGCTGGTTTTCCAAGGAGGCTTGGCATTCTAGTGATATCAACAAGCATGCACACTCTGATCTTCACATTATCTAACTGTATGTTCTTTACCTCATAATCACAAGATGGCTGCTTGGTTACCAGACCTCATGCCTGTAATTCAAGTAGAACTCTTTCTTTCTTTCTTTCTTTCTTTCTTTCTTTCTTTCTTTTTGTTTTTTTCTTTTAAGATAAAATGCCCCATCAATAAGTTTGACCTCATTAGCATTATCAATTCAAACATCTAACTGGAAAATCAAACATTTGGTTTTATGACCTTTATAATAAAGAAGAGTATATATGCATTGGATTATGAATGACTTCAAAGTTAATCAACTGTTTATTGATTTGTTCTATCCAAAAGAAATCTACTGATTAATATTAAAGATGGTGAAAGAAAATGAATTAAAAGGAAAAATAACTAACTATAACAATGTGTATAATACATGTTTTCAGTGTAGAGGACACAGTGGAACAAAGCTAGATACTGTTGAAGAGTATACTTAGAAACACTGAGAAGCTAGACTTAAACCTAGAGCCCACAATTATCCTGTAGACTCTAGGGCTACACATTAGAATCAATGGACTATTCACAAACATTAAGGTTAATTAATTAAATATGGATATATAAACCTCTTGGATAAGTCTTAAACACCTGTATTTCTTTCTCATATATGTCTTTTGAGACACGGTTTCCTTATGTAGCCTTGGCTGGTCAAGAATTTACTCCATCGACCAGAATGTCCTGCAGTTGCAGATACCCCCTTCCTCTGCTCCCCAAGTGCTGAGATAATAGGTAGATGGCATTTCTCCCTGACTTTTAAGTGCTATGTATTTAAAGATATTTTTCCATGTGAGGGTTAAGAAAATCTCTAAGGCTTATTGTAGAGAACTGGAGATTTCAGAGCAAAATGCTAATAAAAGAAGTTATTCATAAGTTCACCTCAAACATATAGAGGAAAATTACCTTCTCTGAATAATAATTCTTTGTGAAAGATTCATGAAAATATGTCCTTAATGGATAGAACTTGAATATGGGTGTACATTTGGAATGTGAATGTCTCTTTAGAAATTATTTTCAAAAGTGTAAGAGATTATCATTATTCATAGTTTTAATGCCATTAATCATGAAGCCCATAAAAGCTCAAAATGTATCTGTTTCAATTCTATGTGACATAGTTTAAGGAATTTCTCCTGAAAGCCTGGTACATTTCTAAGTGTGTTCTGTTTTGAATTGCAACGCAGGCAAGCATGGTGCATTACTTATTCAGGTTCTCTGGGTAGTGGTTCTGATAGGTCAGGCTGGCCTAAATTCTATAGCAGGGGCGTGGAAAGTTAAAACTAATTTCTCTGACAAAGGGGAAAGGAGACCATGGGGGCACAGGGGGGAGTGGAAAGTTTTAGGATTCAAACCCAGGCTTCTTCTGTATTCTTTTGTCAGAACTCAGTTGCATGCTCACCTAAAATCTAGACAAACCTGAGAAATGAAGCAGGAAACTGAGAACAGTGAACACAGAGCATTGCGTCTACCTGACAGCTTTGGGGGCTGACATCTTGAATACCCTGAAAAGAAACAGAAACCTTCACAGTGGATAAAAATAAATATGCCTAACTGAGTGAAGAAAAATGAGAAAAGGGAGGGAGAAGAGAGGGGATGGAAGATGGAGGAAGGGAGATGAAGGCAGGGGATGGAAGGTGAAGAAAGGGAGGGGCAAAGGAAAGCCAGGGAAGGCAGCGGAGACCAGATATCACTGAGATCCCTGTGCTCAGAAGGATGTACAAGTAGGAGGTCAGCCTGGACTACACAGTAAGATCCTACGGCACCAACACACAATTTGACAAACAAACTTACTAACGATTTGCAGATGTGGCTGTGAGTTTTTTTCCATGAGCAGATGTTTCTTCTGTGTTGTTATCAAGGACCCTGGGGCTTCCTTTCTGATTTCTCACAGCTGGGTGTCAGCTCCTTCCGATAACTGTTGCTTTTTAAAGTATATAGTGTCCTGCAGCAATTGGACCACCCACCTCCACACGTGAGGATTTAGGGAAGTGCCTTGAACTGCATGTCTTAACATTGGATTCTGCCTAGTTCTCGGCAAGGATTATAAAATGGCTATGACTGACTTCATCGAGACTAATTCCTGGAAATAGACCACTTAGGTGATTTAAGTCCACGACCTTGATCTCTTTCATCTTTACTCAAGTCTCTGAGAAAATCAAGACACTTATATATGTACTTCTGTCTTCCAGAAACCCCTTCTTTGACGCTACCCTCTCCCATTCCTTGGCATTCTCTGGTCCAGTTTCAATTATCTTTAATTCTCACTTAAGATAGCAGGTTCTCAGCCGGACAGTGGTGTCACACGCCTTTAATCCCAGCACTTGGGAGGCAGAGACAGGCAGATTTCTGAGTTCAAGGCCATCCTGGTCTACAGAGGGAGTTCCAGGACAGCCAGGGCTACACAGAGAAACCCTGTCTTGAAAAACCAAAAAAAAAAAAAGATAGCAGGTTCTCCTTCTGCCACCTTTAAGCTTTCTCTCTTCTATTCTTTCTCTCCTTGGAGTTGAAACCTTACAGGATATAGTAGATTGTGTGTGGCTCCACATGTAGAACCACTCTTGTTTTCTTCTCTGCTATGTTTAAATGTTCAGAGCCAAGCTATTTATTAACATAATAAATAGAAGAATCAAATATTATATCATAGATCTAAGTTGAAAAGCATAGAAGGCCAGACTTCAGCACAGAGTAATCACAGGTAGAATAATTTGTCTACTTGAGAAGTGGATTATCATTTTTCCTTTTCATTAGTGTTACTTTCTAAGTATTGATTATCACGCTGCTGTAGCCTCTGCTTGGTGAGTTTTCAGCCACCAGAAGCCTATGAAAAATGCCTATTTTGTTGTGTTATCAGTCTTCCTAGATATTTCTCAGGGAGACTAATTTCTTGCAGTATCAATTGAGATTGCATATTTCTCTAAGACAATGTGGAGTGAAAGAAGCCAAGGAAAGCCATGTTTTACACGAAGCCAATAAAAAGCAGACACATTAGCTCTAAATCAACTGGCAGTATGTCAGAGAAGTAAATTTCACTGCTCAGAGTCACCGAGGGAGAATCCATCTTTGTCTCTGAGGTTTAAGTAAGATTTTGACAAGAAATTTAATAATATGAAGAAATCGGTCTGCTACTGTACACACTGATTATTTCACACAAGGAAAGGACTGAACCATCACTCTATGTGAGCCATTATTCGCAATTCATTGTTTCTAAATCATTACATCTATTCATACAAGCAAATGTCACTCAGCCTGCGTGAATCTAACATTTGAAAATATCAAAATGGAGAATGAGAAGAACCCCCTATACACACGTGCATGCAAACACACACACACACACACACACACACACACACACACACACACTAGCTTTTATTTGGTTTTTTTTTTTTGAGTGTCTAAAGGCAACAGCATTGAGTAACACATTTAAAAATATGCTGTACCCTAAAAGACAATCCATTCTTATGACATTACAAATAAATTAATGATTTTAGTAATGTTTATTTATTTATTTTTATTTGTCAGAATGTTTATCTTTTTCTGATTATTCCTGTTTTATGGGCCTCTTTAAAAGGTGATTTTTGCTTTGGTTTGGTTTTTGTTGTTGTTGTTCTGTTTGTTTGTTTGTTTTTTAACCTTTCCAACAAGGGTAATACTGCTGGGATCTCTGTTTATTTAAGGAGGTCTTCACACTTTTTATCTACTCCTTAAAGGTTTGAATATTATGCCTACCCCACCCCCCCAAAATAAAATATCAAACAAATTCTACCACAGTCAAGGCCAAGGAGGAGAATTACAAGATCCAGGTCATCTTGGTCAACAGAATCAAATAACATGGCCCCAATGGTATTTCTGTATGTGCTTTATAACTTCATGTTTTGTGGGGGAAAAGAATGCATCATTTCTAGCACTTTCCATAGTTCACAGTGAGACTAAGTTGTTGGTTCCCAAATAAATAGTGTATGGTGAGATGCTCACCAATTTTCAGTATACACCCCTTGACCACTGTCATTGAGTGGGGAAGACAAGGGGCTCCGAACCCTGAAGACCAGGATGACATTTCAACCCTCCTACTTGTTACCTTTGACACTTGAGTGATTTGTTGTTGTTGTTGTTCCATGAACCATAAAGGAAGAGTAACAAGTGCTGTTGATTTGCAGATGGTTCCAAGGACTTAAGTTCATGAATGATGAAGAAAACAATATTAGTTATAGGTTGAATTGTGCTCCTCAAAATCCGTATATTGAAGGCCTACCTCTATTTCCACATGACCAGTCAGAGATCTTTACCAATGATATTGCATTAAAATCAGGGCAAAGCCTGAGCCAATATGAAGGTCCTTGAGATAAGAAGGGGGGGAGAAGCTGTCAAGAGAAATGGAAGGAAATGGCTTTGTCTACAGACCTGAAAGAAAGCAGAAACGGATCATTCTCTCTTAGTACTGAGAAGGATCAATGTTCTCAAATGTTGGCTCCTTGCCCGCAGGTCCAGGCGAGAAAAGAGAACCCAGTCCAGCCAGGTCTGTCCGGGGCTGAACAGGATGGAGAGTGTCGACGGCCCAGAGAAACACACCAGGCCCGGAGTCTTGTCGAAGCATGAACTCACTTTATTAAACTAGGCACTTGCTTATAGAGAGAAGGCAAGGAGGTGGGCACTTTGGTATGGGAAGAGATGACATAGGAGGCGAGGAAGGGTGACTGAGGGTAAGGAGTAACTGACAGGGTCAATGGCAAAGCTTCACATCAGAAACGGCAGGGCAGAGGCAGGGCCAAACAGGTCTTGTTGAGTCACCTAGATATGGAAGTGACTGAGACAGTTCTCTAAACTTGAGCCAGGCATAGGCTTTCCCACAAGGCCGCAGAAACTTGAGCCAGGCTCAGGTTTGTCCTAACGACCCAAACCAGGACCAAAATGAGGCCCAACACCCATTACCTTGACCTTAGAGTTTTCTGTTGAGAAAATTACATACTGTTCTATAAATTGACCCAGAGGTGATGGTTACAGCATTCCTCATTTGTGAGCTGGTTAAAGTGTCTTTGGACTTACTTGCCTCTACCTGAAATTACTCAAGCCATGTTTGTTCCTGGTTCTTCCAGATGTTTTCTCTGCTCTTTCTTTGTGTCCTTCAGGAAAATGAGTCACAAAGCTTCCTTCTGCTTTTCCCTGGGGTGTATATCTGGAGAATTCTGCCCATGATGGTCATATTTTATGTCCAGATCCTCCCTGTCTCTAACCAACGAAGTAATTCAGGGAATAAGAAAGATGAAGTAGATGAAATCAGTGGATTTTGTAACTAGAAATGAGTAAATATTTAACCCAATTTTATCATAAGATAACTAATAACTTAGAGAAGTATAGCACATAAAACTTAGCTTCACCATTCAGTATAAAATTAGGAATTAGGGCTGGTGAGATGGCCCAAATGGATGAAGGTGCCTGCTATGAAGCCTGACAATCTGAGTTTGTTCCTGGGACCTACTTGGTAAATGTTGAGAACTGACTCCTCCAAGTTGTCATTTGACCTACACATACATGCTATTTTTATTATTTATTATTATTATTATTATTATTATTATTATTATATGAAAACAAAACTATGAATTGGAAGGAGACGAGAATTCACTATGTTTTTGCTAACATAATTCTGAGATCTAGAAAATAAAATGTTGTCTTACCCATTTTTTAAGCAGTCATTCTTTTTTGTTGTTTGATATTTGGGTTTTTATTTATTTTGTTGTTCTGTCTATTTATTTTGATACAACAACTCATGTAATTATGTGGCATAGGCTGGCTTCAAACTTGTTATGTAGCTAAGATTGACCTTGAATTTCTGATCCTTCTGCCCCCACCTCCCAGATGCTAGGATTACACAGTGTGCCACCATTTTATCCAGTACTGGGGAGTGAACCTGGGGCCCTGTGCATGCTGGGCAAGCACTTAACTGAGCCATGCCCTCTACAATGGCTACCACTTCTTTCCTGAGTACTTACCAGTAAAATAATAAAATGTGCAAAGTTCTTTGATACTTTTTGAGTGGAGGAGATGAGCAGGGCCACGAAGGTCCTTACGCTGCTCTAAAATTTCATTTTGTCAATAACAAGTAAACTGAAGAGTTAGTAATCCTAAAATTAGAATGTTTGAAGCTGCTCAGATGCACTGCAAGGAACCCAGGCAAAGGCTCATCCTTCCACTGGGAATTAACTACAAGGTGCCTGTTTGCCATTTTTTGTCTGTGCCTCTTTCAGCTAAATACATTTTTATTTCCCCTCTGGCTTTGCTTCTTTCAATATTTTTTGGCTCTGATCAGTTTGATTTCTGACACTTTGGCAACCTCCGTTCACGAGATGAATGCAACTAATTTGGTAGATAAAGTTCTAATCTTTCCTGCCTTGATTGTCAATGTTTGAAAGGTAATCTAAGAAGATGTCTTTATCCCATGATTTATTTTAGATTTGACTAAAGTCGGGTCTAAGCAGTTGATTACCTCCTCACATCTGATCAGCTGAAAGCAAAGGCCAATGACACAGGAGCTAATTGAAGGCAAAGAACATACCTCAAGTCTGTTGTGACAAAATGTCACCTCTACATTTGCTAGTTAAACAAAGTATTTATGAAATTGCTAATGAATGAACCTGGCTTTCTTCCTTTCATTTGTGCCTGGTATAACACAAAATTCTGGTGGTTTATTTATAAAGAACTGGGAAAGATTTGCTTTTATGGAGAAATTCCTAGGCAACAAAGAAACCTTGATTCCATGAAGAAAATTTGTTGTCAGTCTTTATAGATATCAGACACTGAAATCTTCATAAAGATACACATGTGTGAATGTGCACCAATATATGTATGTATGAATGTGTTTTCATGTGTGTGTGCATATGCATGTGTGTTTGTGTTTTTCATATGTATATACATGTGCTTATACATGTGTATTATCATGTGTGTATGTATATGCATGTGTATGCACAAGTGTGTGTATATACCTGTATGCATATGCTCATGTGTGTATAAAAGTCTGTGTGTATATACGTGTGTATGTGTGTACATATGCCACACTGTGCATGTGGAGGTCAGAGCATAGCTTTGTGAAATTGATTGTCTCCTCTTCTATTTACATGGGTTTCAGGGATTGAACTCAGATTGTTAGGTTCACTCAGAAAACTCTTTTATCTGCTAATCCACCTCACTGGCCTGAATAAAAACATTTATTTACTAAAGCATATTTGAGGTTCAGAAACCATCAGAAAACTCTAAGATGTTAAGTGCTTTAAACTGCATGTATATGTCTCACTTTTTTAAAATCTATGTGTACACATGAACATATACATATGCATTCCACCGAAGCTCACTAATCCTTAAATCCTTTAAGCTCTGCATCTTGAAAGATGGTTTACACAAATGAGCATGATGCTTTTGCTTCAATGCTAGCCTCTTTCTATTGAAGCCATTGGGCTTTCTTCTTGTACATGGCTAAATAAAAAAAATCTCTCCCACTGCCTCCCCTCCCCCACTCATCTCCCCACCAGCAGCAGTCCTGAGAACTGGCTCTGGGGTCCTGAAAGCAGGAGAGTTAGCCTTGCTTCATCACTGCTTTAACTCTTAGGAGAGCAGGCCTTCCACCTTGCCTGGGCAGCAAAGTGGAGCTGGCCCTGATGGTGAAGACATGGGTGAGCCAGACCTGAGGATGTGAGAGCTCAGGATCTAGCCCAGTCTCTCACAGGCTGGGAAAGAGGACACACACCTTGACTGGGCAGCTCAAGATAGCTAGTGCTGGAGGCATGGATGCAGGTGAGCAGAGCTGACTCCGACTTCTGCTGATGGCAGCTTTGGAGGCCTAGCCTTGGAAGTGCAGATAAGGGAGAGCCTGTGCACCAACCAGCTCAGATTCAGCCCAGGCACAGATTCAGACCTCAGAATGAGATCACCCTAAAATCTCTACAATATGCAAATAGTTAGGAGATGTGAAAGGGCCAGTCCTGTTCCAAAGCTTCGGGATCTTCATGACACAGGATACCAAGAGGGAGGGGTGCTGATGAGGATCCAGTATTGATGGTGCCACAGAAGCTACAGATTTCGAACCAGACCAGTGGCTCAGTGCAATGAAAGTTTGCAAGTGAAGATGTGTGGAGAGAGGGGTATACTGTGGGGCACACTTTGGAATACTACAGTTTCTGTGATGAGATGTTTTCTGTGCTTTGTTTTTGTTGCTATTGTTTGTTTGTGTGAGTTTTATTTTGGGGGGAGGTTGCAAGGGCAGAGAGCAGGAATGAGAGGATGGGAGACTGGGGTGCATGATACAAAACTCAGAAAGAATCGATAAAAAGGAAATAATAATAATAATAATAATAATAATAATAATAGTAATAATAATAGTAATAATAATAGTAATAATAATAGTAATAATAATAGTAATAATATTAGTAATTGGAAATTTTTCAAAGAAAAAAATCTCTCCCAGCATCTATTGCCTCTGTGTCCTTACCACAGACAAAGGCAGTGTCTCCCTGACACTCCCGGGTTTAACCTTTAATGTAGCATATAGCATCCCGAGACCCACATACATGATTAATGGAATCTCCAGCCCATCTCCAAATGAGCTTGTGTCGGCAAGAAGATTTAGTATCCCCTATACACCCTCAAGATAAAAAATTATCTCAGCTTTCGGGAGCAATTTGTCTAAGGAGAGTAATTTTAGAATTTCTCGCGATGGTTTTAGAGGGGCTGACTTCCTGGTGGCTTTCCCCTTGATTTTATTTCTAACACCTGTTCTTCATGAGCAGGCATAACTTGAAGCTGAAGTAATAGGGACCCCCAGATGCATAAACTGACTTTTGTCCTTCATGTGGCTCTCTCTACATATCACATATGAGCTTGTGTACATTGAAAACAAAAACACAAAAACAAAACACAAAAAAAAACTGTGCTAATACCAGTCCTCAAGTTTTTAAAATGATACTCCCAACCACGAGGCTTTCTGTGGTCAGTCTAACTGATGCATTACTGAAACAGAAATATAAAATTGATAGCTCTGGTGGCTTTCTTTAATGGCCAGCTGGTGTGAGCATCTTACTCTCCCATCTGTGCCTTAGCATTCAGTACCTCTATCCTACCGCTGCACACACGTTCTTTTGACTCGAAAGTAAATCTCACCACCCAAAATCTGTTTGCTCTGTACAGCAAATGGCGTTTGTGTTCTGAAGGAGCCATCATGCACAGAAGTAATTTCACATCATCTAATTGTTCCTTCCATTTAGAAAGTTACCAGATCCTAACAGCCTATCACCTGTTGTCTCCAAGTAAGGCAGCATTGTTGGAAAGTTGGTGTCTGGCCTCCTTGGACATTTCCCTGTGCAGACAAACACCATGGCATGGAGCCTGTCTGTGCATCCCACAACCCTTTATGAGCCTGCCAGTCAGAGAGACAATGGAAGCACAATATTTGAAAGCTCCACGCTGGACTCTGGCAGAGTGTGAGGATCAGCTGTGTGATCTGATGCAAGTGACTCCATTTCTCTTTGAGCCAAGATTCCTTATCTTCTATAGAATGGTAGTGACATCTGTCATCTACAGAATACAGGCAGGATATTAATTTAGACTAAGGCCAGGCTGTTAGAAGAGAGAGCTGACATTCGCCCAAGCCTTAGCTGACACAGAAGTTTCTATCTTCCACAGATAATAGTCTGGACAGAAAATCCTACACTGGTGGCTGATTCTTTTCCATGCTCAGAAATTCTCATTTCACTCTTTTGCTCTGCCATCCCTTGAATTGTATTTTTGCCCGTAGGGTCCAGGAGAGCAAGGTTTTCATGGGTTCTGGCTTGCTAAAAGGAAACCTGCCTAGGGTTTAACAGCACCACCTTTGACACCATGCCTGTCACCTCACAGCCCATTCTGTTAAAGTGGATGGGGCTATATGGCCATACTTAATTGCAGTTGAAAATGGAAAATCTTTGCAATCCCTCCCAGAGCTATGGAAACAGATTAAGATGGACAGTTAGACTATTGTACCTCCACAGACTAGAACTGCCTTCGGCTATAGTGAAGGCTCAGAAGTTGAAAACCTTTGCAATGTAAGTGTGGGAAATAAAATTTTGATCCCCAGAAAGACATGCAAAAGGCCTGGTGGTCATGGTAACCTTCCTTTAATTCCACTATAAGAAGGCAGAGATAGAGGGATCCTCATAATGAAGATGACTATCAAGACTAGCCAAATCGGTGAGCTCTGGGTTAAACTCAGAAGCCCTGCCTCCATAAATAAAGTGGAAAAGCAGTGGGGGAAGATTCCAGACACCCCTGTGCCTCTACAAGGCCAATAAGTCTAGCTGAAATGGTGAGCTCCAGTGAGAGGCCCTGCCTCAAACAAAAGAGACAGAGAATAACAAAAAAATAGAGTCAACATTCACCTCTGCCCTGCCCCACTGCCCACAAGCAAAACAAAAATTTCCAAGGTCACATCTTGTCTTTTTCTATTCATATAGATATAGATATAGATATAGATATAGATATAGAGTTATATAGATATATATAGATATATATAGATATAGATATATAGATATATATATAGATATAGAGTTATATAGATATATAGATATGCGTCATTTGGAAAGATTTTGCAATTTATTCATTGCAGTCCCAGCCACATTTTAACACTGTGAAGCTTTTTCAAAATCTATTATTTTACAAAAAAAAAAAAAGGGAGCTGACTTGTGTCTACAAGATTAAGCATGATGCTAAGTGCATTGTTCTTATACACTTTCTTCACTAGAGACATCTTTTATATGTACAGCTTGGTCTCTGCAGTGATTATTTCAAAGACACTTTTACTAGCCTTATATAATAAGATGGTATCCCCCAACACATCAAATTCATCCACA
The DNA here is from genome assembly GCA_019843965.1 of Rhynchomys soricoides. NCBI lineage: Eukaryota > Metazoa > Chordata > Mammalia > Rodentia > Muridae > Rhynchomys > Rhynchomys soricoides. The sequence continues at coordinate 7,795,429 of JADRCH010000017.1, read as the reverse complement.
GAGAACCCCAAGATGTGGCACCCTTTAGAAATGGATTACGATCACATTAAGAAGAGGTCTTACTGGATTAAGATAATTTTGAAAATCCAATAATCTAAGCTTTTGTGAGGAGAGAGACCAGAGACACAACAGTCATCAAGTGAAGCAGGCCTTGTAAACACAGGAAGGCCTAAAGCTGTGCAGCCACAGACAAAAAGCTCCAACAGAAGCCAGCAACCATCAGTATCTAGAAAGAGTCTCGGGGTTCGAGAAGGAAGGGTTCTAGGAACCCTTCCTTAGAATCTCCAATGCAAGCATGTTTCCCGGAAATCTTGATCTCAGACTTCAGCCCCCCACAAAGTGTGTTGTTTGCACCACACTGGCTCTGACTATTATTAGGGCAGATCTGGTAGATGAATGCACTGCCCAGGAAGTGCTTCATGACTTTGACTGAAAAGACACCTAGGTACCATCACGCACGACACTACCCTCCGCCTTAGACCCTTTCTTTCAGTTTCTCCATCAACTAACTCTCAAAATACCTGCCTCCTCCAAATCCACTCTTTACATCTAAACCAATTCCCTTGGGCTTGCAGATGGTTCAGAAGTGAAGAACACTTGCTGCCAAGTCTGAAGACCCAAGTTCAATCCCTGGAATCTACGTGGTTTAAGGAGAGATCTGGTTCCCGCAGGTTTTCCTCTAACCTCCACACATGCACTGTGTCATGTGCATCCACCCCAGACATACACACACGTACAAAAAGTAAAGTGACTCCTTCTCACTAGTTTATGGTAAGCTTGCTTACACTGTATGGGGGGGGTGTGTGAGAGAGTGCAAGTAAATGTATGTACAGCTTTGAGGACAACTTTCAGTAGTCTTTACGTCCACAGAGGGTTCCATGGATTGAATCCAGGTGTCAGACTAGTGAGGCAGATCTTCCAGCCACTGATCTATCTCAAACCACCCAAACTCATGCATACACTTTTAAAGCCTCCCTGTGACCCTTATAGATCTAAAAGACCACATTTTACTCTGTCTGTCTTCTATCAGCTTCTTAGAAAAATAGATATATCTCCTCCCTTCCTATCTACTGCAGACCTGAAACTTCCAAAAATCCTTCTGTAGATGCTTCTGGTTATCCTTGATGTCTCTGTAGCCTTTGGCTCTGCTGAGCACTCCCCTCTTCCTGAAATATCATCCATACATAAAGCTCTGGGGCTCTCTTTGCCCTCAACAGGCACTCCCAAGGTTCTCCTGCCTCTTTTATATCAACATTTCATTGGGTCTGATTCTTCACCACTTTTATTATTCTTTTTGATGACTACATCTCTTTTCATAAACTCTTGTATTCTCTCTTATACTTATTTTCACAGACTTTGAAATCATTGTATATGTCTGAATGAAGAAATGAATGAAGCCCAGGCTGACATCAGTTAGATCCATGAATTTTTGAATACATATAGACTGGCTTAGATTTATTACTTAATGCCTAGCATGAATCTGTGTTCTTTTAGTTAAGAGAATGAGTGAATAAGAAGACACATATCTTTCCATAAATATCCAATTTACAGAGAAAATTCAATAAATCCAGTGGTAAATTATTTCTTCACCTGAACCTATAAGACAGCTCATTTGCTTTGTTTCTCAGTTATAAATGTCAATTCTTGCACCATACAAACATGGATGATTTTTATTGCAGGTCTTTCTCTCATGCTGGATTTGTTTCTACAATCTTCTAAGTTTTATTTCTATAAAATCTATCAAATTCTTACTTTTTGTGAATCCCAATTCTTAGGTCCTAGACTGACTACTCATTTGTGTAGCTGTTCATTCATTTCACCTCATAATTGCTGTCCACAGTCTCCCCCTTTTCTACTTTCTTCTCAGCTCTTCCAGAAGATCCCTGGTTAGACTGCTCATTGTTAGCATCTGCTGGACCCAGATCGAGCAGCATTTCTCTTACTAGACTTGCTTTCTTGAGCAAATGGCATCATCTTACTCAATGTCTTTGTAAAATAGGAGACAAGTCGCAGGTACAGTGCTGGGCACATAGAAACCGTTCAGTAGATACAAAGGGTCAAGTCAGTGTCAGCCATGAAGATGGCAGTGACAGCATCTGGAATCCAGTTTTTAATCTTCCTTACCCACTGAGTATCTTTTAGGAGCCTCTTAAAAGCCTGCATATAATGCCCAGTCATTCATAGACAGCCTATTGTATCCTGAAGTTACAATACAAATGCCAGGATTGGCCAGTCAGGAAGATGCTAAAACCATCAGAGAATTTTTAAAGCAATTCAGAGAGAAAATATGCATATAAAAAGTCAGCCCAGTTCCTGGCACAAAATAATCACTCAAGAAATGAAATAATCTTTGAAAATACATTAGAGGGATATAGATCAGAGTATAAAATGGGGATGTAGACTTAGCACAACTTTCTGAAGATGGCATAGCACACATGAAAAGATTGTATTTTTCTGCTCTCTGGAATTTTGTTGATCAACAAATTCGGTCTGCAAAATGTCAGGGAAGATGGTTATTCGTAACTCCAAACAGGAATGCTTAGCTGTTAGTGCTGCATTCCCCAAACACTCCTGCCAACGTGACCTTTTCTTTTCCCCTACAGCATACACTTAGTGTAAGCAAGAGATCATTCCTTGTTTTTCTGGGCCACTATGATTCAGGCACTGTACTTACTACAGCTTAATGCAGCCCATCCTGACTGTCTGGGGGTGACATACAGGGTCAGGTAAACCTAGGTCCTCAGAGAACTACACAAATGGCCTTTCAACCATAAGTTACTTTTTATATTTATTTTTGGTAAAGTGAGCTATAAATGTTTAATGATGAATGAAGTTATGAAGTCCTTAGAGACTTTTCCTTAACAAAGAGCTGCCATGACACCCAGACTGGAAGTGGTCCAAAGGCATAACAGGGCAGGTGCCTCCTCAGCCTGCTCTGAACTCCTGTAAATGCCTCTTTTCCAAAGCTACAACAAGCCAAGGGGTAGTGTCCTGTCTGATCGTATTCCTATTCCATGCCTGTCTCTACCCTTCCTGTTCCATCTGCTCCAGGTTCAGAATATGAATGTTTCCTGAAGAAATGTCTTTGTTCTTCCTTCATGGATATATGCCCAGTGTTTCCCTCCCCCCAGAACACCTTCATTTTATTTTTTGATCCTCTTCCCCTATCTACTGAGCAAAATCTGACCTGTAGTCACTCAGTCTGCATTGTGAGTCCTTTCTATCTCTAAGCTGCTTCCATTTCTTACAGGAAATCCTGTCTCTAAAATGTACCCCCTTTCCCACAGGCAGACTAGCCCTGTCCTGATGTCCCCAGGGTGTTTTATGTATATGTCCCTTAATTTTGCATTTTGGGGAATATTTTCATTTCTATTTAGTTCTACCTAAATTAAATTTAGTCTTACTTATATAGAAGAGCAAAAATCAGACACATTAATGTGGTTAATGTGTGATGCATGATGTTTCTCTATGTATGCATAGTGTGGAATGTTTAATTCAGGCTAAAAAAGCCTGTCTCCTTATTTATCAGCTTATGCAGTAAAAACTTTCTATCTCCTCTCTTTTGATAAAATCTTTTGTTCTAATCTTGTGAAATGTAGCCTATCTCAGAGTTATCTCATTTCATCTTGCTATGAAATAGAGCACTCTAACTTACTGTCTCCAAGTACAAGTAAGTGTCTGTTGATCAGCTTTCTTCTTCCCTCTGGCAACCTAAAACCCCCAGCCCCTTGTCACCACCCTTCTATTCTCAAAGTTTATAACACTGGCGTTTTTAGATTCCAAACGTGGGGGAGAGATCATGCAGCTCTTGTCTTTCTGTGTTGAGCTGATTTTGCTCAACACAACAATCTTCAGGCTGAGATATGTTTTTATGAATTAAAGAATGTAATTCTTATGGTCAAACTATTCCATAGCATTATTGACTGCATTTGCCTCATCCAATTGTCTTCCTTGGGTTTTGAGAATTGTGGAACAAGGACCACAGGAGAGCAGTATCTTTCTGATATATTCACCTTGTCCCCCTTTGGATACGTACCCATTCATGGGAATCTGGATTAAATGGGAGTCCTATATTTATATATTTTAGTAATTTCCATATTTTTCTATACTTACCCTTACTAGGGCAATATACTAGCTCAGTGGGGTTGTTTGTGTTCCCTTAAAGGTTGGTGATACAGAGTGTTTTTGAGTGCTTCTTTTGAGGAATGTCTAGGTCTGCCATCCATTTTCATTCAGCTTATTCATCTTTTTCCCACTGACTTCTTTTTATATATTCTGGATTCTACACTTTGTCAGATAGACAATGGCTAATACCCTCTTCCACTGTGTACAGTGCCACTATACTCCGCTGTTTCTTTTTCTCTTTTTTCTTTTTTTAAATCTTTAATTAATTTTATGTATGTGAGTACACTGTAGCTGTCTCCAGACACACAAGAAGAGGGCATTGGATCCCATTACAGATGTTTGTGAGCCACCATGTGGTGGCTGGGAATTGAACTCAGGACCTCTGAAAGAGCAGTTGGTGCTCTTATCCTCTGAGCCATCTCTCCAGCCCCTGTTGTTTCTTTTGCTATGAAAAACATTTTCTGTTTAATGTGTCATTCATCATATTTATTTTCTTTACATGCTCTTGAAGTCTTATGTGCCAAACTCCTTGTCTCTTTCAATGTCTTGAGGCATTTCCTCTATATTTTGTCTAGTAGTTTCATAGTTTAAAACTGCACACTTCATCTCTCTTTGTTATCTCATGTTTTACAACCAACAAACCATGGATATGTTATTTTTTTTCCTCAGCTATCTACCTACCTAGCACCATTGATGGAAAACACTAAGATTTCTTTTATAGACATTCTGTGACTTCACCAAAAATTGACCAACTAAACATGTATGTAGTTGATTCTAGGATTTCTAATGTGTTCTGTTGGTTTAAGGTGTCTTGTATTTATGCAATGGTGTGCTGTTTTAGTTATGACCCCTTCATAGTATATTTTGCAGGCAGCTAGTGGAAGACCTCCCACTCCTCTCTTTTTGTTTAAAGGTTTTTTTGTTTTTTTGGTTTTTTTTTTTTTGGCTAGTCTAAATATTTTGTTGATTCATATGAATTTCAAATGTTTTCAGTGCTGTGAGAAAAAAGTCATTAGCATTTTGAGAAGAATTGATATGACAAATCACTTTGGGTAAGATAAACATTTGAATAATATCAATTCTTCAAATCCATGAACATGTGTTTGAATAATATCAATTCTTCAAATCCACGAACATGGTGTCTTTCATCTCTTCCCTTTAACATCATTCATTGATGTTTTATGATATTCATTGATGTCTGACCTATATAGTTAAATTGATCCTAATACTTTTGTAAGTTTTGTTGTATAAATGGAATTACTTCCTTGATTTTTATTTCAGTTAACCTTCTGTTAGGATTTGGCAAGGCTGCTGGTTTCTGTGCATTTCCTGTCTGTATTTTTCAGTCATAGCAATTCTTGGTGGAATCTATGGGTCTTCCTGTGTGTAGATGATCCTGTTATCTCCGTACCTGGATAATCTGACTTCTTCTTTAGCTTAGACACCTTTGATTTCCTTCCTTTTCTGACTGCTTTGTTCAGGACTTTGGTTACAACTCTTAGTGAAAGAAATAAAAAAAGATATCTATGTCATATTTCAGATTGAAGAGGAAAACTTTCAGTTTAGCTCATTACATTCAATGCTACCTGTTAGCTTCTTTTTTATTTTGTATTTATTCTTCTCACATACAATACATCCCAACCACAGCCTCCCTTTCCTACACTCCACCCAGTCCCTCCCCTCCCCCCACTTCTCCTCTCACACAGACCCACCCCTCCTCTTCCTCATCTTCCTCTTCTTCTGCCTCTTCTTCCTCTTTCTCCTCTTCCTCTTCCTCCTCCTTCTCCTCCTCCTCCTCCTCCTCTATTTTCCTTCAGAAAAAAGCAAGCTTCCCAAGGATATCTGAACATGTCATAATAAGATGCAAGAAGACTAGGCATTTACCTCCAGATCAATGCTGGACAAGGTAACCCAGTAGAAGGAAATAGTCCCAAGAGCAGACAAAAGAATCTAAAACAGCTCTGCCCCCACTGTTAAAAGTACCACAAAAACCTCATGATGAACAACCACAACAAACATGTAGAGGACCTAAGGAAGACCCATGAAGGCTCTGTAACTGCTTGAGGTACCTCCCTTCTGTGCCTCTCTTATGCAGCATTTGTGTCATGACAGGGTGGTAAATTCCAAGAGGTCCCCGTCTCCATCACAGAGCTGTTAGAGTTTTGTCTTTCATCCTGATAATATGATGTACTACATTTATTGATTTGCATATATTAGACCATATTTTCATCTCTCTCATGAATCTCATTATACTTAATTAGGATTATTTTAGTCAACCTTTTTGGTGTACTGTTATATTTAGTTGCTAGTATTGTAATAAGGACTTTTGCATCTGTGTTTATCACTAATATTATCTATAATTCCCTGTCCCTTTGTCTCTCCATCTCTGTCTATCTTGGTCTCTGTGTCTCTGTGGTTGTAGGTGTGGGTGTGAGATAGAGCCTCTCCCTAAATCTAGATCTCACTGATTCAGCTAGACTGCCCGGCTTGTAAGCCACAAGAATCCACCCTTTTCATTAATTGGAGACTTCATAGTTTAGATTATGGTTTGTGTATTTTATGTTTTCATACAGCTAAATCTTTGTGTCATGAATTCTGTATATTTTTTCAGTGCCTATTTTATTTATTTAGACTCTGATCTTGATGACTTCTTTCCTAACTTGGGTTTATTATTTTTAATATTGTACTTTTTATCAACTCATATATTTTTAGGACATTATAGATTGAAATTGATTTAAGTGGCTTCAATATCGTATTCTTGTCACTATGATTTTTTGCTTAAGAAATCCCTATAATAATTCTAATGACTACTGGATAAGGAGTAGAGAGTATACCTATTTCATATTTGATAGATTTGATTATCATGCAAGGGATAATCTATGCTAGGATTTGGGGAGGGGTTGTTAATTAAAGTTATTCATTAACAATTTCATACATTTATAAAAATCCAGTCTAATTACTTTTACCCCTGACCCTCTCTTATCTCCCTTCCACCCCTGTCCATTTCCCCTCTTCTCTACAAATCCCTGTCTCACATTCTTGTATCATTTTGTTTTGTGATCCAGTGCACTTAACAGGTACTGTGTGACCGCTAGAGTCTGTCAAGCTCCTCAGTGAGGGCAAAACTGAAGAGAACTGTCTCATACTACAATCTCCATCTCTCTGTCTCTGTCTCCGTCTCTCTCTCTCTGTGTCTCTGTCTCTGTCTCTCTCTACACACACACAGCATACACAAACACACATATATATACATGTGCACACACACATACTTCACATACACAAACCACACACACACACATACATGCACACCATATACACCACACACACTCACACACAACTAACAACAATAAACATTAGGACCTTAAATCTGAATGAGAGCAAGGTAGGCATTTCAGAATATTTGGAGGGAGAAAGAGGAGAAAGAAGAGGAAATGATATAATCATATTAAAATATAAAACAGAATAAATAATTTTTAGATGAACATTAAAATAATACATGATTTTTCCTCTAAATCTATTGCCAAATTAGTTTTACTATATACTTTCTCAAAAATATTAATAAAAATAAAAGATGAATAAAACCAAATTAAAATTCATGGTAAATGGCGTTTGGAGATGGGCCTTCAGGAAACAGACTCGGAGGAGCTCATGACCATGGGCCCCCTGTGATGGTGTTAGTGGCTTTATAAGGATCAAGAGCTGAAGTGCAGCTGGCACCTTTACTACCCCTTGCTATGTGATCTCCTATGCCATGTGTGAGAGATAAGGTCCTTCCTAGATGTTGTCACTATAGCCTTGGGCTTTCTAGCCTTAGGAACAGGAGATAAATAAATTCCTATTCTTTAAAAATAACCTGGTCTCAGATATTTATGATAGTAACAGGAATCAGACTATGACACCCACCAATGAAACAAAAAGGGTGTAAGGACAAGATTCATGTACGTTCATCTGAGATAACCAGGAATAAACATAAACTTAACTAAAACCCATGACACTGTGGGCAGAAGAAATACAATCTTGGAATTTTAAAGAAGCAATACAGTACGTATACTAAAAAAAGCAGCCTTTGGGCTAATATCCACTTATCAGTGAGTACATTCCGTGTTTGTTCTTTTGTGACTGAGTCACCTCACTCAGGATGATATTTTCAAGTTCCATCCATTTGCCTGCGAATTTCATGAAGTCATTGTTTTTAATAGCTGAGTAGTATTCCATTGTGTAAATGTACCACATTTTCTGTATCCATTCTTCTGTTGAGGGACATCTAGGTTGTTTCCAGCTTCTGGCTGCTATGAACATAGTAGAGCATGAGTCCTTATTACATGTTAGAGCATCTTCTGGGTATATGCCCAGGAGTGGTATAGCTGGGTCCTCAGGTCGTACTGTGTCCAATTTTCTGAGGATCAGCCAAACTGATTTCCAGAGTGGTTGTACCAGCTTGCAATCCCACCAGCAATGGAGGAGTATTCCTCTTTCTCCACATCCTTGCCAGCATCTGCTGTCACCTGATTTTTTGATCTTAGCCATTCTGACTGGTGTGAAGTGGAATCTCGGGGTTGTTTTGATTTGCATTTCCCTGATGACTAGGGATGTTGAACATTTCTTTAGGCGCCTCTCAGCCCTTCAAGTTTCCACAGTTGAGAATTCTCCGTTTAGTTCTGTTCCCCATTTTTAATAGGGTTATTTGGTTCTCTAGAGTCTATCTTCTTGAGTTCTTTGTATATATTGGATATTAGCCATCTATTGGATGCAGCATTGATAAAGATCTTTCCCCAATCTGTTGGTTGCCGTTTTGTCAGAATACCCAATATTCAATTCACAGACCATACGAAGCTGAAGAAGGAAGACCAAAATGTGTATGCTTCAGTGTTCTTAGAAGGGTGAACAAAATACTCATAGGAGGAAATATTGAGACAAAATGTAGAGCAGAGACTTAAGGAAAGGCCATCCAGAGACTGCCCTATCTGGGGATACATCCCATATATAGCCACCAAACCCAGATGTTCTTATAGATGCTGGGAAGTACTTGCTGATGGAAGCATGATAAGCTGTCTCCTGAGAGGCTCAGGCAGAACCTGACAAATAGAGGTGGATGCTTGCAGCCAACAGTTGGGCTAAGCATAGGATTCCAGATGAAGGAGTTGGAGAAGGGACTGAAGGAGCTGAGGAGGTTTGCAGCCCCACGGAGGGAGCAACATTGTCAACCTGCCAAAACTCCCCCCCCCCCCGAACTCCCGGAGACTGGATCACCAACCAAAGAATACACATGGAGGGACCCATGGTGCTGGCCACATATGAGGCGGGGGGTGGGGGTGGGGGAGGCTTGTTGGCCATCAGTGGGAGGAGAGGCCCTTGGGTCTGAGAGTGTTAGATGCCCCAATATAGGGCAATGCTAGGGAAGGAAGATGGGAGGAGGTGGGTGGGTGGGTGGGGGAATACCCTCATAGAGGCAGGGGGAGGGGAGATGGGATAGGGGGTTTCCAAAGGGGAAAACATTTGAAATGTAAATAAAGTAAATATAAAAAGAAAGAAAGAAAGAAAAGCAGCCTTTATGCTCAGAGAGTCTTTTCCACTTGTATTTGCCAAAATAAGTCTCTAAAAATATGTCAACTTGATACTGCTTGGTTATTTCTCTAAACACAAGTTTGTGCTTTAATTAAAAAGTAATAACTGGGTTGTACACATTATTGAGAAGTTTACTGTAATGCAACCAGTTTTAGGCTGGGGTGATGGCTCAGTGATTAAAGTTCCTACCACAAGCAAGAGATCTAGAGTTCAGATACCTGGAACCCATGTAAACTTGAGGTGGATGTGGTAAGCCACCAATAATTCCAATCTTAGGAGAGGGAGATGGAATTTCTGGAGCAAGATGGTTAGGGAGACTGGCTATATATCAAGGAGTTCTATGTTTTATTGAGAGACTCTGCCTCAAAGAATACAGTGGACAAATGATCAGGAAGATGCCTATCATTCACATGTACACACATATACATGTCCCATGTTCACACACACAAGCACGCACACAGGTGCACATACATTCAGGCATACATTAAAAAGAGGGGAGTACATAGAACTAGATACTTCTGTTGACTGACTGCCATCGCTTATCAAATAAAGCCATGACGTATGTAAACACAAGTGAAGCTCATGCTCACACTAAGCTTTCTGACATTTTTATGCTGACATTGTGATCTGGCCACCTCCTGTGTGGGTTTGCAATCCAATATTTCACATCTTAGGAGGTGGAGATGGGATCTCTAGAGCAAGCTGGTTAGGGAGACTGGCTATATATCAAGGAGCTCTGTGTTTGACTGAGAGACTGAATGATTTCAAATCATAAAGGGCTATTGTTAATAGGCTGATAGGGGAAAAAAAGAGCTTCTTTTTACCCCTCCACAGCACTCGACCCTCCTCCAAATTCCAGCACCTGGAGTAAGTCATCCTGTAACTTCATAAAAAGCTGTTGGAAGACAGAGAAAAACAGGCAAGATAGAATTAAGAAAAATGGATGTATCCCACTGACCCTGGGTATAGAAGAGAGTTATAGAGAAGGTGAGAATTATTAGTACAGTAGAAAAATATTTTATTTAAGAACCATATCTTCACAGTTCTGCCTGAAGGGTTTCACTCAACGGCAAGGTAAAATAAAATAAAATATATGTAAGATTCAAAGCTCAAGGTGCTCACAAATCCATCATGTTGTGAGCTGGAGAGTCATAAAATCATCAGCAAAAGAAGGCACAGTGGGTATCTCAACTTGTAAACCATTAGGCTCCTGGGCATGCATCCTACTTCATCCTGGGGACAAAGAGGCACCTGAAATGAATTTCCCAGCTCTATATGTGGAATGCCTTTTCTGAAAAATAAAGCTTATCTTTCCAGGAGCCAAGTTTGGGATTTACTGTGGATTTGTTTTGCATTCATCTTTGCCAATAAATTAAGCATGTTTATGTTTTAGATCCTCACAATGCAAAGAGTATATCCCCAACTGTTATATAAAGAAGAGGAGGAAGAAAGAAGGCCAGAGGGAATGGGTGGGAAAAGGGAAGAAGAGAAAGAAGAAAGATGGGAGAAGAGAAGGAAGGATAGAGGTATGGAAGGAAGGAAGGAAAGGGGGAAAGAGGGAAGAGGTCAGGGAAGAAATGAAAGGGAGAGAAGAAGGAAGGAGTAGAGAGGAAGGGAGGGGAGAGGAGGGCAGGGTAGGGGAGCAGAGGGGAGGGGAGGGAAAGGGAGGGGAGCCGAGGGGAGGGGATGGGAGGGAGGGGAGGGAAGGGGAGGGGAGAAGAGGGAAAGGGAGGGGAGAAGAAGGAAGGGGAGGGGAGGGGAGAAGAGGGGAGGGGAGAGGAGGGGAGAAGAGAGGAAGGGAGGGGAGGGGAGGGGAGGGGAGAAGAGGGGAGGGCAGGGGAGGGGAGGGGAGGACAGAGAAGGGGAGGGAGGGGAGAGGAGAGGAGAGGAGAGGAGAGGAGAGGAGAGGAGAGGAGAGG
>JADRCH010000017.1:7686972-7779446 GCA_019843965.1 Rhynchomys soricoides | reverse complement strand
AGAAAGAAAGAAAGAAAGAAAGAAAGAAAGAAAGAAAGAAAGAAAGATCAGCTTTTGGAGGAGGCCTCTCCATTCCTGTTGATCAGAGCCAACAGTGCTTGGCTAACAAGAGCTAGATTCAAGAATGAGGTATATTTAAAGAGGTGAGGTCAGTAATGTAAGTCCCAAGGCAAAGGAGCCAATGAACCAAAGTACAAGTGTTGGGGGTAGAGAGCACCTGCCTGGCTGGAGTGAGCTGCGTGTGAAGGTGGGGAGTGAGCGGAGAGCCTCATTGAAGGAGTGCATAGGATGTCATCGTGGGCAAGAGCTTGCTGCTTTAGGACAAATCATTTATAAAATCTCTACTTACCCAAGGTACAAGGTCTTGGATAGTCAGGAAGACCTGGCATAAAAAGTCAAATAGCCTTCAAATGATTGAAAAGCTTCCTAACAGTGCAAGATACCTTTACCAAATACGGTTTTTACTACTGATCACACAAGAATATATATATTCTTCCACAACAGGGAGAAACCCAACTTCTAATCAAGTTTTACAATATCCAGATTCCCTTGATATTCTGTCTGATTTCTTTCTACCTAGGAACAAAATGCTTATAGTCCTCCATCCCTGATATACATTGCTTGCATTGAGTAATCCACAATTCTTCGCTCTGAATATTCCTTTTGTCCATTTACTAATGGCACTGTGATTTTGAAGAAAGTTCTTGTGTAGATCTCTTTAGGCAAAACCGGAGTCCTCTGTGGAAGACTTCCGTTCATCAGTATACCACAGGAAGCTAAGTATCTGACATTGTGCACAAAGTCTATGGTTGTTTAAAAAAACTTTTAGATGAGTAGAAGCAACAAAAGTAATTGTGTTTGTTGTGTTTGCTTTGTTATGTTAGTCACTCTCCATATGTGGTGGAATTTTTAAAGCCCCCCCACTCTGGTGCACCCCAACACTAAATGTCGTCAGAAGGATAGGTACCCCAGTGCCACTGTGAGCCACCATGAGCACAGAGCTCTGTAAAAGAAGACCAAGGGTAACTCTGCCTCTCACTGAGCAACTCTGATGTGGAGGATTGTTCAGCAAAACACATCTTTCCTTCTGCAGATACTTGTTTCTGCTCCAGATCCTTCAGATGGCTTAAAGAAAGGAATAAAGAGATACTTTAAAGATAAAACACACCTAATATAAAACATAGAAAATTTGACAGCTGGGCTGGTGAAGAGGGAAGAAAATAAACTGAGTTTGGTCAATGCAGTTGCTCGCGTTATTAGTTGTCTGTCTCTAGATTCTTCAGAGGAAACAACAATGGACATAGGAAGTAGAGTAGAAGCACACAGTGCCGCCGCTATGTGGGCCTGGCTCTACGTTAGCATCAATTACTTAACATAATTCACTGCATGTCAAAACATCCCTGAGAAGTAGATGAGAAGTGACAGATGTTATTTTTTTTCTCTTTCAACATAAAGTCATTATAAAGAGACCTGAACACATTTCTCAAGTAAAAGGAGCCAAAGTGATCAATAGAAACTGCAAATAGCAGGGCATGGATATCTCTACAATTTAACACAAATCCCCAAGCTCTGTCTTTATAGCTTCACCGCTTAACATCCAAAGGCAGACAGAATTAAAAGAACACAACAATCCACTATGCAGTTTTTCACATGTGTCTGGATTTTATATAGGTTCACACTGGACTGAATAATGAAAACTACTAACAGCCAGAAAGACTGGTGATCAGAAGTTACAGTAGCATTTGGGTACATGCACACACATGGATATTCACCTGAGAATTGGGGTGGAGTACAGATGAAACCCAAAGAAGGAATCCTTTGTGTAACATGAGTTCCGAAAGTAGACTGACTCCAAAGCCACTTTTCCATAAAAGAGAGTCTCAAGAGAATAGACTTCTTAGGTTCAAAGAAGCATTCTGAGAGAAGGCTTTTCCACATCTGCTTTATGCCTTTGTTCAATCAGTTTAGCCTCTGTAGCATTTGGCAGTAAGAGAAAACTATGGGGAATCCTGCAGAGACAGAGGGCTGAGGTGACTGTAGTTTTCCTGGAAAAATACCCATGTATAGAAACTAAAACTGAGGGGCAGAGATGCACATTCAAATATCCACTTGAAACTGAAAATTACATTTCTTAAGTATATTGCATTTGGTCATTTTTTTTTAAATGCTGCTGAAGCCAACATTTAAGTTAGTGAGAGTACACACTACTGTTTTTAAGACAAATAATAATTGCCAAGTGGTGATGGGTAACTATTCTCCTGTCCTGTCTTTTTGAGGACCAACCTTCTGGGTTAATGAGAGCTGAGCTAAAAATATTGATTTCAGAAATGAGTATGAAATGTTGTGACTTCCAATTATGCTAAGAAATTGGTCTTTGAAATTCTGAATTATGAAAGGATAAAGCAGTTCCAATTTAATCTTTGAAATAGGACTTTATTTAGCGTGCTCCACCAACTTCTGAGGAAAAAGCTTAAGTCGGCGTTAACGGCTGGTGTGTAGAATTGTGAACTGGCGCCCTCCAGTGGCAAAGCTTGGCGTTTTTCAACAAGTAAAATTTGAAGTATTTTTTATTTCAAGTTTTCCTGTTTGTGATTTGGTTTGACAAATGTGCCCAAACCTTCTCAGAGATCAACAGGGAAGAAGAAAACAAAAAAATCTAGGTTTTCCTCTGTCTGGTGATAAGATACCATTGAGGGAGGTTGTCTGTTAAGGCAAGGTTGTGTCATTATTTTTCAAAGGCTCAGAACCCATTTAGTGGACTAAGTTAATTTAACGAGATATTGGGAAAGCATTTTAGAATCCCAAGATTGTTCAACTCTTCCTCTTATTACATTCCTTCAAGATATTTGATGTTTAGATTGAAGAATTCACACATCCCAGAATGAGCAGACATGAAGGGCCAAACCTTCCCTGCTTTTGTCAGAATCGGTGTCCATCTTCCCTGTTGTTGAGTCCATGAGAAAACTAACTCTGGGCTCCCCCTCTTACTCAGGGTCAACTACCCTACTCTTATTTTAAAGTCTGCATCTTGATCTCCTGGGTCATGTCTGGTGTGTGTGTGTGTGTGTGTGTGTGTGTGTGTGTGTGTCCTGACCTCCTGCAACGATTCGATTCTTCTAACTTCTCTGGCATCTTCCCTTCCTCTCTGTCTGTCTTAGTCAGGGTTTCTTTCTTTTGTTTTTTTTTTTTTCATACTTTATTTACATTTCAAGTGTTTCCCCCTTTCCAGATCTCCCCCTTGGAACCTCCCCATTTCCTCCCCCCTCTCCCTGCCACTATGGGGGTATTCTCCCACCTACCCACCCACCCACACTCGACTTCCCTCCTTGACATTCTCCTATACTGGGGGATCTAACATCCTCAGGCCCAAGGGCCTCTCCTCCCCCTGATGTCTAACAAGACCCTCCTCTGCAGCATATGTGGCCAGCACCATGGGTCCCTCCATGTGTATTCTTTGGTTGGTGATCCAGTCTCTGGGAGTATCGAGGGGTCAGGTCAGTTGCCACTGTTGCTCCCTCCCTGGGGCTGCAAACTCCCTCAGCTCCTTCAGTCAGGGTTTCTATTCCTGCACAAACATTATGACCAAGAAGCAAGTTGGAGAGGGTTTATTGAGCTTACACTTCCATGCTGCTGTTCATCACTAAAGGAAGTCAGGACTGGAACTCAAGCAGGTCAAGGAGCAGGAGCTGATGCAGAAGCTATGGAAGAATGCAGCTTACTGGCTTGCTTGCTTCTCCTGACTTGCTCAGCTGGCTTTCTTATAGAGCCCAAGACTACCAGCCCACAGATGGTACCACTCATAAGGGGCCCTCTCCCCTTGATCATTAATTGGGAAAATGCCTTACCACTGGATCTCACGGAGGCATTTTCTCAACTGAAACTCCTTTCTCTGTGATAACTCCAGCTTGTGTCAAGTTGACACAAAACCAGCCAGTACAATTGACCCCTTGTCAACTTGAAACACAAATACATCACTATTAAGCCTCAACCTTTACTTTCTTATTTATCTTCAAGATCTAAATAACTTTAAAAGTCCCACAGTCTTTGCAAATTCTTACATATCAAAGTTTCAATCCCTCTAAAAATATCCAGTCTCTTAGAAATCAAAGTCTTTTTACCATTAGAAGTCTCTTAACTGTGGGCTCCACTAAAATACCTTCTTTCTTCAACAGGGAAAAATATCAGGCCACAGTCACAATCAAAAGCAAAATCAAACTCCAACTGTCCAATGTCTGGGATCCACTCACGATCTTCTGGATTACTCCAAGAACTTGAGTCACTTCTCCAGCTTTGCCCTTTGTAGCACATGCCTTGTCTTCTAGGCTCCAGATGCCTGTACTCCACTGCTGCTGCTGTTCTTGGTGGTCATCCCATGGTACTGGCATCTCCAAAACACTGCTGTCTTCCGCTGCAACTAGGTTTACCAACAGCCTCTCATAGGCTCTCAGTGCCAAGCTTCACCTCCATTGCCTGACCCCTTCAGTCCTGGGCCATCAATTGCAACTGAGGCTGCACCTTCACCAATGGCCTTCTGCTGCCTCTCACAGTGCCCAGGCCTCAGCTGTTCTTCATGACTCCTTTATGACTTCAAAACCAGTACCACCTGGGTGATTCTTACACATTATCAAGTTCTGCCACCGCACAAGGTACAACCTTGGCTATCTCTGGAACACAGCCTCTTTGTGCTCTCAGAAAACACTTCCCAGAAGATGTTACCTCAACGATGCTGCTCTCTTCCCAATCACCGCCACTTTCCCAGCTCCAGCTAAGCAGCATCAATAGTCCCAGTAATGCAATGGTTTTGCTTTAGTAGTTCTGGTATCTTGTTAATCACAAGTGATTCTTCAGCTCCAGCTAACCAAAACCACAGAACATTCACAGTTAAAATAGCAACAGCCCTGATAAGAGTTTTTAATCTTCCACCTGAAATTTCACAAGCCAGGCCTCCATCTTCTGCACTGTTCTCAACATTATCTTCCAAGCTCCTACAAAACACCCCACAGAGCTCTTAACATCCCAATGACTCTTCTAGTTCAAAGTTCCAAAGTCCTTCCACAGTCCTCCCCAAAACATGGCCAGGTTGTCACAGGTATACCCCACTATGCTGGTACCAATTTGTCTTAGTCAGGTGTTCTATTTCTGCACAAACATTATGACCAAGAAGCAAGTTGGAGAGGGTTTATTGAGCTTACACTTCCATGCTGCTGTTCATCACAAAAGGAAGTAAGGACTGGAACTCAAGCAGGTCAAGGAGCAGGAGCTGATGCAGAAGCTATGGAGGAATGCTGCTTTCTGGCTTGCTTGTTTCTCCTGACTTGCTCAGCTGGCTTTCTTATAGAGCCCAAGACTACCAGCCCACAGATGGTACCACTCATAAGGGGCCCTCTCCCCTTGATCATTAATTGGGAAAATGCCTTACCACTGGATCTCATGGAGGCATTTTCTCAACTGAAACTCCTTTCTCTGTGATAACTCCAGTTTGTGTCAAGTTGACACAAAACCAGCCAGTACACTGTCCTTGTTTGTCATTTATCTCAGTCCAAAGGAATAGACAAGCCTATCTGACATCAATAGACAATCAAGGAACCTCTGTCTTCCTGAAAACTTTGATATATTATTGTATCCAGTAGTGCCAAAATTGATATGTATTTTCCCATTGATAATTTTAACACAAAAGCAATATAATTGTCTTATTCAAAAGATGGTTATGGAAATACTTTAAAGTTTCAGTCCTCATATGCCACAAAAAAACCATACTGTGGTCAGCATCCAACCTTTGAGCACTGCAGCACATACTTTCATCTGCAGAGTTCACACTCATGGACCATATAATTGAATTACAAAACAAAACAAAACCTCACGCTAAAACATCTCATAGTGCTTTAAATGAGTCCACGTCTTGTGTTGGGCTGCATTCATGGCTACTCTGGAGTATGTATATAAGGCCCACAGACTGGAAGATATATAAAATAAGATGAAAAATGCAAAATGAACACTGCCAATACAACTTTCTGACAATAAATATAAAATCATCAATCTGACAATACTGTAAATGTAAAGTTATAGATCATCAGAAGACAAGCTCTTCCAGAATATGAAATATGATCCAAATGATGGCTCTGATTCCTTTGGGTAACATGGGTGAAATGGTAAGATGGAATATTTTATGCAACTAAACAATAATGGGAGCTTAGACACAAAAACCTGTTAGACTGAGTAATCACTTCAATTGAGGCAGATGCTTAGAAGTCTGCACACAGCCCTCAGTGAAATCAAATTCAAAGGACACGAATTTTAACTGCACATGAAGAGCGTGTGTCTTCCATCGCTGAATTCCACATATGCCCAGAGAGTGGGCGTATCATTATGGCGATAATCACCTTGGAATAGAGTGATGGCTAAGGACTTTGCTTTTGGGCTACCCATACCCACTAGAGACAGCTTTTGTTCTATTTTCATCAATTCTCTCTATCATTTCATAGCACCTGAAAGGAACGGGGAAAGCTAATCATGGCTCACGTTCATTATCCTTCCCACTGTAGCTGAACCGCTCCAGTCTGTGTTTGCAGATAGAACTGAGCCATTAAGCAGAGCTTCAAGTGTAAATCAGAGCAGCTGCTCCAAGGAGAAAATACCCAGAATGCTCTCCACAACTCCTTTCTTCTCAACACAGTCTAAGAAAGCACACAGGCCTGTCTCTCTTGGCCCCAGAATGATGTGTATGCAGGATATAAGTTTCTTTACTTCCTTGCCTGACTATCTTTGTGGTTTAGGAATTTACTCATAAGTATTTCCCTTGTTAGAAAGTTGCCAAAGCCCTCCATTGCTGAAATATTCTGTCAAGAATCTTCACTTGCCTAAATTTTCTTACTGAATAATGCCAGAAATGAGTTGCTCAAAATCGGGGCTCTAGCAGTAAGGAATGGTAGATTTTCAGAAAGCTGATGTTCTTAGATTCGTTCTGAGAGTTGATTTCATTGAGAAATGGGATTTGGATTTGTAACATGAATCTTTGAGCAGTAGGCATGCATCTGCAAATTTTGGATCACAGGTACCTAGGGAGAACTGTAGAAAAAAGTATGTCCCTTTCTTTTCCCCTTTGCACCATCTCCAAATGAACCACAGAGGCACTGACTGATCTGGAACTGGTTCAGCTCTGGAACTGGATCAGAGGTTCCAACTGGGGCAATTTTATCCTTGGGGGGTAACTTGAGCAAGGTCTGGAGAATTTTTGATTTTCATGATTGTGAATGTCTCTGGCATAGAGAGGGAAAGGAACAGATATTGGTAGACACTCATTCATGATTGTTTTGCCCTCAGATATACAGCCAAGTGTATTATTGTCAGAAAAGAAGTAGTGTCAAGCTTGGAAAAATATGCTTGAGGACTGTACTATCCAACACAGTAGCCAGTATGGCTTCTGAGGGTCTAGAATGTAGCTGAAAATGAATCAAGAAATGTTAAAATACACAGTGGACTTCAGGAGTTTCATATAAAAGTGAATCTATTTCATAAATTATAGTCTATGTTGATTATATATTGAAATCATTCTGTATTTGTTCTTAAGACAAGTTCTCACTATGTAGCCTCAGCCAGTCTAGAACTCACTGTGTAGACAAGGCTGGCCTCAAACTTACCGAGGTCCTCCTGACTCTGTCTCCAGAGTGCTGGGATTAAAAGTGTGTACCACCATGTCTAGCTTAATCGTGTTAAAATATTGATCTAAATAAATTACACCATTGAGATTAATTTCATCTGAATAGTTTTTGGGTTTTGTTGTTGCTGTTGTTTCTTTAAGTATTTGCAAATTGATTCTGGACATTTTTAAGTACATATATGGCACACATCTGTAGTCACATTAGATTTCCACTTGACATCATTGCTTGAGGTGCTCTATAAAACTGAATCAATGTAACCAAGAAAATAATTCTAAATCAGTGGTCAGCCAATGAAGCTTATGAGCTAAATGCAAGCTACCACCTGCTTTTGTGAATAATGCTCTATTGGAACACAGCCACAACCATTTGATTACCTACTAGCTATGGATGCTTTCTTACCCTGACAATTGATTGTAAAGCCAGCAAAATCTACAGCATTTATTTACTGCCTCTTTCCACAAATAGTTTGGCATCCCCATATCTCGGGGTGCTCTGTTACTAGGTTAAGACAAATGTTTCCATTCCAGCAATACTAATGTTTTCCTAGTTAGAGTAAGCAAATCTGGAGTATTTGAAGAAGAGGTGGCTAAACAGATGGGAAACCAATATAAGAGAAGACACTAATTGGCTACGCTGCCCTCATCTGACTGAACATTACATTCTTATTCACTAGAATCTGGCTTTTCATCAAGAAGAATTTTAAAAAGATGATATCTGATGTTAGAAATGGTTATCACCTCTGCCAACAACTGCTTCTTTAGTACCTCCTCTTATCCAGGCATTGATTTAAGAGATGGAGGCAAAGATAGATCATGAACAAAAGCAGCCATGTCACCTGTAGGCCAGAGAGTAGAGAAAAACAGAGAGAAATATCTGGTGTGCCAAGCAGTGATACATGCAAAGAAACAAAAACGAATAAGCTAAGACTATAGAATATGTGGCAGTGGAGCGGATGTAGTTTTATCCAAAGTGTTAAAGGCAGGGGATATTTAGGGCGTGAGAAACAGTAAGTATGCTTTTCATGAGGACAATTTGATAACATGTGTCAAAACCTGAAGTGTGGCCCAGAAATTTTACCTATAATTAAATCATATAAGAGACTTCTAGAATAAGTGTGTCAAAATATGTGTGCAAGTATGCTCCCAAACTTTTTTCTTCACAATAAAATATGAAAATTATTTCAAGTCTTCAACCTAATTTATTAAAACAATATTCATGACATAGTAATTTTTGAGGCTAAAAGGTATAATCTAAATTTTGCACAAAAATATTGTGTTTATGAATAAAAAGAATCCAGGTCAACACAAGTGCCCATATAACCAAAAGGTAGAATTCTAGAAGTTTCTGGGTTTTTTATTACTCATTAATATTATTTTTTTAGGCAATCTATAAATAAATAAAATTATAAAAACAGGAGAATGTTATATTCTGTCTTGTATAGAAACACATACATAAAGCTTATTGTTAATGTCCAACTCTGGTATGACTATAGTAGGAATTTATAGTCCTAATGTAAGCCCATATAAGAGATACACAATCCAGGTATTTTGTTTAAAAGCCATAAGCCTAGATAGGCAGATTTAGGGCTCTACTAACTTATTCCCCAGCTATGAAGTCCCTTATTACTTGCTGTTTCTCCTGGCTATGCAGTTCTGGTCCATAGTAGCTTCCTTCTCTTCTCTGTTTCTCTTTCTCTCTCTCTCTCTTTCTCTCTCTCTCTCTCTCTCTCTCTCTCTCTCTCTCTCTTCTTGCAACCTTGCAACCCCTCACCTCCAGTCCAACCTTTCTCCCTCCACTACCCAGTCACAGGATCTAGCCTTTTATTGACCAGTTAAATTGGGGAAAGCTTCAATGGCATCACTTTGAGGATTTTCTCACCTCATCAGAGGCAACCACATCTTGAGGAACCAGTATTTAGCATTAGAATATAAGCACATGTAACAATCTTCAACTGAATGATCAGGGGCAACCTGGCAATGAGAAGTGAGGGAATTGATCAAAAGAATAAATTGCTACTCCCCCAAAAGCCATTAGCTTCTGGAATAATACTACAAAATTAAGGCAAACCCAATCAAATCCTCATCATATATGGAAAGGCCCAAGATGTCAGAAAATGGTCCAAAAAGAAAAGAGATTACTTACAATTGCAGGTGGCAATGTAGATGTCACAGGAGTCACAACAACTCCAAGTTCCCAGTGTTCCTCACACTGAACCTGAGAACACTCTAAGAGACCATACCAATTGAGGAAGGGGTGGGGGGTGCTCTGGCTACTTGGAGGAAGGGAGGATAGCTTCTTATATGTTGGCATCTTAGGTTCTTCTCATAGCCTTACCTGAAAGAGTTCCAGGGCTTGTCTGTTCTATGCCTTACTCTTTGTGTAGACCAGTCTCTTCCTTACAATCTTACTTCAGAAAAGAATGGGGAACAGAAGACCTTGTAAAAATACAGATGTACTATACATTTGATCACTGGCTTTAAGAAAATGAAAGATGCCCCAAACCTAAGGGAACCCAAGTTTGTAAAGAAGTATTACAATAGTTTAAATCACATATTGACCCTCACACACTGATAGTGAGAGACATCAGTACCCCACTCTCATCAATGGACAGGCCATCCAGACAAAAACTAAACAGAAAAGTACTTACATTATAAACCAAATGAAACTAACAGATATTTACAGAATATTTCACAAAAGAATATATACCTTCTACTGCGAACCTCATGGAACTTTCCCCAAAATAGACCACACAAAACAAGTCTCAACAGGCACAGAAAACTGAAATAACACACTGCATCTTATCAGACCACCAAGGATTATAGCCAGATTTCAACAACAACAGAAACAACACTAAGTTTAACAAACGAATGGAAAATTACACAACTCTACTGAATGAAAAATGAATCAAAAATATATGAAAGAAATTAAAGACTTTCTAGAATTCAATGAAAATAAATATACAGAATATAAATACACAATATACCCAAATTTATGGGACACAATGAAAGTGGTTCTAAGAGGAAAATCCATAGCATTAAGTGCCTATATTAATTAAAATAAAAAAATAGGACTGATACTAGCAACTTAACAGCACACCTAAAAGCCACAGAACAACAAAACAAACAAACAAAAAAACAAAACAAAACACTAATCAGACCCAGGAGGAGTAGACAGCAAGAAATAATCAAACTGAGGGCTGGAATCATTAAATTAGAATCAAAGATAGCAATACAAAGGATCAATGAAACAAAGAGTGAGTTCTTTGACAAAATCAAGATGCACAAACTCTTATCCAAACTAACTAAAAGGCAGAAAGAATGTCCAAACTAACAAATTCTGAAATGAAAAGGGGGACATAACAATAGCCACATAATAAATCCAGAGAATCATAAGGATGTACTTTAAAAATCTGTACTCCACAAAATTTGAAAATCTAAAACAAATGGATACATTTCACAATAGGTACCACTTACCAAAGTTAAATCAACATTAGATAATCAATTTAAATATACCTATAGCCCCTAGTGAAATAGAAATAGTCATTAAAATCTCACAACAACAACAACAAATTCCTCAGGTTTTTGTACTGAATTCTACCAGACTTTCAAAGAAGAGTTAACACTAATACTCTTCAAATTATTCCAGAAAATAGAAACAGAAAAAAAATGCACAATTCATTTTAAGATGCCATAGTTACCCTGATACCAAACCACAGAAAGACTCAACAACAACAACAACAACAACAAAGACAATTACAGGCCAATTTCCCTAATGAACATAAATGTGAACATAATAAAATACTTGCAAAACAAATCCAAGAACACAGCAAAACAATCATCCACCATGATCAATAAGGCTTCAACCCAAAGGTGCAAAAAACACGTAAAATTAAGTAAATGTAATCCACCATATAAACAAACTGAAAGAAAAAAAGCCACACATGATTGTCTCATTAGATGTAGAAAAAGCCTTTGACAAAATCTAAGACCCCTTCACGATAAAACTCCTGGAGATACTAGGGATACAGGCACATACCTAAACATAATAAAGGCAATTTACAGCAAGCCTATAGCCATTATCAAATCAAATGAGAGAAAGTCAAAGCAATTGTATTAAAATCAGGGAAAAGAGAAGGTTATTCACTGTCTCCATATCTATTCAATATAGTACTTGAAGTTTTAGCTAGAGCAATAAGATAACTGAAGGATACATAGCAACAGGATACATATTGGAAAGGAAGAGGTCAAAGTATCATTATTTGCAGATGATACATAAGTGACCCTAAAAATTCAACCAGGCAACTCCTACAGCTGATAAACACTTTCAGCAAAATATCTAGATACAAGATTAATGAACTAAACAAACAAGCAAACAAGACAATATAGATGACAAACAGATTGAGCAATACCTTTCATAAGAACTCCAAATGATACTAAATGTCTTAGGCTAACTTTAACCTAGCAAGTGAACGATTTACATGCTAAAACCTTCAAGTCTTTGAAGAAAGAAATTGAAGAAGATATCAGAAGATGGAAAGAGCTCCCATGTTCATGGATTGGTAAAATTAACATGGTAAAAATGGCCATCCTACCATAAGCAATCTACAGATTCAATGCAATCCCCATCAAAATTCCAATACAATTATTTACAGACCTTAAAAGGACAATTTTCAACTTCAAATGTAAAAACAACAACAACAACAACAACAACAACAACAACAACAAAAACAGGATAGTTAAAACAATCTTTAACAATAAAAGAACTGCTGGATGCCCCACAATTTTTTATTTAAAGTTGTACTACAGAAGTAAAGTAGTTAAAACCACATGGTACTGTAATAAAAACAAACATATTCATCAATGAAATCAAATGGAAGACCCAGTCATAAATCCATACACATATAAACACCTGATTTTTTTTTTTTATAAAGAAACCAGAAATAACCAGTGGAAAATGACAGCATCTTCAACAAATAGTGCTGGTCAAACTGGATGTTTGACCATGTAGAAAAATGAAAACAGAGCTATATTTATCACCCTGCAGAAAATTCTAGTCCAAGTCAAATTAAAACCAGATACCTGAACCTCATAAAAGAGGAAGTGGGAGATAGCCTTGAATACATTAGTACAGGAGATGACTTTCTAAACAGAACAGAGATAGCACAGGCACCAAGATCAACAATAAATAAATAAATAGAACCTCGTAAAACTGAAAAGCTTCTTAAGGCAAAGGACACTGTGAATTGGACAAAGCTGCAGCCTACAGAATGGAAAAGATTTTTATCAACTCCAATTCCAATAGAGGACTAATATCCAAAATATATAAAGAACTCAGGAAGCTAGATATCCACAAACCAAATAATCCAATCAAAAAATGGGGAACAGATCTAAACAGAGAATTCTCAATAAAGGAATCTCAAATGACTCAGAAACACTTAAAGAAATGTTCATAATGCTCAGCCATCAGGGAAATGTAAATCAATACTACTTTGAGATTTCATCTTCCACCAGTCAGAATGGTTAAGATCAATGACACAAGTGACAACTCATGCTAGCAAGGATGTAGATCAACAGAACACTCCTCCATTGCTAGTGAGAGTGCAAATTTGTAAACCACTGTAGAAATCAATTTTTCATTAGAAATTAATTTATTAAACAAAAAAAGGCTTCCAATGGTGGCACTAGGGTGCATTCAATTGAAGTTTTGGCCAAGGAGATCTAATGGAAATCCACCAACAACCCAGGCTGTTGCTAAGACAAAAGGTTGAACTCCACAACTGATGATGGGCCCCACCCCATAGCCAAGGGCAACATCCATATAACTAATTCAAGTTACAGAAGTTGAGCTGGCACACAAATGGAGCCCTCACTCCTACTTCTAGTCTCTTTGAGGTGGAAAGGTACTCTACAGGCTACTGACAAAGAAACGTGGATACCAACCCAGCCACAAAATCTTTGAACTACAATCCATCTTGTCTACAAAATAGGCTAAGGCATTGTATGGGAGTAGACAACCAATGTCTGATTTGATCTAAGGCCCACTCCACAAAATGGAACACACAATGGACACTGCTGGGGTACCAAGAACCAGACATTATGCAGGAAAGAAAGTATCCATCAAATCCCTCCCCTTAGAGCTCAGAGAATCCCCTAGAAGAGGAAGCAGAAAGATTGTAGGAGCCAGAGGAGATAAAGGACACCAGGAGAACAAGACCCTCGGAATCAACTAAAGAAGGTGCATATGAGCTCTGAGAGACTGAAGGAGCAAGCACAGGACCCACACAGGTCTGCACCACGTCCTCTGTATATATATTATAACTGTTAACTTAATACTTTCATGGGACTCCTGACCATGAGAACAAATCCATCTCTGACTCTTGTGCCTGTTCCTGTGACTCTTTTCCTCCTGTTGGGTTACCTCATCCAACATCAATATGAGAATTTTCATTCCACCTTATTTTATTTTATTTTATTTTAATTTTTGTTGTTTGACTGTTATCCTTAGCAGCCTGTTCTTTTCTAATAAGAGACAGAAAGAGAGTGGATCTGGAGGGGATGGGAGTTGGAGATGACCTGGGAGAAATAGAGGGAGGGGAAACTATAGTCAGGATATATTATATGAGAAAAGAATCTATTTTCACTTAAAAAAAAAAGTTCTTTACAGAAATGGATAGCCTTAGATTAAAACATAACTATCTCACTTAATATAGTGTCCCAAAGATTATACATTTTGTGGATCATGTTAGGAGACAGTTAAAATTTGGTAAAATTAGGAGTAGTTATTTTACAAGAAGGGTGAATAAATCTTACAGATAATGAATAATTTGAGACCAAGAAAAAATTGGAACCTCCAAAGGTTTCCCCCCAAATATTTATAAGGTAAATTAAAGCAATATAAAATTATGTATTTTAATATGCAATATTATTATATTATGCTAATTCTAATGAATAAATATGAAGCAATGTATTAGAAAAGAAATAGTCACAGTTATAATTCAGATAGGATACATATGAGTATTCATTCTAAATTAGTCCTTACCCATACTTAATTTTTTCTATACCTTGCATGTGTTGCTCTAATTGTAGTACCTTTTAATACAAGATTAGTAAAGTACGGAGAAATCTTGAAAACTTGTGTTTTTTCTATTAAGTGATTTTGCCTTGTTTTTTCCTTCTTTCATGGAGCTGTACCCACTTTCTTGTCCTTTATATTATTGATACTGCTATACATACCCCCAGATTTTCTGATTGCTAGTTTTGAATAAACTTTCAGATGCACCACAAATCTGTAACTTGATTATCTTTAAACCTCTCACAGGGTAAGAGAGTAAGAGACCCATTTGTCTTTCTGTCCTTTCTCAATATCTGAGGACTATCTTAAGAAGATAAAAGAAGCTTAGAGAATCCTGTGAACAGTGAAGCTGTGGTTTTGCTTTACTTTTACTTTATGGATGGATTTGTAGGAATTAGGGTATAAGCCCAAGCTCGGTACAAAAGTTCAAGGAAGGCAAAGGAAGAAAAGCAGCACAAAAGGTACAAAATAAAAACTTAGGCTTTAAAGTGAGGCACATCTGAATGATTTTGATGCCTGGGAGACCTTCTGCATCATTGGGTCCCCAGCCACTACCTTCCATAATTTTAAAATCAGGGAAAAAGCATGTGTGGTAGTAAGAATTAAATAATGAAGCTTATATACTCCAGATTCTATAAATAGTCACTGCTGTTTATTTTTGAAAACTCTCTGGAAGCTCCCAGGCGAAACTTAAATCACTATACCTTCACATTAGCATTTGAATAATGATGCCGTTCATCTTAGTCTTTTGTCCTTGGATAACTGACCCCAGGAAAGCTGTTTTCTCTCCCACAAATGGAAAACTATTGGAAGCACCTAGCTGTGATCCCATTGTGCCAAACTCTCATGCTTAGTCCTAATCCTTATTGTGAGGTGGTAGGAAACAAGCCTCAGAGGTCATTAGATCAGGAATGTTAGAGCAAGAAGAATTGTGGGCTCAGAAACTCGCCCCAAAATCGGCTTTCCCATTATTCTGTCCAAGGGCATAGTGAGGAGGCATTGTCTATGAACCAGTTAGTGCCTTAGTTTAGCTGACCGAAAATAATCTGAAATAGATTTCCATTGTTTGTAAGCCACACTTTAGTTATAACATCTCAAATGGCTTCAGATGCCTCTTAATAACGATTGAAATCATGCCCTTAAAATACTTAGCACACCAATCTATTTCGTCAACTTTCAGATAAACTCTACAGTCCCTGTCCCAAGTGCCTTGCTCAAAGTGCAGAAATGACTCCTACTATAGAGAGCACTGCAGAAAGAACCAGCAGAAGCAAAGATCTTTGCAGTCACAGCAATGTTCCTCTCCCTTTCATTTCCCAAAGATCTTCCTTTGCTCAGTGCAGCTGTTTGGGCTCTAACCTAACTTTCAAAAGCAAAGGCATAGTCTTGCAAGGTAACTCGCTGCCAAACTGAATGGCCTGGGCTCCATCACCAGAACCCATAACAGAATAAAAGAATCAGCTCCCAACATTGTCTTCTGAAATTCCCTTTCTAAATAACTACATATAATAAAAAGGACATGACTGAAGTTCTGAATCTTGTCTTTTTCTTCTTGCAAATCAAAGGTCCTTTAATTCTTCCCTTCCCTTGTGTTTCCTTCCATCCCTTTTGTCCCATGTCTCTGCCATGCATGTTATAACCAGAGGTGACTTTTCTTCACACTAGTCGAGAGAGAGAATTGTAAAACATAGTACCTTGAATTCATACTTCCACAATGAATGGCAATAATAAAACTGGAAGTATGGTTGAAGAAAATGTTTCCATGCCTGATAAGATAGTAGAGACCTTCCATTACTTAATTTTTCCAAGAGCACATAAAAAGAGTACCAGGAGCCTTCCATTGGGGAGATCCCATTTCATCAGCAAAGAAGCGGTAATGAATGGCAATGATGGCACTTCAGAGACCTGCCACTGAAGGAGGAAACCTGGTTAGCTCAAAAGACTGGCATAAGATGCCATTACTTTGAGCTCAATTGTCTATCCATTCATCTGTCCACCATTTAGCGACCATTAGTGACTACAGTATACCCTAAAGGAATTAGTGCAAGATCTCTGAGACTTCACATGATGACCTGCGGTTAAGCAAGAAGTACATGTAGGAAGACTATTCCACATAGTCCAAGAACTCTAGAAGCACTGCTGGAAGGATGAGGTCAGAAAGAGACTGAGCTGTACATGGAGTACACTTCACATAGTACCTCAAGGCAGAAAATGCTTCTATTTGCCAATGGAAAAACTGGCTTTGAAGCTTGGCCCTACAATGATGTGCAATTTCACCTACTTAACCATGTGGTCTGAATCCATATCTCCTTAGAAATATTTAACAATGCATTAGTGTCTCTTTTAGATGGATGAATAAAAGTGACTGACTACTTGCCTTCCATGTTCCTAAGTACATTTTAGTGCCCTACCTTTCTTTGTTCCCCCATGGTGGGCCAGTCCTCTCTTAAGGACTTTGATTGACCTACATGAAGGACTAATGCCTTACCTTCTTCCCACACTGCAGTTTTTGATTTCATGGTCTGTATTCTTCCTAGATTATGATATTCCATAAGTGATGGCTGAATATAGGTGTGGGTGGGCAAAGGGATAAACTGACAGGTAGAAGAATTATGAATAAGGAACATGCTGAAAGGTGCTTCCTGCTTGCTTATCACAGAGCAGTTCAAAGAAACTGACAGTCAACTTGGCTGCTCCTTCTCGACTTAGATGTTGCCTGTTAATGCTCTAACTGCAATCTGATTTCCAAGGTGTAAGGGTAAATTTAGCTTAAAGTTTCCTCGCTTTCACCTAAGTGCAAAAGTTGATTTGGTGATTACAGCTCAGACTGTGTTGTCTTCAGAATTCCAGCTCCCTTCCCACAAACACTGTTCCATGCTTCCTGCGTCTTTCGGTTTGCACCTCTGTCCTAACTAACTAAGGATCCAGTGGGCTAACTAAGGATCCAGGAAAAGAAAAAAAAACCAAAAAAACAAAAAAACGGTGTCCAGTGTATTTCATTTCTTCTGAAACATGCCAATTGTGCACAACCCTGGTGAGACCAGAAGAGTCTACATTTCATCAGAGCTATGCTTTTACACTGGGCTTTTGGAAAGTTTGGCAAAGAGCTGAGCTAATACCTAAACAGGTTCACATTTTCCCATAAATCATACAGATGGCCATAGTCACTACTGGGCTAGGGTAAACGTGAATTATCCCTTAGGGTTTTACCTGTGTGCATATCTCAATAGAGGATTCTGAATGGTCTTGGGAGCAAAGGTTTTCGAAATCTGGCAAACCTAAATTCAATACTAAGCCCTGCTGGGCTACATGGATCAATGCGTTTTAACTCTTGTTGAGGGTAAGGAACTTACGTTTTGTTTGCTTGCTTGCTGTTTGTTTGTTTGTTTGTTTTTTTACTTAGCACACTGCTCTGCATACTGTGGGTGCTTAATAAGTGTTCCCATAGTTAATAATGCAAAATAGTTGGGGGGATAGAAAAAGCATATTGGAGTCATGCTCTAGAGCAGGTCTCCATTTGGAGACCAGCCAGCCATCATGAGCAGCTGAGTTATGGTCTTTGTTGGGGGAAGAAACAAATTGACCTGCTTTAGGATTACAAGTTGACAGCCCATAAATATATAAATTTGTCCCTTCTCAGTGTTCACTGCCATGCAGAAATTCTTCGATATTTCTATACATATCCCTTCTAATGAAAGTTGAGGCATTTCTATGTCATTACTAAGCAGCAAAAGGTTTTAGACTCATTTTCTACTTTACCATAATCCTGTCTCTCTTTTCTCAGGATGGGACCGTGTAATTGATTGCATTTCTTCCCTAGTTCCTAGAAGCGTTGAAGTTTGCCATCTGTCTCGGTTTTTCTTAGGGTTTCTATTGGGGGGTGATAAAACATTGGCCAAAAGAAACTGAAAGAGGAAAGGGTTTATTTTGCTTTACATTTCCACGTAACAATCCATAACAAAGCAGATCTAAGCAGGAATTCAAAGCAGGAACCTGGAGTCAGGAACTGAAACAGAGGCCATGAGGAAGGCTGCTTGCTGCTTTGCTACTCATGGCTCGCTTAGGCTGGCTTCTTATAGCACCCAGGACCACTGGCCCAGTGGTAGGATGCCCACAGTGAGTTGGGTCCTTCCACACCTGACTCCAGGTTCTTGAATGATAAAAAGTCAGATTGTTATAAACTCAAAAAGCATTTGAGGCCAGGTATGGTAACATGCTTTTATCCTAGCACTTGGGAGGCAGAGGTAGCAACTGTAAGACTCTAGCGAGCCTTAGATTACCATAAAGGTAGTTTGGGAAAAAATATACCTGCCTTCAGTCTCAGAATTGACTGAGACCTTTGGGGCTGAAAGTGTTCTAACAGAAGCAGGAAATCCATCGTCTTTGGAAAAGCGCCCCCAAGCAGCAAAAGGTGTTAGTCCTGAGTGAAGACAGTGATTAGGGGAAATGGGGTTCAGACGCCATCCCTGAACCCAGAGTAACTCTGAGAGTGGAGGGGAAACCCACTCAATTCTTGGTGGACACAGGGGCTCAACACTCGGTCCTCCAAGCCGATGGCCCCATTTTCAAGAAAAGATCGTGGATCTAAGAAGCATTGGCACCAAAATGTATTCATAGACTATCAGAATAGTGGACCTAGGGATGGGCCGGGTATCCCATTCATTTAAGGTTACCCCAGACTGTCCCTACCCTCTGTTGGGGCGAGACATACTCTCCAAAATGGGGGCCCAGATACATTTCCTGACCAATGGGCTGCAACTAGCTGGCCCAAAAGGAGAGACCTCTCTGACTGACCCCCACCACAAGCTGAGGCTACTTGGTTTACAGACGGGAGCAGTTTTCTCTATAAAGGTCAGAAACAAGCAGGTGCTGCTGTGGTGGACGGCACAAATGTCATCTGGGTGGACCCCCTCCTGACACCTCTATCCTCTGACATGTCAACACAGGAAGTGGAGCTAATTGCCCCCACCAAGGCCTTAGAACTTGGAGCCTGCAAGAAAACCAACATCTACACGGATAACAGGTATGCCTTTGCCACATCCCACGACCACAGAGCTATATGCCAAGAGAGAGGACTGCTCACACCAGAGGAAACAAACAAGAAATCCTGGATCTCTTGGATGCCCCAATGAAGCCAGTAACCATGAGTATTATTCACACCCAAGACATCAGGAAGGAAGCAACTCAGTGGCCCAAGGCAATAACCAGGCAGATCTAGTGGCTCGATAAGTGGCTATGCAGGAGCCTATCCTGGTTATGGACCTACAAGAAACACCTGCTTGGAAATGGGACTGGACTAAGGGATGGCCTTACTTAGAATACACTGAAGAAAAAAAGACTCAGATTGCTAGCCACCCTACCAACTATCACCTAGAGAAGGAAGGGAAATGGCACACAAGAAAGAAAACTATGCTCCCCAGAAAGCAAGCGAAAGACTTACTAGGCCAAATGCACAGATGGACTCGTTTAGGAGATAAAAAGCTTGTCCAAGCAGTTAAGGGACCTAGAGTATATATAATAAAACTCAAGTTTTGGGCCAGAAAGATAGTAGAACAGTGTAAGGTGTGCCAGCAAATGAATGTTTATGCAACCAAGAATAAACAGGGCAAAAGACTTAGGGGAGAACAGCCTACAGTATATTGAGAGGTCGATTTTACAGAAGTTAAGTCAGGAAAATGTGGCTACAAATACCTTCAGGTGTTCATAGCTACTTTCTCTAGATGGGCTGAGACATTCCCCACCAAGCAGGAAACAGCTGCCATGGTATCCAAGAAGCTATTAGAGGAAATTTCCCCGAGGTTTGGAGTGCCCAAGGCAAGTGGATAAGACAATGGTTCTGCTTTTGTCAGGAAGGGGGGGGGGGGGGGGGGGGGGCTGGCAAAAGTATTGGGGACAGATTGGAAACTACATTGTGAGTACTATCCCCAAAGCACAGGGCAGGTAGCGAGAATGAATAGAACCCAGAAAAAGAGACCTTAACTAAATTGACCTTGGAGGCTGGCTCGGACTGAGTGGTGCCCTTCCCCTTGGCCCTGTTCCAAGCTCGGAACACCCCCTACCATTTTAACCTGACTCCTTTTGAGATTCTGTGTGGTACCCCAACTCCCTTGGTGTACACTGGGCCCTCCCAGGAGGTATCCCACAGCATGAGATTTGGCCCAAACTGTCTGCCTTAAATGCTCCAGGGATGCCAGAGACCCTTCACTGCTTCCAGACTGGTGACAGGATCTATGTAAAGAGGCATCAGACACAGTCACTGGAACCCAGATGA
Source organism: Rhynchomys soricoides (assembly GCA_019843965.1). Classification (NCBI taxonomy): domain Eukaryota; kingdom Metazoa; phylum Chordata; class Mammalia; order Rodentia; family Muridae; genus Rhynchomys; species Rhynchomys soricoides. The sequence continues at coordinate 7,758,446 of JADRCH010000017.1, read as the reverse complement.
AAGAGACCCTTTTTGGCACTGCCAACTACTCCCACAGTCCTCAAGGTAGACGGTATTGAGGCCTGGGTGCATGTTTCCCATGTGAAACCTGCAGATGCCCGGCTCCCCAGAGACCCCCATAGATGGTACAGAAGATAGACAATCTGCTCAAGCTCAAGATCACTCAACCTTAATCATGACTGTTTGTGGTACCTTTGGACAACACTCACTGTCTCCCTTCTGTTGTGATTGGGGGTGGCTAGGGCAGGCACCAAGACATCAGCTTTGGTCTTACAATGGGAAAATTATGACAGTCTAAGGGCAGCCATTGGTTTAGATATAGAGAGAATAGAAACTTCCATCAGTCATCTTAAAGAATCACTGACTTTGTTATCAGAAATAGTGCTACAGAATAGGAGGGGATTAGACTTAACTTTTCCTCCAGCAAGGAGGGCTATGTGCTGCCTTCGCTGAAGAGTGTTGCTTTTATATAGACCATTCTGGGGTTGTTAAAGATTCAATCGCCAAGGTGAGAGTAGGGTTAGTCTAGCAGAAGAGAGAGAGAGAACAAACAGAGTCAGGACTGGTTCAAGTCTTGGTTTAACCTCTTAGTTAACCACCTTCATAGCTACTTTCTTAAGACCTTAATTGTTCTCCTGCTATTGTTGACTTTTGGCCCCTATATTTTAAATCGCTTGGCTGCTTTTCTTAAAGAATGCATAGGTGCAGTACAGCTAGTGATCTTAAAGCAGAAATACAATGAGCTAGATACAGAAGACCACGAGTATGAGCTACATAGCTATCGACAATAGCTTCAAGATTGAAGCATGCACAAGAAAAGGGGGGGAATGAGAAGTCAGCACTGGAACTTTGAGATATTCCACCAGGGTCCCCTCCCCTCCTGGAAGAAACAGGTTCATGTAGGCTGGAAGGGAGGGGCTGCTGCTACGTCATTCCCTAAAGACCGATCAGTTTAAAAATCACACTATTCTGCCAATCACATTGTGCCTAATGGTTGCTGCTCTAAAATCCTATATAAGGTCCCTGAACAGGCACCTCGTGGTCACTCTCCTGTCTTGATATGTAGAGTGACCTCAGCATGCTGAATTAATAAATTCCTCTTGCATTTTGCATCAATCTCCAACTCCATATGTTCACTCGGAGGGTCTCAGGTAAGTTAAGGCTTGCTAGAGTCTAACACAACTCTGTGAGTTGGTGGCCATCCAGGTCTACAAAGTGAGTTCGAGGACAACCAGAGCTGTTACACAGAGAAACCTTATGGGGGGGCAGGAAGAAGCATTTGAAATCAACAGTGGTTAAAAATCATTAGACAGTCTCAATGAGATGATGGCCGGATTCATCCATTATATTCTGGTCTCAATTTATAGGCAGGCAACTGTTTATGAAAATTACAATGTATGTTTAAAATACACTGTTCAGTAAAACATGATGAAACACAGCAAATGAGACCCTGAAGTGATCATTTTTTATTCCCTCCCCTTTAATAGGTAACAGAGAAGTGGGGAGGAATTTTATTTTGCTTCTTCCAAGAAGATCATTTTAGAAGAAAAATGTATATAACCTGGGTCGGTTTTATGGCTTCATTTTGCATCTTATTACTCAACAGTTCTTATATCAAGCTTGGAAACTCGGGATTTAGAGTTCTCAGCTCTTTCACAATTACTCCGAAAAGAAGAAAGGCTACACTGTTGCTCTTACCAAGGGAACTGTTACACTAAAACCAAACATTAGCCAGAGAGAGATAATCCACAGGTTTTGAAGTATTTTCCTTACCCTTCCTCCATCCTTCCAGCTCCCATGATTATTTACTGATCATTTTAATAACTTCTCTCATCTTATTAAAACTTTGGAAAAGCTTTTAATGCTTTTAAACTTTTAATTAAAACGAGGAACTTCTGATTTTCTTGTTTGTAATTCACTCCCTGCTCATTTTGCATCTCAATCCATAGAAGTTAGGCTGGAATGTCAGGAAGTGATACATTGGATTAGGGCAAAGCACTGAGGGCTTGGGGAGATGCAGCTCCTCCAAGGAGGCTTGGCCATGCCACCTTGCGGTGAAGTCTTCTGAGTTGTCATGGCTGAGTTGCTACTACTGTTACCTATGAGTGGAAACAGAAGTGTCATTACCTGTAGTGTTCACACTACAGGCAACATACACCACTGTTAAACCTAGTGGGACACACATGGTAGAAGAAGAGAACTGACTTCCACACATTGTCTTCTGACCCGTATAGGTACTCTATGATGTACAATTACACATATACGCACACACGCGCGCGCGCGCACACACACATACATCCCACTTAATTTTTTTTTTTTTTAATCCTACAAAGCTCAGACTCTACAACCAAGAACAGTCTGGCTCAAAATAGCAGCAACACCTAAGGTAAGCAAACTAAAATTGAACTCTCTCTCTCTCTCTCTCTCTCTCTCTCTCTCTCTCTCTCTCTCCTTTATTCCACATGAGTAGGTCATGGGTTTTTTCCAATGCCTGACCATGGCATGATGGCAGGAGGGTAGGAGGGTGAGAGTGGGCATTAAATTTTGTCTTCCCAAATTTAATATGTGAACTATTTCCACGCTCTGAAATGAAGGTTGGTCTGTGCACATCCAAGCTGCTGATTTTTTTTGTTTGTTTGTTTTTTTTGTTTTTGGTTTTTTCGAGACAGGGTTTCTCTGTGTAGCCCTGGCTGTCCTGGAACTCACTCTGTAGACCAGGCTGGCCTCGAACTCAGAAATCCGCCTGTCTCTGCCTCCCAGGTGCTGGGATCAAAGGCGTGCGCCACCACTGCCCTGCCAAGCTGATTCTTCTGGGCCTTGTCTAAAAACTGGACAGGTTTGGCAAAGATGCAGGGAAGGAGACTTCAGCCTGTAGATATGTTTCTTCCTGTTTGTGCTGTCTCCTGTTCATTATCTTCATAAACGAGATTCTTGTGAGAATGCTGCCCCTTCCTGGTCAATATTAGCATGAGAATATGCCAATGTCAGTCAGCTGCCATCACAAAGTGGAGGTAGAGTGGACTCTGTGTCTTGCCCTGTGGAGGGGATGACATCCACAGAGCACAGCCCTCTCCAGGTGACAGCCATTGCTCAGAAAACATGGTAGATTCCCAAAGCTTGAAACCTCTGCTTCCCAGGGCCGTCCCCAGCTGAAGGGCCTGTCTATGAAGTGGGAGCTTCTCTTTAACTAGGAATTGGCAACAGGGAGAACACACAGTAATCCGTTGCTTGAGGTCATAGTTTTGTTTTAAGTTCATCTAAATGTCACTGTGAGATTTTTCTTGTCCCTGGGGTCCACCCAGAAGTTCACAAAGTACAGTGGATATGCTAGGTGAAGAAACTGCATGAAGTTACAAAAGAGGGAAAGAGACAGAGAGACAGAGGAGAGAGAGAAAGAGACAGAGAGAGAGAGAGACAGAGAGACAGAGAGACAGAGAGACAGAGACATAGACAGAGAGACAGAGAGACTAGAATAACTACTGTGCATCCCAGGAACCAAATCAAGCCAAATGTATTCAGAATGTGCAAGACCCAAAGGCCATCAGCTTGCAACTGGTAAGAAAAGCAACTCTAGTCCGTAAGTTCTACACTGTGATTTTCAATAGGACACCATTGCTAAATGTGCGCTGAACTGCAGCACTTCTTTATGATGACGCTTTCTGCTTCAAAACCTGAAAGGGCTCCCCACTGCCCTGCAAACTAAGACCAAACTTCCAAAGCTTCAGAGCTCTAAGAAGGGACTAGGTCCTGTCCTCTATCTCCACATTCTCAATGTTAGTCCTGCCTTCAGCTGTGGAAGGTTGCTGAGTGTTGAACCTGCCTACCTGCGTCTCCAGTGCATCAACACTGCAAAGCAGCTCACTTAGTTCTGAGGCATCTCATCTACTGGCCTTCCCAAAGATCCTCCTGTGGAGTTTTTCCCTGAAGGTGATGATGCAGAATAACTGGACTCTGTCCAGTTATACCTGACCGCACACATGCAGAGTTATACTGATACCTCTGTCATTTGCTGACTTTAATTCCTTCCAATCCACACCCAGGAGGGCTGTAGCTGACCCATATGATGAGGTCTATTCTTGTTTCTCTGATAATTCTCCATATTTATATCTATAGTGGCTTTGCTAGTTTATTTAAACCTGTCATTTTCTATACAAATACGTGCTAATAAACTAGGAAGAAAATAAGGATTTAAGAAGGAATGTAGACCTGAGAATCAGTTCCTTCTTCACTAGCTCTTATCTCTAGGCTGTTTACAGAATTTATCCAGCCTCAATAGCTGACCTCTGTAGTAAAGATATCACCGGATATCATTTGTTCTCCTAGTTCACAGGAGTTGACTGTGTAACCTTAGCAATAATTAACTCACAGCAGTGTCTATAGAAAAATACAGTTATACCATTCGTTTTACAAGTTTACGTTTTATTGAGCACCTATGTACTTGAAAACTTGTACACACACACACACACACACATCTGTTTGCTTGTTTGTTTGTTCTCAACCTTTCCCCAATGTAAGATCCATCTCCAGAAAATCCAATTCTCTACTTGTGGATTGTCCCGCGCTACGGTCTCGCCAGCAAGAACGACGCGGCACACATAGGATCCTTCTGCAGTAAAGCTTTAATGCATCTAGAGAGGGAGAGCATAAGCTTGCCACGAGTGGAGACCCCGAACAATAGAACACCCGTCCCTTATATAGGCCACAGCGCTCGCCTGGGATGTGGAGTTTCCCCATTGGCTCCCGCACACCAGGCCAGATGCCGCCACGAGAGAGGCTGAGACTCTGAGGTGGAAAATTACCAGGTGCATGCGCACTAGCCTGTTTACAACTTGTCCTCGGCCGAATGTAGGCGCCATCTTGTAATGGCGGATGTGGGTGCTCAGGCGGCTCCCAACAGTGGATTCCTCTATCTCATTATCATCTGACATTTCACTATTTTATTATTTTTTTTGCCTTGATAATGTCCAAAGATTACTTGTCTATAATTCTACAAACATGCCCACAACACCAAACTTGTCTATTTCTACAATATGAGGTACTCTTTGGTATCTTTGTAAGTAATGGTGTGTTACCTTCTCATATCAAAGATACTAATAATACCCACTTATGTGTCATACAGAGGTACAGCCTAGAGCTACAAAGTGTTTGCAGGGAGCAGCACATAGTTAATGTTCATGTTTTAGACTATTGTTAATCTAGTTCATCTTGGTTTTATCTCTCTACAATTGCAGGCTCATAAAAGAAAAACCTCTAGATTGCAAGTATCTTTTGGTTAAGAGCAGGATAAGTTTATCCCCACTCCACCCCACCCCACCCCACCCCTGCATCCATATCACAGTGACCTGAGAAGCTTGAGAGTAGATTGAGGCTCCCAGTTCAGATTAAACAGCCCTGAATGTTCCAGAGAGGTGTGAATGCTTTCTGGGTGATTGCAATGTCTACTCTGCTTGCCACTTCCATTTAGCAAAATACCATTTGACACACACCAATAATAACTATGAACACAGATCACCCCGGTATGATCCAGTAGACATTCTGCCAAATGTTGTATTCACTTTATATCATTGCAGTCATTTTCGAATCGTTGGGAGATTTTGATTTGCACTGCTGTTCGAGAGCCTATAAATCAGTCTCAGAGTTATTCACGAAGCAGGGAAAGGTGCCGATGTCAGTCAGCTGCCATCACAAAGTGGAGGTGGAGTGGACTCTGTGCCTTGCCCTGTGGAGGGGATGAAGTCCACAGAGCACAGCCTCTCCAGGACTGTTCTCCATGTTGTGCAAGAAAACTGTGATCCAACAGATTTCCAGAGTAGTGGCTCATCTCAGTCAGCAAGTCAGGGTGAGATGGGGTCAAACTCCTTGAACCCCGATAGCCCACAGTAGTCTTCTGCCTTCATTGAGAGTGAGCAAAGGTGGGCAGCCAAGAGAGCTCTGGACTCCTTCATCCCATGATACCTGATGTCTGCAGGGAGAAATGTTCTTATGACACTCAGTGTGGGCTTTGTTGTTGTTTTTTCCACTATTGTGAACAACTCCATCTTTTCCACAAGCCGTCCATAAAGTTTCACAACATTTCTTCCATCTTTATAACACTTTTATCCAGAGATTTTAAAATCTACTTGTAGAATTTCACAGTATGAAAAAGATTCTGTGAGGTTCCCACAAACTGTCTTATCAGCCACCATTAGAACATAAGCTATTCTCCCAAGTGAATTCCAGCACTCAGGAGACTGAGGCAGGGGACTGCTGTAAGTTTGAAGCCTGTCTAAGCTACATGGTGAAGTGTGTGTGTGTGTGTGTGTGTGTGTGTGCGCGCGCACGCGTGCGCTTGTGTATATCCCACTGTAATTTCATTAAACTATTTAGGAATAGCCTGGTTTTATTTTTAACTGACCTTCCATAAGGTAGAATAGTATAAATCTTTTTTAGTCTGCATTTTTCAGCTCTTGTTTTAGCTGAGTAAATAAAAATATTTACTTAATGGGTTCAATTTAAACCCATAAGTGATTTTAACTTAAGAGAAAACTGAAGGTAATCTAAGCCAACATTGCTTTTATGTAAAATAGAAACAGATACAAGAATATATGAATAAAAATAAATATAATCCCTCAGCAGTAAAGAAAACACTGGCAGTGTTGCCAGTGCATGAGATTTTGTTTTGTTTTGTTTTTTTCTTTGTTTTGTTTTTTAATCAAAATCACATCTTTTCCACTTGCTGATTTACGAAGTGATGCAGGCAGGTCAGACACTCTTATTAGCTTCTCTGCTATAGTGCCCGGATCTAATCTTACCTCCTGGGGTAGTTTGAGTAGGTATGGCCTCCTTTGACTCATAGACTCATGTGACCCATAGGGACAGGTACTAACAGGAGATATGAGCTTGTTAGAGTAGTTGTGGACTTGTTGGAGAAAGTATAACAGTGTGTATCGAGATAGTTTTTGCGGTCTCAGATACGCTCAAGCTATGCTGAGTGTGGCACACAGACTCCCTCTGCTGCCTCCACAGGAAGATGTACAACTCTCAGTTCCCACACCATGTCTGTATGCATGCTGCCGTGCTTCTTGCCATGGTGATAACAGACATCTTTGAAACTGTAAGCCAGCCCCAAAGAAATGTTTCCTTTATAAGAGCAGCCACAGTCATGGTCTCTTTACAGCAATAGAAACCCTCACTAAGACACACACCCATCCCACCCACTTCATGGAAACACTGACTTCCAACATCTATCAGTTCTTTGACATCAGGCTGCTGCCGCCGCAGCACACAGCAAGCCTATTGATACACAGCTCAGTATGGCACCAGATTCAGGAGAATGGGCCAAGCCCACATCTTTGCATCTCCAACAAGGCCACAGGTACTGCTGATGACCCAAGAACAAGAAAGAAGCTGTTGATTTGCACAACAAACGCCTATTGAGCTGACTATGTGGACATCTGCTGGTAGGCAAATCCAGGTGCATGGGAGTGACTCACACACTTTTTCAAGCATCTTCTATAAAGAAATGTTTTTGATTGAGGACAACACAGTCCTTCCTCTCTGTGTGGACTGAACAAATTCTGTTGAATGTGTATCTATACTGAATGTGTTAATCTTTACTTTGTTGTTTTCTCCAAAATAATGCAGCTTAAAAAGTATTTGCATAATGTACGTATAGCCTTAGGTATTATAACTACTGTAAAGAAGACAAAATAAAGGCATATAAAATTTTATGTAAGGGACATGAGCATCTAAAAATTTTGGTCTCTAAAAATCCTGAAATTAATTCTGTACAGACACCAAAGGATGTCTGTATTAATTAGCAAGAGCACACTAAGTAGATTTGGAGCCTTCAGAGATTCTGAGTAAATGGTCCCTTTCCGAACCCATGTAATTAAGTTTTATGAGTGTTGCAGCAGCCCATGACTACCTGCAGATGGCAGAACACCCTAACATAAATGCCATCTTCTCCACTGACTCCACTTGTAGAACAATGAAAACCTGCCGTGGGGTTCTGGAGAACATGGTATGTTAAGAAACAGTAGTGGGAACTACTTTGAAGGACTACAGATAGAATGTTCAAGAAGAGGAATGTTTCTAGCAACCCTGTCACTTACCTGACAGAACCTGAGAAAGCAACATTTACAATAATATTTATTATTAGCAGGAATTAAATACCTCATGCCAGATTATGTTTTAGTGCCTTTAGCTGAAGTTCTGCCTCTGCTAATGTGCACACCAGGACTGAAATGCTACTTCTCATTCCTTCTAAGTAGAAATCCAAGGGTCAAGTCCATCCCCCACTCCCGCCTTGGAGTTCTGATTAGACTTTGCTTTTATACTTTTCTATGTATGACCACGTACAATGAAATTGCCCCCTCCTATCCCTACTTCCATCCCCTCTCTTCTTGCCACCCCTGACTCACACCTGCTGCTTTCTATAAATTTCAGTGGGTATGAATCACATTCCATTTCACAGGAAAACAAATGGAATTAGGAAAGATCAATTCACATTGAAAAGGCAAAATCCTCTTAGATGCAATGCTGTGTCATGAGTTAAACTGTGGCCCTCAGAAGGACAGTGTAGTGACCCCATCCTCAACACCTGTGTTCACAAACCTGAGATGACAGGACCTTTTTGAATGTAATTAGGATTGGAGCTGAGACCACCATGCATTGTTCCCATCAGCGCCCAAGTCCAGTGGCAGAGGTCCTTATGAGAAATACACACAAGAAGGACCAGCATAAGAACAAAAGGACATATTATGACAGAGAGATGGGGGTCATGAAGGCAAGTGGATTCCTTGGAGTCTCCAAACCTGGATGAGGCAGGAGAGGGTTCTTCCCTGAGGCCTTTGGAGAGAGGGAACCCAACTAACCATGTGACTTGGGTCTTCTGACACTAATACTGAGCAAGGAAATTGCTGTTGTTAGAAGGCTCAGAGTTCAAGGTGACCTGTACTAATGGCCTTAGGAAATGAATCCATTTTATAATTAAAAATGAAACCTAAAGTTTAATGAGACCTTAGTGAGGGTGGACCATGTCCTGTGCGTTACAATCTCAGTCCTCATAAGCAGTGTGTTACTTCAGTCCTGTTAGTATACCTATGTTTAATAAAATTTTTACTTGTATGTGTGTGTGTGTGTGTGTGTGTGTGTGTGTGTGTGTGTGTGAGAGAGAGAGAGAGAGAGAGAGAGAGAGAGAGAGAGAGAGAGAGACAGTACAAGCGGAAGACTGAGGACAGCAAGCAAGGGCCAGTGCTCTCCTTCCACAGTGAGAGTCCTGAGGAATCAAACACAGATCATCAGAATTAGTGGTGAGCACCTTCAATCTCACCTACGATCTCAACTCACCAGCCTAGGATCCCTATTTTTCAAGTCAAAACACTGATGTCTACAGAGGTCACAAAACTACCATTTCGGAGACTCATCTACAAGTCCTTGACTCCAGTCTTCAGTCTTTCCACTTCCATTGAAGACCTTGTGAAGAATTACTAGAAAGTAAAGGATATTCCTGAGTTGTCATAAGCCTGGGAGCATACTTTTTTAGTGAAGGAAGAATTAACACAATAGATGGAATTCTTGTTCTTAGCAATATTGCTTTAATGCAAGAATCATAAAATAAATATCAAGAGGGCTGAGAACATCACTTTGTAACAGAGTACTTCCTGAGCATGTGTGAAACCCTAGGTCCCATCCCTGCGACCACAGGAAAAATCTAAGATAACATAGGAAAGCAAAATAAAAACCTTCATAAAGGGTAGCACAATTAGCTTGGAAGAGCATATTCAACCTCATAATTATTTTTTTAGATGACAGGGCAGTTTTTGTTTTTTGATTTTTTTTTAATGTAAGAAGTTTTCTTCTGGGCTCTCCTTTGAAATCCATATTCCTCAATGTGTACTAGTTCATCCCAATACAAAGCTTTATTTGAGTGTTTGTTTCAAATCCCAACCTACTAAATGAGGATTTCTACATTTATACCTGGCTAGATCCCAGACAAATGAACAGAGACACAAATACTTGGAGGGCTAGTGTCTCCCCACCAGGCATAGCCATGGTACCACCTCACTGTAGAGATGGAAAGGGTTCACAGTCACTTTTTCTGCCAACATCAACACTTGCTAACTTTCTAACTTTGGGCATTTAAACTCTCTGAATGGCATTGCGCAGAGTGGTTGGTGTGTCCTGTTCATGCTAGAAGGGGGATGGCAAAGTGGTTGATTTAAGTGCTCAGAGGACAAGTCAGAACTACTTACAATTTTTTTTGAATGTGAAGTAATGATGAAACATTTCTGTTTCTTCATTCTATGTGTGTGTGCCCGTGTGCCTGTGTGTGTGTATGTGTGTGCACGAGCATGTGTGTGTGTGTGTGTGTGTGTGCGCCTGTGCGTGTGTGTGTGTGTGTATGTATGTTCCTGCATAAAAATATGTGTGCTCATGAAGGTCAGAAGTGAATTGCAGGAATGTTTTCAATCTTGCTTTTTAAGAGAGGCTCTCTCACTGGGACAGAGGACACAGCAATTTTGCTAGACTGGTTGTCTACTAGACCCAGGGTTGCTCCTGTCTTTTTACGTGGGTCCTGAGATTCGAACCTAGGTCCTTGTGCTTGCTCAGCCATTTCCTCAACACCCACCTCTTCAGTGTTGAATTAAGACTTGCTTTTGAGGACAAGTATCTTGTGAAGCACTTGTCTTCACCCTCATGTGATTGTCCTTCCATGACAGGAACAAACAAACCTGGGGGAAATGACTTGTCTAGATCACCCTCCCGATTCTCATTAACTTCCAAGTGCCTGGTGTCTTTCTACAGACTCTGGAGCTAAGTCACCAACATATGGGGCATCGTTTTTCTCCTAACGCTTTCTCTGAGTTCCTCTTCCTTCCCTTTTGCCAAAGGAGTGCAGTTTAATTCATGGCAGTTAAATCCATTAATTATGGTATTTCAATCTACTGTTCTGGAGGAGGTTTTAAATTACAATCTATATGTAGTTAGGGGCACATCATAAACAGTCACAGGAAAGAATCCCTTTAAGCTGACCCTGCTACTGTCATTAAGGCTAGGGTTGTTTTGTAATTACACAAAATATATGTATAAGGAATCTGCACTAGAGTAGAGGCTTTCTAAAAGCTATTAGATTCTCATAACATGGTCAGATAGCCACAGCTTGAAGATTGAAGTCATTCCTCCAAACCTACAAGCCTGTGTATGAGAAAAAACACTAGACACAGGCTAAAAGAATGAATCAATGGCCCTTGCTTCTGTGCAATTTAAAACGTGTTTTCTGTGTAACATAATCCCTCTACAGAAGAAGCTTTGACATTAACATACTTACCTGACCACCAGCCTCCTGAAATACTCAGTTTTTCTTAACCCAGGGAGGCATTTGCAATTAGCTAGACCACTAACAACAACCTGAAAACTGGTTTGAGTGATCAGCCTCTGACCTAATTGCTCACAGCTCAAGATGCTATAGGAAGAAGAAGAGAAGATGCAAAAAGTCTGTGCATCAGCACTGTCAGCTTCACAATGGGGCTTATTTGGCCACAATTGGAAATATCATAGTAGTCATTCATTTTGGCAAACCACGAATCTCTGCCTGTAGTCATGTTCTTACATGCCATTGGCTGTCTCACAGGATGAACTCATCTGCTACATAATGGATTCTCAGACTCCTCCACACTTGCTCTCAAGGTGGGAAAGCTAATAGTGGCCCCTCTGGCACCCATGGGTGTCATGACACAAACTAATAAGAATTACAGGTCATCAGTTAGCAACCATTCTTGTGTTGGGCATTGTTTTTGACATGCAGAATGTGATCCTTCAGATTACAGAGAAACCTAGAAGATGATGGAGCCCTAACATGCAGAAAGACCCTCTTCCTTTGTCTTTTTGTATTTTTATCCTCCGATATTCTTCATTTATGAAGTTATAAGAATAGTCATATAGCTGCTTTGAAAAAGACAGATCCATGGGAAACAATCTAAGGTGAAAAGTTAAAAAGCATACAAACAAGCTTCTGGTTAGCAAAAGACAAGACACAGAATGGTTTGTGATATTGTATCATTTGCCAGTGAGTGAGATTGTCTCCATCTACCCCTGTGAGTGATCTCTTCCAGTTATCATTTCAAGGACTCGCTCGTATTTTCAATATTGTCTACCTTTTACTTGAAAAAGTCGGCTGATTCCTTTCCACTGTTATGGGCCCAGGTATATGGGCCCATAATTGCTCCTTGGGAGATGAATAACTTTTGGCAAATCTTGTGTTGATCTATATAAATTAGCATAAAGTGTCCTCTCTTTCAATTCCACTTCTACGGAAATAGTCAATACCTTCTTGTCACTGTATTGAAAGAAAATGACAGTATTCACTGGCATATGTGTGACACGGTATAAAGGATAAAACACTATTTAATGTCACCTTCTATTTTGGGGGCACTGAGTTAATCTAAGCTTGATTTAAAGTAAAAGTTAAGGTTGAGCTACCATACCACCTGTTTGTGGTACAGCTTTATGTTCCTACCCATAAATTTTCTCTAAAAAAATTTTCTTCCCAAACAGACAAGAAAGATGAGGCCAGGGAAGACAGAGTCTGCAGCCTGATTCTGTTCCAAGGGTGATAAACACAGTGTCTTCTGATGGAGTCTCTATGTCATTAAAGTCTTTATCTGATGTCAGTCAATGAGTAATTGGGTGACTGGTAGAAAGTCTTCCTGCTCCTTTAAAGCAAGTTTCTAGCTACTCTTTCATTTAAAACTGTTATACATAGTTATTTAAGTTCTGGAAGCCTAGCAAGAAAGAAACATTGTTAAAGACATTGGTGTGAACCATCAATTCTCAAAACAGCTTGATCATCAAGGGTTTCGGGTTCTGCCCCTCCTTCACTCTGATCACAAATTTTGTTTCCAAGTTGGTAGGTATATTTTCTTCTTTTTCAATGACCACTTCTCTCTGATAAGTTTGTGCACACCATTGTTTAATAGAAAGGGTTGTTGTCCATTTGTTCAAGAGCTGAGAACACTGTGGTGAATGCAAGGTACTTATTTTTAGATTTGAGGCTCAGATCTAACGGTAATTTCAGATAATCACTGTGACCTACAGACATTAGGGTCTGCTGTCTGTCAGACCAACAGTTCTCTTGTAAGATTAAGCAGAGACGTCTGGAGATAGTGCATCTGAGGAGTGATTTTATGACCCCAATCTTCTTGTCTTTACTCCTAAAAGTCTGAGCTTAAGGGATGTGTCTGTAGGCCAGCCTTGCAGAAGTGCCATCTTGTGTGTTTGGAGAAGTGATATCATTTAGAAACTAATGCTGCCCAAATTATGAATGATGGTAAATTCCTAATAAGTCAAAATTTTTCTAAAGCCCTCATTTGGGTAGATTTTTTTTCCTGGTCAGCTGAGTATTTTAGAAGTTCTACTACATTTCTGGATCAAATGGAAACTTCCTTTGTTCCATTTTGGCAAGCAACCCTACCCATGAGAAGAGCTCAAATGAACATCATCTTTTCTAGGTTTGGAATGTCATTGAGATAAACGAATGGATTAGGAGGATGTGGAGTGTCATGGGAGGAATGACCTTTGGGGCATCTGTCTTGTCTGTGGTCTCTCATGCTGCCTCTCTCTGCTTCCTGACTGTCACGTGGCAAACAGCTTTCTTCTGCCATGCCCTTTCACCATGACAATCTCACTGTGGGCACAAAAGTCTGCTGACCATGCAGCCAACCTTCTGACACCAGTGTGATTATCCTTGTTGACCATGACCTTATGTTTAACACATTCTCTTTTCTTTCTTTAGCATTTCAGATGAACTGGTGGCCTTTTGACCAGATTCTTCATATCTCTTAGGTTTTTCTGTTTAATTCTCTCCTCTGTAGGCTTCAATTTCACTATCCTTATCCTTGGCTCCTCTTAATGAACATTTCTCCATGAATAGAGCAATTTCAGGAACAAAGCACACTCTGACTTTCCTGGCAGTAATAGTTGCTTGAGTGTAAAGCAGCAGCAGTGAGTGACAGCAGGAACTGTATGGGCAACTGCCTTCAGTCCCGGCACCAGAATAAACCCAGGTGCATTTGGCCACAGTGTGCTTGATATCAGAGCACACTTCCCTGATATCCTGGCTTGTGGGGTCGATGCCTTTTATTTTCTTGACATCTGACCCCCACTCTAGAGAGATGTCAGGAGGCTTAGGTCAAAGCCATTCTTCTGGGTAAAGTTGGGTTTGTGAATCATCTGGTCTCCCATGCCATTGCAGTGGAAAGCTTGTGACAACCCAGAGATGAAAACATGCATGCACTTCTGACCCTAGAGCAGCCCAGATGCATACAATAGATCATGTATCAAAATGGAATCCGGGGTCTCACAGGGAAATAATATCATATCCTTTCCCAAAGCAAGGTTAGGTGAGGATTTCAGTTATTTTTCTAAGCATCTAAGGTCTCTGAGGATTTTAGTCCTTGTTAATATTAGATTGCCAATATGTAAACTATCATTGTTTGCATGGACTATCCTATCTTCTCTCAGCCATGCTCCCTGATGCCATGAAAACTCTTTCCTTTATCTACAGAGATGGCTCACAGATACTGGGGTCTTTTGTTCCCCTTCCAATGATATCATCCCAGTCTTGTGAATATTACAGTTTCTAGATTTTCTTTCTGACTTCCAATGTTCTACAGTAACCTACCTCAAAAGTGAAGCTATGCACTTGTTACTTGGCTTCTGCTGTGTCGAGAAGGATGTGAGTTCTGGGTATAATCAGTCAGCCACCGTGAATTTCTTATTTCTTTTAAGGCCAGAGGATTCCAAAGACTAAGTGGTATGGTTATAAGGGGGAAGGGGCATCAATTCTACAGTGGAAATTAGGGGGAAAATGGCAGAAGCATTTTATCATCCTTAGATAATACCTTAGGTTATAGTGCTAAATCTCTTTGTTCATTTATGGATTTCTGGGTTTCTGAAAATCGTTAGCTCTCACAGGAAAATAATGAATCCAGAACAGATGATCGTCCTTCATCCAAGAAGAACTCACTGTTACATGGAATCCAAAAGAAAGCCTCATATGCCTTACTCACTGGCCTCACATGCGTTTTATATAAAGAAAAGAGAAGAGAGAGAATTAAACAAGCTCCATCTGTAGCCTGTGTGCCTTCTAATGCAGAAGCAGCATTGTTAGGTGGCATCTAAGAATACCTTCCTCTCATTTTCAAGAGTGAGACATGATTGTTGCTTTCTCCAGAAAGTGGCTCTCTCCTCCATCCCAAATTCATTCCATCCATCTCTCCTTCTGCCACACTGTAGAGATGGGTGTTTCTTAACATAACAGTCCCTTTACCATTCATTTCACAGAAAAGATTATAAGCCAGGTCAATGTAAAGGCCTCACATAGCCATGCTCACTTTTGTACAGTGACACATTTTTAGAATAAACTGAAAAATGTCTCAAGTGGGGATATTTATTAATAACATGACTCAGAAGGTGGAAAACTGAGACAAAAATAAGTAAAACTTTTCTGTTCCCAGGGCAACCAATAGGATTCGGTAACCATATCATGGGTGAAAGATACCAAATTAGCATCATGGGTGTTAGACTGCTGTGGAGGTCCCAGGAATAGTTGAATCTCATTACATGCCAGAAGTGTTTAATGTTGCATTTTTAGCTCATTTTCCAGTTATGGGTGATGACCCATCCTATATCACCGAAGGACCAGTAGCATCTGCCATTAGCCCAGCCTTGAGATAAAAGTACCCATTTAGAATGAAGTACAAGAGGCCCTCAGGTAGAAACCTGGATCATATGTTTCTTCTTCATAGGCAGAAAGTGAGCAATGCTGATAGGAAGCTGGGAAATACTGGCATATGTGTACAACTTGATAGAATGCAAAAGGGGGTGGGGAGATGGTACAGCAGAAAAATGCTTGCCTTGAAGCAGGAGGGCCTGATTTGGATCTCAGAAGCTGACTGTGGTAGTACACTTACAAACCCAACTTGAGGGAGGTGGACATGTGTCACTGGAGCTCACAAGCTAGCCAGCTTAGTCTGATTGGTGAGTTCCAGTCCAATTAGAGACCCTGTCTCCCTCCCTCCATCCCTCCCTTCCCCCTACCTACCTGCCACTTTTTTCTCTCTTCCAGTCCCTCTCAAAATAAAAATGGAAATAATAAAGTACGGTAACAAATACTTTCAGACTGGTTAGAATAAGTATTAACAGGACAGTGTGTGTGTGTGTGTGTGTGTGTGTGTGTGTGTGTGTGTGTGATCTGAGATTTCTCATAGAACTTGAGCCCCTTCCTGATCAGGTAATAACAAGTTGATATTAAGACAGCAGAAAGCCTCCGGCAGAGTTGTTGCTGATTACCTTACAGTAGGAAGATAGAGGCTGATACCCAAATTCCTCAACTTCAGGCCTTAAAGGTAGAACACCACTGGATTTTTACTGTATCCTTCAAATGATTTTATTTTGTTCTCTTTTCTAGAAAGATCACCCAATAGCTCATCCATAGGGTTGTGCAAGGTAGCATCCAACCCTACCTGAGAGGGGTCCCCACATAGTCGTCACAAGTCCACAGGAATAATAAAAATATTCATAGCAACTTCATGATTGAAAACCCCAACTAAAAACACACATTCATCTATAGATGAATGAGAGAGCAAAATGCATGATTTTTTATATAAATACATTAGATTTTTAAATATATAAGACTCTTAACTAAGCAAAATGTATGTTCCAAATAAATTACCAAAATATTTTCCAAACCAGTACTGTTGTTTACAGTCCCAATAGCTACATCGAGAGTTCTGGAAACCCATTGTCATTATCAATGTTTAGCACTCATTCCCCACCATGCTGATGGACATACAACCTCTTATGGCTCAAATTGTATTTTCAGGAATGAACAATGGTTTTGAATAATTTTTCTGAGTCTGTAATCATCACAGTTATGCAAAAGCTGTAAGTTGTAGGAATTCCTCGTAATCTTGACAATGAATCCCTTCTTAGAGCAGGCTCTGGCAACACTTTGTTCTGTCTGCTACTTTCTGTGCTATTTTTATCCCAAGGTGTCCTTGGAGCAAATGCTCGAGGTTTTTAGCTTAATTTCTAGTGTGTGTGTGTATTCGTACATCTTTTATGATTTTTATTTTAATTTATTATTAATTCTTTGAGAATATGGTACATGCTTACAATGTATTTAGACTGTCCTCAACCCCTACTCCTCCCTAAAGCTCCTTCAATACCTACCCCACCCCTTCTCAATTGTGTCCTTTTTTATAATAACTAAGTCCTGTTTGTGCTACCCACAAGCTCGTGGATATACCACTTGAGCATGGTCTACCTAATAAAGGCTGTGCCCTTAATGAAAATGGACTCTCCCTCCCCTAGAATCTATCAGTTGTTCATATCTTCAGCTAAAGGTGAGTCTCATCAGCTCATTCTACACCCTGTGCCACTTAGAGTTGCCTGGCTTGATCTTGTACATGAAGCTACAGTTACTGTGAGGTCATGAGTGCACAATTCCGGTTGTGTCTGGGAGAAATGACTTTACTCTAGTCCTCCTGGATCTCCAGCTCCTACAATCTTTCTGTCCCCCTCTTCCACTATAGACCCCAAGATTCTGGAAAATGGGTACAATATAGAAGTTCACTTAGAACACACCACAGACATTTGTTCTTTGTACTGTGACCAGTTGTTTGTTCATTAACCATCATATACTGCACAAAGAAACTTCTCTGATGAGATCTGAGGCCAGCAATAGTCTATGGGTAGGGACAGTTTGATGCTATGTCAACTTAGTTTAATAATCGTAGGAGATTCACCACTGGAGCCTATGAGTTCCCCAAGCATGGGTTTTTAAAGTATATTTACAGTTGTAGGCATGTCTTTATCTCTATGAACAAGCATTAAATCCAGTCAGAAGCTGATTTAGTACCCAGACAACATTTGCGTCACTATTGCATCTGTGTGGCATATCTTGCAATGTGTATCAGTAATGTAACTCACAGGGTTCACATCTAGGCAATACTTTGGATGACATTTAACCCAGCAGCACACATAGCACCTTCTAGTACTATGAGAGCTAGCCAGAAGGTAGGAGCTTCCTGACATTACCAACTTACTTTCTTCGTGCCCTGTGAGCAAGGTGAGTGATGTTTTCAGCAGTGGGATCTTACCATCAAGTTTGGTGGGCAACTGAGAGCAATAACAATAACATATATTGTTATGGACATTTCCAGGACACCTATGTTCAACAAATCAGGAGTTAAGTATCCTATATCTGGCACCGGGCCTTTTATATGGCAACCTGTAGCTTCTAGAAGGAGCATAATTGTCTGTGTCAGGTAACTTCAATTAAAGGCTTTTATATGAACATTAAAATATATTGCTTCCATGGAGACTTTAACTCAGACACAGTTACAAAATATTTACTAATCATATACTAAGACATCAATTCATACACTGTATAAATGTACTAATTTCTGTATAGGAGAAATAAAGAAAATGATAGAAAGACATATTAGTGTTTGAATATAGGAAAGCCAAACACGTCAGTGCACACCTAGAATCTCAACACTCAGGAAGCTAAGAAAGAAGGATTATGACATCAAGGCCAGCCTAAGATATGAAATGAGATGCTGTCTCAGAAAAAATAAATTAATTAAAAAGAAAGAAAGAAAGAGAGAAGAGAGAAAGGGAAGAAATCTTAAACACATTCAGAAAGGTATCACTCACTGTTTCACTGTTTTTCAAGAACAGCAGTAATTCTAATTACTGTATATAATATATTAAGGCTATAAACTGAAGACTCAGGTATAGAATCTACTACTACTTGGGTAAATGAGCATCTGAGCATTGTGTCAACCTGATTTCTAAATATTTATGTTTATATCTCAAAATCAGACCTGCTCTCAACTGTTATCAAAGAAGCTTCTTTTTGCAGTGGGCAAGATTAGTGCAGAGACTCACAACTGGACAAAGGTCATAGAGTAAATGATTAGAGTGCTCAGCCCTAAATTGTACATGTATATTATCTCTTACAATGCTCAGCTAATTTCACAGAAGATGAGTCAGAAAGAATTGAAGAATTGGAGATTGGGTAAGATTGTTCTGAAACAATGTCTTCTGGACATGAAATAGTCCTTGTACTCATAAATTCACTGAAGATATGGTTTCTTACACAAGACCTCCACAGTATTGGACCATGACTGTTGAATCATGCATGAGGGTGGATCTCAGAAGGCCCCACTCACAGGAACTATCTGCAGTCAATGGGTTCTTGGGGAGGGGATGCTATTATCTTCAGTGGTCTAGCCACTAGTTAAGTTGTCATCTCAGTAGAATACTTCTTGCTGGGAATAAGAATGGCTTCAGCCTTACTAAGGTGATAGGAGAGGGTAGTGGAGGGTGAACACTCAGTATATCTGTCTATGAAATATCAAGCAGTTAAAAGGAGGATATTCTCTCCATGTCAATAATTTGGTTCAAAAATTAAATTAATCATAAACAACGCTAGCAGCAACTTAGTTGATAGTTGATGTAATAAAATTAGTATGATTCAAAAATAGAAATCTCCAGGTAACCACAGAAGGGATTATATGAAAATTTATAATTAAAGGATAATGGAGAGAGGAATGTAAAATATAATTCAGTGTGATAGAAAATAGAACTAGCAGAAAAAGAGAGAATGTAAGTATTAATAGTCCACCATGAATCTTATGAAATATAGTATATAATTTTATTCATTTCTTCCAAAGTTTGCGGTCATAGTCCCTAATGCATCATCCACTAATAAGCTATATTCATCCTAGCACAGTGTTTTCATGCTGTATGGCTGAAGGGGGGTCTTTTTACCCAGCCACTGAGCTTTAAACTTCACAGATACAGGCATCAAGACCAGCATACTCTTTTGTCAGACTTGTCACTCAGGATTTATGTGTTGATCATAGATAAAAGTAGAACAGAAAAATAAACACATTGTGCTCATTAACCCTCCCATAATTATGATGTCACAGTAACCCACAGATCTTAATAGTATAGAAAAAAATCAAGGTCTTAGTGCTCAGTCATGCAGTGTGACAACACAGTCAACACCAGCCTTGCTCCATACTGTCTTCATCTGTGATCCCAGCCAAAGGAAGAGCCCTTATCTAAAGCAGTCTCCTTCTCAGGGCAAAATGGGAAGAGTGATTACAAACCAATAGGTCTTAAATCATCTGTTCCAAAATAGCACAGGCTGTTTCATTGGCCAAAACATGTTGAAGAACCCATGCCAGTATCAACACTGTAATGATTATTACCCTCCAGCAGAGACAGGCCATCAGGGTGGCCTGAGATGAATGAGACCTGAGCAGGAGAACCTGACTATCTTAAACAAACATGGTAATCCACCACAGGCATGCTAGTTCCTAACCAGTGTATTTTAGTTACATCATCTCCAGACATAATCTGGAGATTATCTTAGTTCATATGCAAATGTCAGATCAAACTGATTCTTCTCGAAGATTAAGGTTAACCAGACTCTGTTCCTGTTGTCTTTCTTCCCTTTATATTGTCATCTGCTCATTACTGTAAAACATATTATCCTGATTTCTAAACTAGGTATGTTTATATTTGTAACATACAGATATTTTGATTCAAACATGAGTACCAATCTATAGCTTAAAATAAACAACCTTATTTTTTTTTAAATAAACAACCTTAAAAAAAAAAAAAAACAGTTTTAAGCAATGGATAAAAGAAGTTGACAAGCAATAAAAGCTGTTTGCTGATGAGCTGTCATTCATTCATCACAAAGAGGTGAAAGATGAGGAATTCCCAACTGAAATCTTCCACCTGTTTATTCAGATATTAACATGGAACAGTTTGAAGACATGGACTGAAACAGAGAGAAGAAATGTCACAAGCCAGTGCTTATTAAAAGGGTGAGATACAAATATACCCATTAGTGATCTTCAATGATGAGTCAAGATACATAAAACACCTTCAAAACACTACCCTACATTTCATACACTGTTGGTAACCATTGGATGAGGAGGTAGGAAGGAGCCCTGCAGCAACAACAGTGACAGTGGAGCCTCACACATACACTGTCTTTGTAGACAACCAAGGAGATGCATGGGAGCCCTCATCTCAACTTGCATCCCTTTTTACTATAAGGAAAACTGTCCTCACTATCTTCCTTTTATATGAGAACAGAATGTTGTGACCTTAAGGGATTTTCCTGAGGTCACACAGCTATTTAGATATCCTAATGTTATTGTGTGATAACACAATATTTAGTAATGGCTCTTCTATCATTCTCTTGGAATATGTCCACTAAGATAAAACTTTCAGCTTCAATTTAATGGCAGTGTACCAGTTGAAGTTTTTATCTCAGATTCCTTCCAGTTACCAATACTAATTTTGGGCAACGAAGCTTTTTTTTTTTTTTTTTACTTTTTTAAAATTTTAATTTAATGCTTTAAATGAATTTTAACATTAAGACTTAGAAACAAATATTTTGGTCAAATAATTCATGTTTAATGGGTGAAGTCAAGTACTAATGTCTTAGAGACTATTAATTGTTTTAATATATCAAAGGACACTCTTAGTGAAGGATGGCCCAGTAGTCCTTTTATGAATACAGCAAGGATCTTTCATGTCACCATGAACTTAATATTGCCTCTTGTGTTTTCCTTTGCAATCTCTTTGATTGGATTATGTTCAAGGATATAGGGGCCTCTTGTCTTTTGAGTTCATCTAAGAGTTCATTTTCCAGCTTTGACCGTTGAGCTCAGGAATTTCGGCAGCAATTAATCAGAACTATCCATATCGGAAATGCCATTAATCTTTACCAGACAGAAGCGATTATGTTTGCAACTCCACTTCAATGTGCTCTTTGGAGGTAGGATTTTACCATTTTGCAAATGTTTTGAAAGGGAAGTCACAGCTTTGAAGTAAAACGGAAGAAACAGTCCTAAAGAGTTAGAACAAAAATCTGAGAGTCATTCAACTGGTCCTGGAAGGAAACATTTGTTTCTGCTACAGGTTGTAAGAACAGTCACTTCAGGCTTGAATGCCATCCAAGCTTGCATGAGGCATATGGTTACTTATGGCCCAGGTTCCAGCCCTCAGCCCTTCCTTGCCCTCCCCACCCCTACTCCCCCACCATGAGCTCATTTCTTCCTGAACTCAATTATCACCTCAATGCCTCAATATGGATGACTCATGGATTCACTTACCCACCACGTATTGAATTCCCACTGCTGTAATAACCATCATCACGATGGCTTCCATTTGTTGAGGTTGCAATTCTTCCAACCCCTGAGCTAATGCTCCCTCTCCATGGAGAGGGTGAGGAATAGTGGTTAGGATGCCATTGGGCTCTGAATACCAATGCCTTACAAATCCTCACTCTGCTACTTACACATTGAGCTGCTAAAGACAACTTAGGCAGTTCTCTGGGCCTCTGATTTGCCTCCCATCAAAGGGTATGAAAAGTCAGCCTTAGATGTTTTGGTTTTTAAATTAATTATATGGATTAAAATTGATTAGAATTAATTATATGAATGAAGAGATTTTATGTAAAATGTCTTAGTACCTTATTTCTAGTAAACTTATTAATAATGCTGATTTAAATAATTGTGGATTATTGCCTTTCTCTTTTATATAATGCCATAATATTCCTAGGATGTAGGTACATTTTTATCTAATTTTTAAAACATGAGTATGTTCTTAATCCTCATGATGAGGGCCTCTCAAGATTATGGCCTAAAGGGAACAATACATTGTTACAAAATATAACCAACCTGTAAGAATAATCATATACGGTGACTATGGTAACTATAGGAACATTAGTAAGTATTGGAGTTATAGATCCGTATGGTCTACCTGTATCCCTGCTCTCATCTCCTGTTCAGGGTTATACGTTAGAGCTAGAAATACAGTAAAAACAAAAGCACGAGAAGACTAGCATTTATCACCTAGGGCATTCACCCTTCAGGGACTTCAAGGAATGGGGCATGACTCAGTGGCACAGGCTGAGCTACATTCTTTTGAAGTATACATTGATCATCCACCACCTTCGTTACTTATCTGCTGCTATTTGGGGGTCAGTTCTTTGAAAGTCTCAAACTCGATAAATTCTTTATGGTGTTGTAATTAATCAGAAACATCCACTCTGGAGCCATCTTCATTGTTTGCCAGATGGAAGCAGCTCTTTGTGAGCTAAACTTAGGTGAGATTCACTATTTGGGCAATGTGTTGTGGACAAAGACAAGACTTTGAAGAAGTGAGCAAAACAATCCCCCCTCTGTGGGTTCAGTTAGAACAAAGCAGCAGGCATTGTTGATCAGTCCCTGATAAAGGCTATCAGGTTTGAGAACCTCCTGCCTTCATCCTTCCTTAAGGAGCGGCTGCTGTCTGACAGCATCCCTAGGACCGATGCCTCTCATCCTGTCCTGAGCTAGGTCTGTCCCTCATGCAGGCTACTGTAGCAGCATAGGTTATTGTGCCAGAGTTATGGTTAACTTGCCATTACTTCTACTCCATAGACTAGATTTCACAAAAAATTGCCAAGATGATGCTTTTAAAATAGAAATCAAATGTGTCATTCTAGAGTTAGCTAGCCTTTCCACTGGACTTAGCAAAGTTTACCTCTTTTATGTAATGGCCCAGACTTCTGAACTATTCCAAAGCAAGCTCCTTTCCTCCGGCCTAATCTCCCTCTGCTAGGCTGTTATCCATCCTATTCCTCCTGCGTGGCCACCTATACTACTAAGAAACCTTAGAACAGTGGTTCTCAACCTGTGGGTTGTAACCCCTCTGAGAGTTGAGGGATACCTAAGACCTTGAAAAAATTACAGTCACATTATGATTCATAAGAGTAGCAAAACTACAGTTATGAAGTAGTAAAAAAATAATTTTATGGTTGATGGTCACCACAACATGAGGAACTGCCACACTAGGAAGGTTGAGAACCACTGCCTTAGGACCTTTGTCCTAGTTATTTATTTAGAAAGGTCCTTAGAGACCTAGCTAGGGTTGGCCTCACTCTTGCTGTCACCTCTCTTTTTCAGACGTATCCCCAGAAGCTTCCTTCTCACTGAAACTCACCTGGGTTACCAAGTTAAATATAGCTTTCATGAGAGTGAGTACTTAGATACTCCTGGCCTTTTAACTACGGTCAGCATCTAGGTGGCGTTGAAACCAAACCAGGGCATGTTGTAAAATTAAAGTGGATTTCAAATAATTAAAGACATTCTAACTATGCTGGGGCAGTAGGAATAGATAAGCCTTCCGTGGACAAACAATCCCCTCAGTTAAGCTGTTCTCAATTTCTCCTTAGCACTTACTACCTTCAACAGTGGCCAGCATTTGCCTGTTTCTTGTGTGTATTAGTTTGTTAACTCCCAAAGCACTGTGAAAGGATGTAAATCTATTATATGCTCACAGTTTCTAAAGGCCTGAAATATCTGCCACTACAGGAGGCTCTTAAGAATCATTTGTTCAATGGAGTGAATAAACAATACTTCTTTGAAATCAAAGATGATCTCAAAACTTCCTCCAGTGTTTGAGAATGAGAATGTTTGATTCCTTCAAACAATGGTAAAAGGTAATGTGTTAAAATTTGAATTGATCCTATGGAATTCTGTACTGTTTGTTGTTTGGTGGCAGGGTCTTCCAGTGTAGCACATAGTTCTTCTATCTCAGCCTCTTAAGTGCTTGAATTATTTGTGTGTGCCACAAGGCCCAGATGTGACGTGTGTGTGTGTGTGTGTGTGTGTGTGTGTGTGTGTATAAAACATGAGTGTGGTATGCATGTAATGTATGTAAATGTGTGTGTGTGATGCTTGTGCATGTGTATGAGCATAGATGAGCCCATGGTTTACATTAGATATCCTTCATTCACTCTCTACTTGGTTTAATAGTGCAGGGTCTCTAGATTCTGGAGCTAGTCATTTCCTGCTCATCTATCTAGTCAGCTTCCCCCAGAAATCCCCTGTCTCTGCCTCTTCAGTGCTTTGATTACACAAAGGCTACCATATCTATCCAGCTCTTATGTGAGCTCTGAGGACCCAAAATTTGGTCTTAGTGTTTATATGTCAAATCTTTATTTCTGAGACATTTCTCCATTTTGAATTCTAGATTTGTAATTCTGGATCTGAAAGGTATAGTATGGATTATCCATTTCTATCTTCCTTCCTTCAAAAAGCAAATGACTATATCAGGGCTATCAAGTGATTCTCCTGTTCTCTACTCTCAACTACCTCTGACTGCCTCCCCTTTATATTTACAAAGATAAGATATAAGTTCCTTCTTAAATCTGTTTACTTCTACCTTTACCCCAAAGTAAAACTCACATTCACAAGAGATTCTTAAGTACATTAACAATATCATTTGTGTCTACATATGTTCTAGAAATGTACATGTCTCCTTACATATATTCACCTCATAGTCCACAGTTTCACTTACTTGTTTCCTAACTATTGTTAAGCCCAATTTGTGTTTGTTTGTTTGTTTGTATCTGGGGCTCTATTATCCATCTTTGGCTTCCCAACAGCTAACATGACACTTGGAACTTGGAGTACATTGTTTTTGCATTCATTGATCTGAATTAAGTTGCATTTGACTTCATGACAACTGATCTTTCTCTACCCAGTGCACCCATCCAGTATGAGCTGTGTGGTGTATCATTTCACTCTAACACTGTGAGTTACAGCATTGTGCTTTTAATAGTACTTTCTGACAATAGTTTTGCTTACTAATACTTTATTTTCTTCCATTCTAACCCCACTCCTGACACTAAATAACACCAGCTCCCAGTTGTCACACTAATGCTGTGTTCTTTGCTATATTGCAAATATTTAACGTAAGCTGGGTTATTTTTATTTTAAGCTATATGTGCAAGTATATAGTGGATAGGGAGATTGGAGGATAACCTGGCATCTCAGTCCCTACCTTCTACCTGGTTTGAAACAGATTCTTGTTTACTGTTGTGTACACCAAGCTAACTGGTCCATGAGCTTCTGGGTATTCTCTTGCCTCTGCATCCCATGTTTCTATATGAGCTCTGAGATTACAGACAACCACCCATTTTACCTGCATTCTGGAAACTTGAGCTCAGATCCTCATACTTGCACTTCAAGCATTTTACCCACTAAGCCATCACTTCAGCTCCTAAATTTAAGTTCTTTAAATTAAGTTCTTTAATTAAGTTTCTCTAGCTTTTAAAATTGAAACAATTTAAAATGAATTTGAAGCTATCAAATATAATTATTTTACATGGAATCCTCTGCCATTATACTATGCCATAATATATGTCATATGTGCATTATATCAAACATGCTGTACTGGCTAGTTTTGTGTGTCAACTTGACACAAGCTGAAGTTATCACAGAGAAAGGAGTTTCAGTTGAGAAAATGCCTCCATGAGATTCAGCGGTAAGATATTTTCTCAATTAGTGATCAAGGGGGGAGGGTCCATTGTGAGTGGTACCAGCTGTGGGCTGCTAGTTTTGTGTTCTATAAGAAAGCAGGCTGAGCAAGCCAGGAGAAGCAAGCAAACCATTAAGTGACATCCCTCCATGGCCTCTGCATCATCAGCTCCTGCTTCCTGACCTGCTTGAGTTCCAGTCCTGACTTCCTTTGGTGATGAACAGCAGCATGGAAGTGTAATCTTAATAAACCCTTTCCTCCATAATTTGCTTCTTGGTCATGATGTTTGTGCAGGAATAGAAACCCTGACTAAGACAAATTGGTACCAGGAGTGGGGTATTCCTGTGACAACATGACCATGTCTTGGGAGGACAGTGGAAGGACTTTGGAACTTTGGGCTAGAAGATCCATTCAGTGTTAAGAACTTTGTGGGATGTTGTTTAGGAGCTTGGAAGATAATGTTGAGAACAGTGCAGAAGATGGAGGCCTGGCTTGTGAAATTTCAGAGGGAAGATTAAAGACCCTTATCAGGGCCATTGCTAGTTTGATTTAAGATTCTGTGGTTTTGGTTAGCTGGGGCTTAAGAAATCAGCTGTGATTAACAAGGTACCAGAACTACTAAAGCAAAACCATTGCATTTCTGGGACTACTAATGCTGGTTAGCTGGAGCTAAGAAATTAGAGGTGATTAAGAAGAGACCAGCATCATTGGGATGAAATCTTCTGAGAAGTGTTTTCTGAGAGCACAGAGGCTGGGTTCCAGAGATAGCCAGGGTTGTACCTTGTGCTGTGGCAGGACTTGGTAATGTGTAAGAATCACCCAGGTGGTACTGGTTTTGAAGGCATGAAGGAGTCATGAACAGCAGCTGAGGCCTGGGCACTGTGAGAGGACGCAGAAGGCCATTGGTGAAGGTGCAGCCTCAGTTGCAATTGATGGCCCAGGACTAAAGTGGTCATGCAAAGGAGTTGAGGCTCTGGCAACTGTGAGAGGTCGTGGACGGCCATTGGTGAAGGTGCAGCCTCAGTTGCAATTGACAGCCCAGGACTGAAGGGGTCATGCAAAGGAGGTAAGGCTTGGCACCATGAAGAAAACCTATGAGAAGCTGTTGGAAAAGCCTAGTTGCAGTGGAAGACAGCAGTGCTTTGGAGATGCCAGTGCCATGAGATGACCACCAAGAACAGCAGCAGCAGTGGAGTACAGGCATCTGGAGCCTAGAAGACAAGGTGTGTGCTACAAAGGGCAGAGCTGGAGAAGTGACTCAAGCCATTGGAGGAATCTCGAAGATCGTGAGTGGATCTCAGACATTGGACAGTTGGAGTTTGATTTTGCTTTTGATTGTGACTGTGGCCTGATATTTTTCCCTGTTGAAGAAAGAAGGTATTTTAGTGGAGCCCACAGTTAAGAGACTTTGAATTTTTAAAAGACTTTGAATTCTAAGAGATTGGATGTTTAAAAGGGACTGAAATTTTGATGTGTAAGAATTTGCAAAGACTGTGGGACTTTTAAAGCTATTTAGATCTTGGGGATGAATAAGGAAGTAAGGGTCGAGGCTTATTGGTGATGTGTTTGTGTGTCAAGTTGACAAGGGGTCAATTGTACTGGCTAGTTTTGTGTGTCAACTTGACACAAGCTGAAGTTATCACAGAGAACGGAGTTTCAGTTGAGAAAATGCCTCCATGAGATACAGCTTTAAGGCATTTTCTCAATTAGTGATCAAGGGGGGGGAGGGCAGCTCTGTTGTAAGTGGTACCAGCTGTGGGCTTGTAGTCTTGGGCTTTATAAGAAAGCAGACTGAGCAAGCGAGGAGAAGCAAGCAAGCCATTAAGAGACATTCCTCCGTGGCCTCTGCACCATCAGCTCCTGCTTCCTGACCTGCTTGAGTTCCAGTCCTGACTTCCTTTGGTGATGAACAGCAGCATGGAAGTATAAGCTCAATAAACCCTTTCCCCCATAATTTGCTTCTTGGTCATGATGCTTGTGCGGGAATAGAAACCCTGACTAAGACACATGCCATACACGTATGTCAACATACATATAAAATATATGCATACTTACATATATGCAACCATGTATCAACTAACCACCCCCAAAATATGAATCAGATATTACCAAAAGATATCTTATTTGTTTCTATTAGTTTTTGATCCTTTAATATTTTGAGGCTCCTGAGAAAGTACACTGGGTATCACTGAACAGTTGGTCTATGGCATTCCATATTTTCTGGTTTGAGTTAACCTTAGTTTATCCAAAAATGCCTTTGCCATGTGCTTAATATCTTTCTACATTTAACTGGCTGTACCCAATTTATACTATATTTCCCCTTCTTTTTTCATACTTCTGAGCCTCCTTGGGGTCTAAATCTTTTGAACACAAAAATAATTAAAAATAACTAAAATATATTATACTATGCAGGCAGAACAGAACTATCCAGATTGCCACTGGCTGGAAAATATCTTACATTTTATCATTCACACATCCTTGTCCAGAGACTTCTATAATGAGAGAAGACAGTGTGAACTGGAAAGACTCTCCGGCATATAACAATCTGAACCCACTTTGGTCCATCAAAAAATAAATGGATAGCCTCTTGTTCCTCACCCTCTCCCAGAATGCTTCTTCCGTTCAGTGTAGAATCAGCTAATTCAAATGACAGACTCATGTGATTTAAGATGTGCTGACCCCTCCCCACCAGTAATTCCAAATTCTCCTCCATCCTTAAATCACCATTTCAATGAGGTATAAGTAGAAATTAGCTAACATTAGGGAAAATCGCAATGGCAAGTTTCTCTCCCCATTGCCTATATTATTGCAAGATGATCTTCATAAAGTAGAAAAGCCAATAGGGGTCTGCTGGAAGTTGTTGCCAGAGTAAAGTGAAGCGTTAGTTATGAGAAGTTCATGTAATCATTATGTATAGATGGGAAGGCTGTGAAACTAACCTTTCGAGCACATCCTGCTTACCTTTTGCTCAGACGACATTTGTATTTCAGCATGTCAGCAGGTTTGCATACTTTGGCAGAGCAAAGGTTCTTTATTCCTTTCATGACCATCCTAAGAGGAATTGTGCAATCCCAAAGATTATCACAAGGAATTCATGTTGGCATGAGGCCAAAGCAGAACAGTGCTTGCTGGAGGAGGCAAATGCTGAGCTAGATTCACTGCTGGAAGATTACATTCTGTGTTCAGTTTAATTTAGATTTTATAACTTTCCTGGGGCTCATGTAGCTTGGCTCAACTGGTTTAACAGATCAGTTGAAGTTTTAAAACTATCCAACATCTCAAGATTTCAACATGTCATTTTATTCAATTTCTTGGGATGATATATGTGAAGAAAAAACATTTTACAGATACAAAGATATCAACGCAGGACAAAATTCAACAAAAACATCAATAATAAATTACACAAGGCGTGAGTTTGTTCATACTTAGGGGCAAATGGAAGAAGAGAAAAGCAGTGGTGTTCATATACAAGTGAAGTAATGGTCTCCGAACGGTGGATTCCTCAAAAGTAATTAGAAAGCCATGGCATGATAAAGAAGATCAAGAAGAGACCTACACTCAAAAGTAGAGATGAGGATCAGGAAGCCGATTTGTTCCAGGGACTCAGTTTCTGCATACATCAAGTTTGAAAGGACCACAGATGATATATGTGGTGGTGTGGATAAGAATGGTCCCCATAGGTTCATATATTTGAAGTCACCATGGAGTGACACTAGTTGAAAGGATTAGGATTGAGAGGTGTGGCCTTATTCAAGAAAGTATGTCACTGGGGTTGCACTTCAGGGTTTCAAAAGCCCATGCCAGGCACAACTCTCTCCCCTTTTCCCTCTTTCCTTCTCTCTCTCTCTCTCTCTCTCTCTCTCTCTCTCTCTCTCTCCATCTCTCTTTTCCCTCTCTTCCTCTTCCTCTCCCCTTCCCCCCTCTCTCTGCTTACAGATCATGATGTAGCTCTCAACTACTTCTCCAGCACAATGCCTGCCATGCCTGCCACTGTGTTCTTTGCCTGTGAAACTGTAAACAAACCTGTGTTGTCTCAACAATACACAATAACTAAGGCACTGTCTTCTTTATGTTTTCTAAAGCTGTGATAAGCACTATCACAAAAGCCACTTGGAAAGTGAGAGGGTTTATTTCATCTTACATATCCAGGAAATAGTCCATCATTGAGGGAAGCTGGGGCAGAAACTCAAGGTTTCAAGGCAGGAATGTAGAGACAAGAACTAAAGCAGAGTCCATGGAGAGTCCTTCTTACTGGCTTGCTTGTATGACTTAATCAACCTGCATTCGTATGTAACCCAGAACCACATGCAACCCAGAACCACTTGCCCAGGGGTAGTACTGCCCTTCCAGTAGGTTGGAATCTCCCACATCAATAACAAATCAAGTAAACACACTACACACTCGCACAGACAATCTGATGGAGATATTTGATCAATTGAGGTTTCTCTTTTCAGACAACTCTATCTTGTGTGAAGTTGCAAAAACACAGCCAGGACAGATGCCAACCTAGATTGCTGTCTCCAGAAAAACTATCTGCCATAGGTGAAAGAGAATTTTTTTAAAAAAATACCAACAACACACACACACAAAACAAAAATATGCAAAAGAATTATTGCCCACCAAGCCAAGCCTCCAGAGATTACTGGAAGCAATACATTGCTAAAGAGAAGAATGTGCATAGCTAAAGGCTTTACAAAGAAATAAATGCAACTATTATCACTGAAATACAATCTACAGCTAAGAACACAAACAGCAAAACAGAAAAAAAGACTATAATCAATACAGAGCTTCAGCAATGACTTTAAATATTAATGGCTTCACGTCTCCGATCAAAAGACACATGCTAGCTAAATGAATCAAGATAGTAAAGCAAAAGGCAAGTATATTCTGGATGAGTCATCTGCACGTGTAGAACATTTCTAAGGGGAATACACCACTGATCCCTAGTTTCACTGTGACCAGCAAATGTAATACTGGCCATATGCATAGGATCTGGGGAAATATCTAGTCTCATAACTCAAGATCTGAACAAAAATAATGAGACTTCCAGCCTAACTAAAATTTTTTATTTGGATTATTAAAATCCAAAAGATGCAAAGATCACATAGTAATCAGGGAGCTTCATTTTCTGTCCCATGGGTAAACTAACATGTTCATGTAACTGAAAATGATACACTGAAGTCCTTTGTCTCTGGTCTCATCCTGATTTATCTCAACTATCTCACAACTGTGGGCAAATCTCTGTATAGTCATGTGGGAGGTGCTTACATATTCATGGTCATGCACATCTATGGTTACAGTGCATGAACTTGATGTCAGGTATCATCCTCAATTGCTCTTGTTTGTATACCCTATTCATTGATTAAGGATCTCTCAATCAAAACCAGATCTCACCAATACGGCTAATCTCAGAAGCCAGCATGTTCTGGAGACGTCTTGTCTTCCCTATTCCCAGGACAGAAGTATAGGGCTCCTGTCACACCCACCTATATATAGGCTGTGGTGATCCAAACTCCAACTCTCATGCTTGCCCACCAAGCACTTTTACTGCTGAGCCAAATCACCAAATCTTAAGTAAATTTCTAATGGAACTATTTTAGCTGCTTTATTATAATTATAGAATTCAGAGATCAAGCCTCTGAGGGCAGAGAGATAAGCCAGAATTATTTCTAAAAGTTGGGTATGGCTAACTCAAGTAGAGAGAGAGGTTGCTTTAAGATCAGGGCAAAGCAAAGGAGACTCAATGCTAAATGGAGGGGTTTGAGAAAGTCCACCTAGAAAGTGAGAAATTAATAATCTTATAATTATTTCAGAGTGAGTCAATGACTAGAATGTGCACATGTGTAAGTTCTGAATGAATCTCTGTACCTAAATATTGGATAAGTGCATGAAGAAATGAAGGCATGCCTCAGTCTTCAATGCTGAATTACATCTCTGATGGTTTCTCTAGTTTGTAATATTCTTACTAATTCTACTGGCCAGTTGTGATAATAGACATGAAACTAAAGGTAGAATACCTATAGCCAAAATGAGGGATGTAACTATGGTGACTACTTGAGGCAAAAGTACTCAGAGACCTAAGTCAAGTGCCCAGCCAGGCTTCAGACAAAAGAAGACACAATGGGGCCAGTATGGCTGAATAGCAAGACATATTTAGGCTGGGAGAAGATTGGGGCTTTGAAGCAGATATATCTACTGTACCAGCAGTGAGACTGGTTATTCAAGAGAATCATCTAATTCCTGTGAGATATCCAACTTCCCAGCAGGAAAGCCCATGCTGTGTAGTGAAAAGAACTGGTCAGCTATGGCCTAAACTTGAGATCCACCAAATATTCTATGTAACCTTGTATAATGACTTTTATTCTCTGGGCCTCAGTTTACCCATCTATAAACAGAAATTAAGTTGAATCACCACTCAAGGTAGTACCAGATAAATAAGTAAATAAATAATAATGAAGTAGTGTTCCAGAATGAAATAGTGAAAGAAGGTCTTTCTTGTCCCTTGGTATGTCTTGAGGAAATAAGGTTCAAATTATTATTACAGACAAGCCCTTTGCTCTATATTTGATTGCTTTTGTATTGAATCTGGTTTGTTGTTGTCTTGGTTAGTGTTCCAATGCTGTGAAGAGGCACCATGACCAAGGCAACTCGATGAAAGAAAGCATTTAATTAGAGGCTTACTTACAGTTTCAGAGGTTTAGCTACATGGCACTGGAGCAGTACCCTCTTAAGAAGCCTCTTAAGAAAGTCGCCAGGTGCTAAGCCCCTCTGCACACTGGAGCATAAACTCAAACTCAAGAGATATTAGGGAAAGGCAGAGCAGAGAGAAGCAGAAGCAGCTGAGCATATTCCAGTGAAAACAGAAGGTAGTGCCATTGGCCAAAGAAAGGCAGATTCCCTGTGGGCAAATCTCTGAACAATTCAGAAGAATCTAGATGTTCCTGTAGTTTAATCCCATACAGGACAAAGAGAGCTGAACTATGGGTTCACTTACTCTCGTGTTTTTATTTTACACTACTAACCCTTTGCCTCAAGTGTATACCCTGGTCCCCAACCTCTCAGTCATAATCCACAGACTCAGAGCCAGTATACCAGTTAGTGGCAGCTTAAGACTGAGCCTGTCCAGTTCAACCTTAATACTCCTATGTAGCTCAGTAGATTGCTTCCCCAGCATGCCAGAAGCCATGTGTTCAATTTTCAGCACATCATAAAATCAGGCACAGTGGTGCCTGCCTGAAATCCCAACATTGGCATATAAATGCATGAGGATTAGGAGTTCAAGGCTATCCTCAGCCACATAGGGAATTCAAAGTCAGCCTGGACTATGTGAGAAAAAAAATGGTATTATGAAAAAAAATTATTTAAATTCTTAATCTTAAGTATTTCTCCTCAATAAAGAGATGATAGATAGATAGATAGATAGATAGATAGACAGATAGATATGAAATCTTATTTCCATGGCAAAACAAATTATATCATATAGTAGAAAAAAACTAATCAGCTGCAGGCTAAACTTGAGATCTGCCCCATGTCCCATGTGACATTGGAGGGCTTTGCTTCATGGAGCTTCAGTTTTGCCATCTATAAACTAGGATTAAGTCACATCAGTTGATTCTTAGCCTTGTTCATTCCAGCTTTAGGGTACATCTGGGAATTCAAGATAAAGGAGTCTGGGCGTTGTGGTATCTGAGTGTGTGCCATTTTATGACAGTTTTCTCTCTGCAGTAGATCTCTATCATCTCTGATTCCACTCTGGGAACCTCTACCTCTGATTCCAGTCTACAGTAGCATGAGATGATGGAGATAATGCTTTGCCCTGATGTCTAAAATGGAATTGTGCCTCTCACCTGAGTCTAGTAATAAGAGATGTGGTGTATGCATTTGCTGTTCATTCTTCTGACATATGGGTTTCTCATTTCTAATTTAACTCCAGTCATTCTGAATTATCTCTGACATCTTTTAGATGTCTTACCTGAACCATCAATGTAATGGTACTTTGAAAAACAATCTTTCTCACATCCAACTCAGCTCTCACTCAGTGCATACAATAGACAGTTCCTGTTCAAAATCCCTAGCATAAATATTTTCTTGTTGGCTCTAGTCTGTAACTCTTAGATATCTGTCCATATGGACCTTCCCAAACATCTGTATAAAGGAACCAGGGTGATATTTGCAGGTCCAGGAACTCAAAGCTGTGGAAGTCAGCATAAGATACATTTAAAAAACTCTCTTCCTAATGGGCTCAGATTCTGGCCTGCTTTGATAGTGGATGATGCTAATATTTTCATCTGCAGCACCTTCCTCTGTCTATATTCAATAAAAGAGGGCCCCCACCCCATTTATCAACATCTAAGTGTATGAAAGGAAAATGTTCTCTGGGGTCTGCTTGATGTGGTTAAAACAAAGCAGCGATTGTACTAGGCAATCATTCAGCTGAAGGAAAAGGCATGATAAGAGGCAGCCTTAAGGTGGAATTTTTACATGTGGCAAACAGGTCTTAATTAGACAACAACAAACAAGAGTATGTCAGCAAATGGGTCCAATGCCACAGGAAGAATTAATCCCATGATGAAACCCTCAGAGCTAGAAAGAGAAACCCAGCATTTTAAATTTGTACTAAATTAACTCCAAGCCGGCAGCCTCTCCAAGACACCCAGTTTCTGAAGGCAGTCTGACTCTTTGCAGCCATCCTGCCAACTTCATTTCATCACCTCTCTCACTATCATGTATCTGGCCTGGCTAGCCGCTGGGTTTCTTAGGATGTATATTCAATATGACAAATACCGGGCCATGGAGATGACTTGGTTGTTGAAGCATTTGCTGGGCAAGCATGAGGACCTGGATTCGGATCACTAACACCAACATTAAAGATGGTTGTAGTATAGACCTGTATTCCCAGCATTTGAGTTCAGGGGCTCAAGAAGAGGCAGGCAGGAGACATAGCTGAATAGATCAGTTGGTGAGCCCCAGGGTTTAGAGAGACCTTGTCTCATAGAAGAAGAGAATGATTAAAGAAAGCCCCTGACTTGGCCTGTGGTCACCACATGTTCATGCACGTA
The DNA here is from genome assembly GCA_019843965.1 of Rhynchomys soricoides. Classification (NCBI taxonomy): domain Eukaryota; kingdom Metazoa; phylum Chordata; class Mammalia; order Rodentia; family Muridae; genus Rhynchomys; species Rhynchomys soricoides. The sequence goes on along the minus strand of JADRCH010000017.1, from coordinate 7,723,002 downwards.
GGTACATACACACACACACAAACACACACACACACACACACACAAACTTGCAAATTTACTGTGCTTGGTGGGTCTCTATGCGGCTCAGCAGCTAAAAATACTGGCTGCTCTTCCAGATGGCCTGGGTTCAATTCCCAGCACTCACAGCTCTCTTAGGTTCCAGTCACAGGAGATATGACACTGTCATACAGACATTCATACAAGAAAAACATGAATATGCATAAAATAAAATAGATAAATTATGAGAGAGAGAGAGAGAGAGAGAGACAGAGAGACAGAGAGACAGAGAGAGAGAAAGTCCTGTAGGAATAACCAGATAGGAAACTTAAAATTAAAGGCAGAACATTCCTAGAGCTGATGTGTAAATATATGGCACAGGAGTCATTTAAAATGTCTGTATCCCAGGCCCACACCATACCAGCAAATTAGAGTCTCTTCAGCAGCATCAAGCTCTATTTTAAACACTTTGGATAAAACTGAGAACAGAATACATGAAGTTTCCCTATGAACCAGGATCTCTGTTGAAAGTGACAGATAATCTAACTTTAGCTAGCTTAAGCTGAAAAGGAAATACTTTGACTCTAGTATTTGAAAAGTCTAATAGGAGAAACTAGCTGCAAGAGCAGTGGAACCTGGGATTCAAACAGTGACATTAGGGATCAGAGTGTCCCGTGTGTCAACTCTGTTTTCCTTTACATCGACTCTATTCTTAAGGTCAACCCAAAGTAGTAATGATAGTTTTAAAAAAATCTTACTGTGTTTCAGGAGAACACTTTCCTCAAGTGTATCATACCATCTTTAGGAAGATAATGGATAGGAAAAGTTATCTCAGTGTGCTCTGTAAAGTAAAAGAAAAAGTATCAGAAAGTTTAGCTAACCGATACCCTCAAAGTCACACAGTGCTGGAGCAAGATAGAAAGGAAAATTGCATCCAAGAGGGTCTAGCTGGTTATAGTTTCTGCTATCCCCTATTCTTACATGCTCAGAAATAAAGGAAGCGGATGAACTGCCATTTGCATGATAATTCAGAGGACCTGAGGATAGCTGTAAATACTTTTAAAACTACATTTTATTATAGGTGACAACGAGTCTCAGATTTCAATTGGGTTTTTTTTAAGAAATTGTAGTAGACCATGATTTCTGGGACTCCTACTTCACACAAATGAGAGCTTACATGCATGATTAATGTCATCAAGGAACATTTGTCAGTGTGACACAACTAGACTCGACAAGACACTTGAATGTTGAAGTTTGTCTCATAGAAACACTTGGAATACCCATGTAAGACTGCCATACTACGAAACACACACACACACACACACACACACACACACACACACTCACACACACACACACTGGAGTGATATAGTAATATATTCCAATAAACATCCCTAGCATGGCTGACCTCAAGGGAGATCAGCATAGTACTCATTCATCCAAACCAAAGAACTTTGAAAAACTGTAAATCATACAGTTAATAGCTGAAGTTTGAAACCATTTGTTACTAAGACTGTGGTAAGAGAAACATACCTGATATTGCTTCCAGTTGGCAGTGAACTCCATCGTTTCAGCATGGATTTTCCCTTTTCTCTAGCTGTTAAGGATTTCTGCAGTGAGCTTGCTGTTCATTCTTGTCCCTTCATTCTAAAATAACCCTCCTAAGAATTCGTCCCCTTCCCTTTTAAGGTTTTTTCTTCCATACTAGTTACTTTGGGTATTACCCAAAGTGATGTTTTCTTTTAAACTATCTGAAATTATTTTTAAAGGGATAAAAATAGATGTAACTGATAAGTACTCGAGCCACATGAGTTAAGCAATGATCAACAATGGAAAACACTAGTAAATAACTGTTCCTATGTGTGTATTGGGAAAACGCTCACCTTTGTTCTGAGTGAGCCAGACCTTATTCAAATCACTTAGGGGCATCTTATCTAACTCTCTCAACATGTTTTGGACAGTACCATGATATTCAATTTAAGAGATAAGTCTGAGGCAAAAAGATCTTGTGACTTGCCCAAAGTCTCACATTGAGAAACAGAGTCAGAGTACTGCCTTCAAAAGCCCACATCCTCAACACCTACGGAGAACACCTCCACATGTTGTTTGTTTGTTTATTTTGTTTGTTTAACATTAACCTATTTTGGTGCTGTGTATGAATTTAAAAATCAAGGAATTATCTTCCATGTACTCTTAATAATAGTCATGTTTATTTTGAAATTTTTATACATGTATAAAATATTTTTGACAGCTAATTCCCTTCAGCTCCCCTCCCCAGACCCACCAAACTGTTTCCCTTTAAATATTTGTCTTCTTGATTATCATCATCTTTGTCATCATCATTGTCATCATCATCATTGTCATCATTGCCCTCTTCCTCCTCCTTCTCCTTCCCCTCCTCCTCCTCCTCATCATCATCATTATCATCATCATCATCATGTTTCTAAGTCCACTTAGTCCTGACCACATGCACATGAGTGTGAGGCCATCCACTGCAAGCATAGGAAGCTTACTGGAAGCCACCTCCCTGAAGAAAAGTGACTCTGCCTCTCTGAAGTTGCCTGCACAAAACCTATACAAGATCAGGTTAGTCAAAATTCCAGCTTAAAGGGAGGAGTTCCTGAGGCCCTATCCCTAGCTTCAGAGCTATTGGAAGTTCTATGTATTTTTATGTAGGAGAGTTTTCTTCCATGTTACTATAGTATTTTGCCAAATTGAGGGTGATGAACCTTGCAAGTTAGAGAAAAATTCCCATGGTTCCATGCGTTGAGCTAACAGTACTTTCAAAACACATTTTTTTTTTTTAATTCAGATGCCTCAGACACCAAAGCCAGTTGGTTCATTAACTTCATTTTGCCATTTGACAGATATTATTTACTCTGTGTATTCTTAGTGAAATACAGTCCTTTCAAAGGGGGTCTTTTTAAAATGCTTCCCAAAAAGGAAATTGCCATCTAAATGTAGAGTATTTCACTGCATACAGGTGGTCCATGGGCTTTCTTTGTACAACTAATGCCTATGTGAATTCAAAACCTCCAAGACCATGCATACATTTGGTCTTGTTAACTAAATGAGCATTTCAAGGTGCCTACCCCCTTTTTAAGATTTATTTATTTATTTATTATTTGTGTGTGTGTGTGTGTATATATATATAACTCCTAAATTAAACAGTATAGTAAAAGATCAAAACTTAAAGTTGCTGTTTCGAATGTAGATTCCACCCTAGACTATTATCTCATTACATTCAGACATGGCCTACTTAAGAGGGAGGAATGAACCACAGACCAGCATCTTTTCCTGTCTTTTAAATACATCTCACTCCCAGGCCAAACTGAATCCCTGAGATATGCTGTTGGAATTGTCCCAGCCTTTCTGATGTGAGAACGGATTTCCATTCAGTCATGGTCATGGAACTTAAACAACCCAGCAATATGTGAAGCTATATGCTCTTGATCTGTGGCTATCAAGCAGGTTATGGCTTCAGAACTCTGCTCCAGTCCTTGTTCTGCCCTGTGTGGATTCACCTCTGGCTTCTTCCTGCCTAAACTGTCATTGCATGAGGGCAGAGCTCTTTGTTTCTCTCCAAACTCTTAGTGACAAACATGTTAGCAAAAAGATTTAGCTATGGTTCTTTTAAAAGCCTATTCTTACCATATCGTGCAAGAAGCATGTATTTTGGATATAAGTCCAGCCAAGAGAAGATACCATCAACAATAGAGCCCTCACCCTGCAGTTAATAAATCAAAATGTTGCCACGTGGTAAATAATGATTAGTCATGTAATCTGAACAAGCTGAGGGTAGAAGATAGAGCCTCCCTGACTCCCCTTTCTCTCTCTTGTCAGCCCTCTTCTCCCTGTGCCCCTTGTGTCAGAGCATCAGAACTGTTCAATCATGGTGATGAAGGTGGGCTCTGTATACCAGTGACTCCCTCTTTCCAAGAATAACAGAGTTCAAAAGAAGAAACACATAATTCTGTCTCTAAAAAAATTTTTTTAAGTAAACTCCATCCCTCCTGGTGTTGCAGAAAGCAGTTTCTAGTGGCAGAGGGACAAATCAGGGAGTTCAGTAGTTCTCCAAGGTTTGTCTTCAATCCTAGAATTCAAACCACAACAAAAAGCCACTCAAAGGACACCAAACTACAGTGTTCCCAAATCTGAGTTAATAATAAGGTTTCTGCCTACCCGAATCTTCTGGGTAGCAAAAAATTCTTCTGTAAATAAAAAAAAAAACACATGTCATATTTTAAATACATGTTCTTCTGTATCCCCCAAATATAATTTATGTTAAAATGAAATATTTCAAGAGAAAACAAAGAAGAATCCAGGGATTTGACTGCTTTCCTTCAGGGCTTGGGGAACCAGCAGTTTCCTTCAGAACAAGAAACGTTCATTATTGAACTTGTGCAATAGAAGCAAAGCAGTCTGCTGTGTAGGAACACCTTCTTCTGCAGTTATAGCTGTGAGAGGGTAAGGGGAGAGCAGAGCGTGGCTGTGTATTGCTCTGTGAAGAACTTGGCTAAACTTTAAAGCGGAGCAAAATCGTAAATCTATACACACAGGTGCTACTGGAATAATGAGTGCGTAATGGTGATAACTTTGAATCAAATAGCATAAGTAATTAGATAGAAAAGTGACCAGCTCACAGAAAAGGGTCAGGGATAAGATAGGAATAATTTCTGCCAGCTGCCGCTTGCTCTCCAAAAGCCAGGCAGCAGATGCTGTTTTTATCTCCGAAGCAAGAACAATTTCTCTTCCTGTAAACTTTTTTCCCCCTAAATTGAATACAATAGCTCGGGAGAGGAAGAGAAAGAGACACTTACCAGCTTATCTCTCATCTCGGTTTTCTTTGCAGGCCATATAAAATGAGAGGTATTACGTTTGACCCCACAAAGACTGGTGAGTTAAAAAGCCGAAACCCACTCACTACCTCTGAAACTCTATGAGATGGCAGCACTGAGAAGGGCCACAGTTTGGAGCACAAACACTTTGAATCACTTATGCCCATCTAAACGGCTAGTGAGTTTCCTTTCATTCTCAGTCCAGCAGACCTAGAGCTGATCCATCCCTTCCTCAGCCCACCACATTTCTATCCTAAAGCTTCCCTGATGCACATTCAAAGAACTGTGCTTGCTGCAGGGAGAAAATTATATATATATATGGATGCACAGATGCAGCTTTAATCCGCACTTCTGGTGGCAAAGGAGATGGTGTAGTGGATAAAGGTGACATGCGTGTGTGTGTGTGTGTGTGTGTGTGTGTGTGTGTTTGTGTGTGCGTGTTTATATGCATATGTGTGTATGCTCAAGTATAACACACACACATACACACACACAAATAATTTTATTTTTTCACTCCAATTCTATTCCCTTCTACCTTTGTGGCATTGGTCAAGTCACTTTTAAGACACAGTCTCTTGTCTGGAAAATAAGGAAACTAATTTCTAGGTCCTGGGGTTATTATAAGGATTCAGTTATGTCATCCATACAATTTGTCCATTGTGAGCTTAGTAGGTAGGAAAGCTTTGAAGCTAACTGCTGAACAAAATCATTATCTGCCCTCAGTTCTTTACTCCATTTTGAGCAATTTTACCAACATGAATATAGAGTAAAGGGAAAACATGGGACAAAAGAACGTTCTCCACCTTGTCACCCTCGTAACAGCAGAAAACATCAACCACAGAAGCAGCAGCGGCTTGTGTTTATTAGTACCTGGTACATTGCTGGCTGTTTCCATGTAAAACATTGTAGTAGTATCCAATTAATCCTACTCAAATCAACCCGGTGGTGACAGCGGCAGCACTCCTCACTACTGCTCCAATGTTCTGGGTTCTCAAATGAAACACACACATTGACTGCTGGCAACTTTATTTACCAATTAAAGCCAACCAAGGGCAGGATGTGCAGATTCTCATATAATTTTGGGGACCAGATTAACATAATACAATCAGCATTAGACCAAATCCACAACATTTCCTCAGTCTTATCCATTTAAAAACGCTCTTTTCTCTCAGATAAATGTTGAATATAATTACAACAATTACAAAAATTCTAAGGTATGGTATGTGCTTATAACATACAATCCATTGTATTTGGTAATTTAGATAAATTACTCTATCATCTACCCTAACTTAAAGAGTTTACAATTCTATACCTGAATTCTGTTTTGATTTTAACTTGTATTACCATTTGAAAACCATTCTTTCAAATCTAAATCATCTTCCTTAATGCTAAACAACTTCAGCTTGATTCTGAAACTCTAACTAGTCTTCAACCCCATCAGATATCCAAGAATGAATTAAATATTACCTGAACATATAGGAAGCACAAAAACATAGCTTCCAAAACTTAAACCATTTGTAGAGACACCTGACTGCCTGGAGAGTCCCCTATATTCCTCATAATGTTGGAGCATCTGTCTTCAGCCTTCTGTTCCAGAATCATCTGACAGACTTTAAGTGAAGCAGGAATTATGAAGGACTATCTTACCCTATACTGGCACAGCTAAGCTGTCTACTATCCCACATCATGTGTGCTTTCCTGGACAGTCTTTTTTGTCTGCAGATGAATTAGGGCAGTTCTTGACCAGTGGCTACTTTGACACAATTGGAGCAAATCTATATGGAAGTTATGATACATAATATTTTCTTTGAACTGTGAAGGGGGACTTTCAGGAGCAGGCATGTCTCCTAGTCAAAAAATCTATTATTAATTAAATTATTTTAAATGCCATATTCTATGGATTTCTGATGCTTTTGAAGATGATCTATCTAAAGAAAGTATATCTGAACTGTTAAACCTTGACTACTCTTAGCTATTTTTATTTGAATAAATTGAAAACACTTTATTATAATTAAATCAGAATCTAATATGAGTTTACTATCTGGCTCTTAACTTGCATTACTTAATCATCCTAAACAGTTTGCAATATCAGCTATTAGGAGGACTGGGTCTAAGTCTTGTATTCTTAAGTGAGTTGCATACTCACAATGCCTATCTAAGAGCAACAAAGTTAATTTTAAATTTTATATTAATATACAAAGATTTATACCAATGAAAACCTTAAACCTGTATCAATATATAAATTCTGTGGAACTTGAAAATATCATCCTGAGTGAGGTAACTCAGTATCAAAAGAACAAACATGGTATGTATTCACTGATAAGCGAATATTAGCTCAAAAGTTCGGAACACCCATGATTCAATTCACAGCAACTGTTGGACTGAGCATGGGATCCCAGGTGGAAGAGTTGGAGAAGGGACTGAAGGAGCTGGGGAATTTGCAGCCCCATGGGGGGAAGCAGCAGTATCAACTGGTCAGGCCCCTGGTGCTCCCTGAGACTGGACCACCAATCCAAGAATGCATATGGAGGGACCCATGGTGCTGACCACATATGTGGCAGAGGAGGGTCTTGTGGGTCATCAGTGGGAGGAAAGGCCATTGGGTCTGAGAGTGTTAGATGCCCCAGTATAGGGGAATGCCAGGGAAGGATGTCGGGAGTGGGTGGGTGGGTAGGGAAATACCCTCATAGAGGCAGGGGAAGGGGGAGAAAATAGGGAGGTTCCAAAAGGGAGACCTGGAAAGGGGAAAACATTTGAAATGTAAATAAAGTATCAAAAATAAAACAAAAAATAAACTCAGTACGTCACAAAAAGAAAGAAATTATAACTTCAATTTGCATCAAATATAAAGATTTCTACCAGTGTAAGATTATGGCTGTACAATGCTTTGCTTAAGAATAAATTTAGTAATCAATCCCATGTGTCTAATTTCTTATAATATTACTCTATCCCTTTTTCTTTTTAACCCCCTTCCCTTTAACCAAGAAAGAAAGGATATAGAAGAGGAAAGGAAAGACAGAAATGCCCAAGTCTAAGTTCTCCATTTAGTTTCCTACCTGTTCAAAATTATGGCCATTTCCAAATTCTCCCTTAAAATGACAACCTATCTATAATTTTTAAAATAATGATACCCAGACACTCAAACCCAGGGAACTGAGATGATAATTCTCCATGGCTTCTTCCTGCTGAATAGGAGTGAGGAATAATTTTTAAGGAGTGGAGAGGGGTAGGAAAATTGGAAAAATAGATTTAAGAAAGCTAGCTTTAGCATCTGTTATCCAGTCTCTGTATTCTTAGTAGGTTCAGGGCTTGACTGAATTTCTGACTGGGTCCATCAGAAAATCTAGATGAACTGAGCCCATTGAGAATCGCCAGCTGTCCTGAAGCTGTTCTGGGAACAAGTCTCTAGAAACAACTTCAGAAGGTAAGAAACTGGAACAACAGGTCATTTCAGCATCCCCAAAGATGAATCTTGTCAGAGCTGCACATCCTGCAATATATGAATCATACAATTGAATTTCAGTACTATATAGATGTTTGTATGGATTGTTCAAGGTGCCCAGATCAGTTAAGGAAGAGATTTTTGCTCTTTGTTTCAGCAGGTAAAAGACAACTGTCTTTTTTATGAGTTAATTTGATCAATAATCAATTGTAATGAATCTTTGCTCCTGCCATGTAAAGGATGGCACCATGAATCTTAAGGATTCTATAACCAACAATATTTTTTATCTAAATTTAGCTGAAGTTTTGCTGGAGACATTTTTATGTCTAACCCAGTTACAGGGCTGTTCCCATGTGAAAGAATCAGCAAATCATGTCCTGTTTATTCTTCTCAAATTTTTCTTTTCTGTCTGTAGCCAAGATCTTCAGGGTGCCTTCCCCTATCATATCTGATCCATATTACTTTGGAAAGGATCCAAAGCCTTCTCTTCTTTCCTGTCAACACAAATACAGAGCCGCTCTGACAAAAAAGCATATCCTTGGTCTAACAACCCAAAGTCATCAAAAGTATAGATTAATTCAATTTATCAGCCTCCTTTTTCTTTAGGCCTACTCTATTTGACCTCTCTCATAGAGAATTTGTAATACCATAACCACAAAACTTATAATCATCTGCATTTGGATAATTAAGACAACTCAAAGCAATTAAAGCAACATAAACAATTATTACTATCCATTGAGACAGTGCTCCTTCACCATCTCCTGCCTTTGTGAAATCAAAGGCCTAACTATATTTACTCATCCATGCATACTTAAAAACAGTTAAACAATTATCATACATTCTTTCTTCTGTAGATTAATATTTCATATACATATATATACATATAATATGTATGTATATATATGTGACCTTTCTCTTTATATGAGTTGAATTAATATCCTTTCTTATTTATCTTCAGTTAAATTTCCTTCTATTTATTGTGTGAGCCTATGCTTAGGCTATCAATGCCAGGTTAAGCAATCTCAGAATTACCATGGAGCTCACAATCAAAAGAACCCAGTTGCTTAGAATAGCATCGACTTCTTAAATTGTTTTTAAAGCAATTACCATTATTTCTCCTTTCTATCCTTAAAAACAATTAAATCAATTTTATTCATTCCTCCCTTCTATGGAGATTAATATCTCTGTGGGTATGTATACTATATCACCTTTCTCTTTATATCAGTTGAATTAATATCCTTTCCTATTTAACTTCAATTAAATCCCTTCAATTTACTGTATAAGCCTATTCCCAGGCCATCAATGTGTCGTATGCCAGACTAAGCAAGACCAAAATTCCTGTGAAGCCCACTTTCAAAGGACCCAGTGATTAGGAAGAATTGACTTCCTAAAATTCCATTATTTCTAGTCCCTTCACTTGACTGTAGGAGGCAGGTAGCCTCTACAATCTGCCTCTTTCTGCCTTCTGAGCAGCTTCTGCCATTGTATAGCAGGGGCTCCCAGCACCTCTGAGCTTAACCTCTCTGAGGCAGTTCAGAACCTTTGAGAAGAGCTCAGGCTGGATTCTAAGCCCACCACCCAGCATTGTCTGGACTCAGCTGTGTCCTAGTTTATACCAGTCACTCCAGAATTATGTGCGCCAATTTAGCAAGTCTTCTGTCCTAGTTCCTAACCCACAAACTCACCTAGTCTCAAACGGCTTGAGCAAAAACTGCTCAGCTCTGGGAAGAAACCATTTCTCCCAGCCTTGTAATCTTAAAACACATCGCGTGTCTTCCATTCGGGAATTTCCAATTAATTTTTCCCCCACAATCAATTTTATTTATTTTTTGATACTTTATTTACATTCCACACATTAGACATCGACGGTTGTACCCCCTCTCCTTTTCCCTCTCCCTTTCTCAATACCTCCCTCCACTTCCTCTCCCCTCCCCCATCTCTCTCTCAGGAACATTTGCCTGGCTCTCACCTCTGTTTTTTTCCCTGGCTCTCTAACAGTAACTCTTCCCTGTTGCTGGCTAAACTCGCTTTCAAATCCAGAGAATTATTGATGTTGGGGATTTGGAATAAAAGACCAGAATTCATGGCAAACCCTCAAATCATAATTTATTTCTAAAATATTTCCCACATCCTTCCACTTGGTTTCTTTGTAGAAAGATAGTAAAATTATTTAATAAGCTATATAAGGTTAGTAATATTTACAAAGAGCTGTAGGGTAGCATTGACTGAATTTATAAATCATGGGAAATATGTGCAGACATTTATTAGATGGTTTTTCAATAAATTCTAATCTACGCCGAGCTAGGGAGCTCCACAGAGAAGTATGTGTACAGGTTTCCAATTGAAGAACATGCTTTGCCTTTGAAAACTTACTTCTTGGAACACCATTCATAGACTTGAAAGGGGGATGCTATGTGAGAAGCCATGATGCTTGGTTTATGTGTAAGAAGTCACTGATGGCAGCACAGTGATCTAAGAACATAGATCTTGGGTGTGTGTTTGTGTGTGTGTGTGTCTGTCTGTATGTCTGTCTGTGTGTCTGTGTCTGTATGTGTGTCTGTGTGTGTGTCTGTGTGTATCTGTCTGTCTGTCAGTCTCTGTGTGTGTGCATCTGTCTGTATGTGTGTCTGTGTCTCTGTGTGTGTGTCTGTGTGTATGTCTGTGTGTGCATCTGTGTGTGTGTCTGTCTGTCTGTGTGCATCTGTCTGTATGTGTGTGTCTGTCTGTCTCTGTGTGTGTGTGTCTGTCTGTGTGTGTCTGTGTGTATGTGTGTGTGTGTCTCTGTGTGTGTCTGTGTGTGTGTCTGTCTCTGTGTGTGTGTGTCTGTCTGTGTGTATGTGTGTGTGTCTCTGTGTGTGTCTGTGTGTCTGTGTGTGTCTGTGTATCTGTGTATATGTGTGTGTGTGAGTGTGTGTGTATGTGTGTGTGTGTCTGTGTATCTGTGTATATGTGTGTGTGTGTCTGTCTCTGTGTGTGTGTCTGTGTGTATGTCTGTGTGTGCATCTGTGTGTGTGTCTGTCTGTCTCTGTGTGTGTGTGTCTGTCTGTGTGTATGTGTGTGTGTCTCTGTGTGTGTCTGTGTGTGTCTGTGTATCTGTGTATATGTGTGTGTGTGTCTGTCTCTGTGTGTGTGTCTGTGTGTGTGTGTGTGTGTAAGATCCTATAAAGTGAATACCTATATGGACAGCTGCATGTGGAGGTCAAACTTTCCCTAAGTCACTTTCCATCTTACTTTTTGGAACCATATTTTTCACTGAACCTGGACTCACCCATTAAGCTAGCCTGGCAGACCAATTCGCTCCAGAGATTCACCTGTCTGCACACCCACTCTCCCAAGAACTGCTGCTGCAAATATATGACCAGTTATCTTACCTGAGTGCTAGGTATCTGAACTCAGGTCCAAAGTCTTTATGAACTGAGCCTGGAACATGTATTTTTGACAGGGTCATTGCTGCAATCAAAACAGATGAGACTGTGAGCCACACAGCTTTATTCTGAACTGTCTTCTACCTGGATCTTCCCTGTCTGATCTTCCTGATACTGTCTTCTCCAAGCCCTTAGATTTCCCTGAGGAACGCATCTCTATGGTGAATATCCATCCATTACTCTCATTTGGGGAAATGCAGTCCTTTCTCACACTTCTAAACTCTAAAGTTCCTTATTTTCAGACTAAGACTCAGAAAATACACTTTCCCAAGAAGTGCAGGTAGAAATTCTACTGAAGAAACCACTGTAGTGATGAAGATCTATTGTCTCAGTCTATCCTACGGAAACCGATGTAGTAGTGGCTATCTATCATCTGTGTTTATCCAGGATCATTCTCTATTCTTTCTGAAGTGGAAGCCATGACTGTTGTTTGTGGACCTTCTCTGCCCCATGTGTGTGGCTCTCAGCCATAGTGCCCACTTCCAAGCAGCAAACAGAGCTAACCCTTTCTTTCTAATTACAGCATCTCAGTTTGCTGGCCATGTACACCATGGTGTGGTTAACCAGTGTCTTGTCTAGCATCACTCTGCAGCCATCAGTTGGGGTGATGCAGCTCCAACTAGGATGCCACAAGCAGAATAAAGAAGTAGTTGATGCTGAATTATCTGGGTGATAAAGCTTAAGATTCTTCAGTTCGTATTTTTCCAAAATAGGCAGTTGTTGGCAACATTCCAATAAGTTATGATGTTTGCTTGTTCATAAGACTTCTTTTGCTCGGAACAAATAAAACTTAACAGATTCCAGTGAAAAAAGAAGAAATAGGCTCCAGAAAACTACCAGTTGAGAGAATATAAAAAGTTGACCAAAAGGCCCACGCCTATTGAAGACCTTGGGATGCCTCCCGTTGGAACTTAGATAGAATTGTTTTCTATATGCATTTGATATAAAACTGGCTTATTTTCCAAACAAAATTATGAGATTAAATGTCCAATGTTTAGACAGGGGACTTCTTGGTGACTCAAAAAGATCCACACACACAGATTTGTATTTAGGTGCTCAGGGATGGATGATGGCCACTAACATAGAGAGGGTGAAGTTCTTTACCCAAGTCCATGAGGTGAAATGCAAATCTCTTTGAGGAGTATTCTCATGGGCACCCAAAGAGTTTGAGGAGATAGTCAGGCCTCCTGTGGCCCAGGTAACTTAAAATATAAAGTCATAACCATACTATAGATAGTATTTTCATTAAAATCTGTAACACGACTTTTAAAACATATACATCTATTTTCTTTTAAACAAATAAAGTGTCATTCTGAGCTCCTGTCTGTGCTTGAGAAGGAGTTCAAAGAACACATCCAGATACCAGCTAATGGGCACAGAGAAAAGATTTTGCTTTTAAGGAGATAGGTCGGTGGGTATCTGTTACTTCCCCCTTTCCACAGAGAATGGTTTAGTCACATGATTTAACTTACCTGGTGAGAAATTCATTTCTCTGATTGTCTACCCATATAGACCACATATGCCTATCCATATGGAGATAGCAATGAGAGACATCTCTTAAAGTAAAGGCCAAATTACCCAGGACAGCAGTTAGTATTGCCAGCTGGAATGGACTAGATATCAGAAAAGTTCTTCTTCATAGGTGTGTACTTGTGCATATAGCATGAATATACCTACCCCCAACCACCATAGACATCTGTCTATAAACTCTGACTATTCCTTCTTTATGCCAAATAGTATCAAAAAGTGAATCTTGGAAAAATGGTCTTCTTATGAACTGTGAATTAGTTCTCTGGCTTTTACATCTTCTTATTCTTTCTTCCAATCGCTCACTCAGAGAATAAGGCTTTTAACTTAGTATGGAAACAGATATTTTCCAAAATGTTTAAAGTGAAAGAGATTCCTCCCAATTTTTATTTTATTTTAAAGTGGGAACCTGTTCCCACATAAAAAGAAAGAGCAAACTTCATGTGAGAATAGAACATTCCACATATATTTTGCATATCAGGAAAAGTGAGAGATACAGAGTCAACTAGCAGTCTCCCCACATGACATCTCCAAACAAGCAGGTCTAATAGTACCCTAGAGAGACCAGGATGGGGAAAGAGAATACAGGCAGGCTATCTGACTCTCAGCAAAGTACAGTGGCTGAAGGGTCCCTGAAACAAAGTGGTTCTGTAGTCAATAGGTTGCAAAGGCATAAGCTGGGCTAGAAAGACTTGCTGAAGGGCACTGAAGAACTAGGCAGACCCTAGGTCTCCACCTGGGATGAAAGCTGAGTCCCAAAAGAAGGAAAATCTCTCCAAATCTTTGATAAGAGCTGCCAAAAAGTTCTCAGATCCATGAGTATTCTAGTTTAATAGAATATTTCCACGTGTCATTTATTTTTCCAAACTTGAAGAGTTTTTAATTTTTTGAATTTGCAGTCATAATTTTTAAAGATAAATCTTCCTTTTATTTATGCATATATGAGTAGGTGTGTGTGTGTGTGTGTGTGTGTGTGTGTGTGTGTGTGCGCACGTGCCAGAAGTAGGCACCAGATTCCTCTGGAGGTAGAGTTACAGGCAGTTGTGAGGAACCAAACATGGATTCCTAGATCTGAGCTCTGGTCCCCCCACAAGAGCAGCAAATGCTCTTAACTCACAAGCCATCATTTTAGCCCCAAAGTCATATTCTTGTGTGTCACTTAGACTTGTACTTTCGCTCTTTTTAGAGACAGTAGCTTATTTTTCAATGCAGGGACTGGAGCCTTGAGCTTAGCATGTGCTGATGAAGTGCTGTCTTACTGACCTAAATCCTCAGTCTTAGAATATCTTCTCTTACTATCCCAAAGAAACCACAGCCTTAATCCATTAAAAACTCACTTTCTAAACCCTACCATACAAATACCATCACTGCTGCCTTAAAGAAAGCCAAGTCACACCCCAGAGCTCTGACCATTGACGTCTTTGTTACCCATTCTACCTTCAAGCCTCTTAGAGCCACAAGGGTTTTTTCCAGGAATGCTGTGTGGAAACCATGCTCCACTGCATGCTTTCTCATAGATTGGATCTCAGGAGCAAGATAAAGGGAAAGCAAAAACAGAACATGAATTATAGCTTTTTATACAACACCTCCGATGTGGGCATCATGCCACTGATTTAGTATAGGCAGAGAAACTGAGCCAGATGAGGCACCATATGGACAAAGCAAGAGCAGTTAGGAGACTCCTACAGTAAGTTGCATCAGAGTTGCTTACCTCTTTTATACTGTGATACAGTTGGTGTGTTGGGGTGTAGTAGAGCCATCCTCTCTTATTTTACAGGGGACTTTTTAAATCTCAGTTTCCCTGCCGTAGAACATACTGTCTCATGGGCAAAAGGCTCAACCCTTGCTTCTTCAGCCTCACTAGAGAGGCTTCACTGACCACTGTGTTTAAACAGCCCCTGCCTTTCCCTCTGGCATTCTCTAGTCTCCCATCATGCCTAGGGCTTATCACCAGCTGACATGATGTGTATCTGTTTGTCATCTCTCTCCCTCATGAAAACTCAACCGTGTGAGAGTAGAACCTTTTTGTTGTGTCTGCTGGTGCCTCCCTGGAGTCCAGGGGAATCTCTGGCATGTAGTAGGTGGACAGTAAAATAAATGAACCATTGAAGGAGTTATGAGGTTGCTGTGAAAAAGAAAAGAATACAGCTGAAATGTTTCCTATGGTACCTTCCTAGAAGGCCCCCAGTACAAAGCAGTTTATTTGTGTTACTGTAAGCACCTTCCACACAAAGAGTCTCAGAAACCGACTTAA
The DNA here is from genome assembly GCA_019843965.1 of Rhynchomys soricoides. Lineage (NCBI taxonomy): Eukaryota > Metazoa > Chordata > Mammalia > Rodentia > Muridae > Rhynchomys > Rhynchomys soricoides. Next base: position 7,707,519 of record JADRCH010000017.1, on the reverse strand, counting down.
TATGGTAAGCTCACCAATTTCTTTATAACTCTTCATGAGTGCCCCCATGTTACAACAGAGACCCTCAAATATACCAAAAGGTCCATGTAAGAGGTTTGACGTTCCTTAAGTCACATGGAATAGGAAATCACACATATTATGAAGACATGCTGTGGAATGAAGGTACCCCCATATTCCAAAGGATGGAAGTTTGATTCCCAATGCAGCCAGATTGAGTGGCGAGGCCTTTTGGAAGTGTTTTTTGACAGAACCATGAGGCATCCATGGTCAATGGATAGATGAGTTACCAATGAATGATCTTTCTCTTTGTCTCTCCATCTCTATCTCTGTGTGAGTGTTTCTCTCTTGCCTATGGCTTTTGCCAAGATACACAGAACCAGGATGACTCTCACCAGAGGCTGATGCCATGCCCTAAGTATCCCCAACTCCCAGAACCATGAAATGAACAACTCTTTTCTCTCTAAATTACCCACTCTATAGCACATCAGAAAACTAAGACACACTTGAAGATTCTTGAAGAGTAAATCAACTTGAAGAGCAATAAGGACATTTCTCTCAGCCCAAACCAGACAAGTTTTCCTGCAGTATCACTACTGATTGACAATTCTTTGGCTAAGATGAGATATTTAGATTTATTAGAAAAACTGGATACAAAAAATTATTAATAGTTTAAATTAGTATATTGTGTAACTTTGTCCTGTTTATACTGATAACTGTCTCTCATATCAGTGAACTTCTCTTACTGTAGGGTCTAAGACAAAATGGGGACAAGGATACATGTTATGGTCACTCTCCATATGCTCCAGGCTAGAAACTGGTTCATAATTATCATTATTACTTAATGTATGTGTTTACTGTGTCTTTGTACCTCTGCATCTTCTCCCTTTCACTCATTGTATCCTTTTTATTTTTCTGCCAAGCATAGTGTTGAAATCTCTGTGTTTATAGAATCAGGAAAAAACATTTTATACTCACACCATTTTCCAGTTAGAAAGATCTTCAGAGGGCACCCAACTTTCCACTTTCCTGGTGTATAAAACAAAAGTGTCAAGGGCCTAGGAGCTTCACCAGGACCCTGATTCTGTGGTTCCCTGACTTGGGGACTTGTCTCTTACCTGACTTGGTTGCCTTCTCAGGCTTTACATACCTCCAATTCTAACTTCTCCTTCTTCTGTTTGTGAAAAGGAAAGAGGACCTCTTGGTTTGTCTGCCTCTCATCAACATTCAAGATTCCTTTGAAGAATGCACTATGCTTCTTTGTCCTGCTCCACTTCAATCTCTTGTCACTCCACTGTTTCCTTGGGAACTGGTGGGAGTTCTACACAGTCTCAGAAACTGACTTGGCTGCTGCAAACACCCCAGTTCCTACATCTCCCCTCATTTGGCAGCCACAATACTTCTGATTGGGAAGCACCATTGATGAGGATCCCAGCACGGAGTCATAACTGGTATTGGGCAGGGACCACTTCCTTGCAAAAAGATCAGGAACCATATCTAGAACCATATCTAGACAGACTAGTGGATCAGGAGGAAGACTTGGAGGCTCCACCACTATAACCAGAACTTCATTTCTTAAATAATAAGCATATGCATAAAATGCCAGATTATTATGGTAGATCAGACTGTGGCTAGAGATGACCTCACATTACATTTCTGCCCTGAGGAAGGTTTTGATGGGATGAGACATTACAGGGAACAAAAGTCTGTTGCTAATGAGCCAACAAAGTTCTAGAAAACGTTTGACCACATAGAAATTGGATCCTTACTTTCTGTTATGACTGGGGACACTGGGCCAATTTCCCACTGACTCACAAATCTATAAGCACCATTTTCAGCCCACCTCACCCCATTTGCCCTTCTAGCCATTCTTCGCATGCCTTCCTCACTTTGTGTTTTCAAAAATTTGTCAAAATGTATAGACACATCATTTCCTCCAACTGGAGATCAAGGCCTTTTCTATATTATCAAGGACTATGACCATGAAGAAAATTAGGGAAACTCAGAAGGAAAAGCTAAGTTGAAACATGGACTTCCCCAAGGTCCTTTGAAGAATGGAGTGCTATTTCCTGGTGCCCCTGCCCTATCTTATTCCTTTGGATTCCCACATGTGATTGTACTGTCTGCTACAAGCTTGTGCACTCAATCCCTTCCACTCACCATCCTATTCATCCAAATAGTGGAGAAGAGAAAGTGTTGCAGAATGTCTCCCTGTGTGACTCTTCAGTTTTTCCATAATGACAAATGCAGCAGTCTGTCTACTCTTTGAACTTGAAAGTGGTTTTGAATAGATTTTCATAGGAGCTTTCATGGTCTGAATGATGACAAGCCATGTTTTAAAGGAGTTTTGATCCACTGGTTTCTCCTGCTAACAATGGGATGAAGGAACCCCAGAGTAAGGGGATATCACATGATAAGTGTCTCATAAACATCAGGGACATTGGAAGGCATACAAATCTCTTACTATGTTACTTTTAGAGCAGTTGTGTGCTAAATGTCATTTGAAAGCACTTTTGAGTGTGAGGAACTGAAACTATCCCCATAATTTACCGAAGTCATGGAGAACACATTTGACTTTTCCTGTTTCCAAAATGACATTGTGTGGACACTGTTGCACATCCCCCCTTCCTTCATAATTATTGGCCCAAAACCAAAAGAGCCTCATAAATTCTCCCTGGTACCCTGCTGTCCATGTTCAAAGACTCATAGTGTTTGGTGTACATGATCTATGCACCAAGGTGATTCTAACAGAGACAAATTATGTCCAGACATCTGAAAGTCATCATCTCTCTGCATATGCAGGCATTCTGAGAAAGTCTACAAGAGGATCAAAACCAAGATTAAACCACATCTGTTTGGATTTAAACGACATTGTCTATGTAGTTCAAAGTTGTTTCCATATATATATATAACCTGCCCAGATGTTTTTTATCTTACATTCTTAGCTTTTATCAAAGTGTTTTCATTGGCCAGCTAGTGTTATTTCTAAGAGTTAAAGTATTTACAAAGGGAGCTAAGAAACAAAATACCTTGTTCATCTAAGTGTTGTCCCCAGAGCTTTTGCAAGCATTCTGAGAAAACTAATACAGTGGTTATGTTCAATTCTAAATAAGGTTATATCTACTGTGTGTCAGCATATTATAAACGAGGTCTTCTGTCTATGTGTCAGTCATTACACTTAACACTGTTATGAAACATGTTTCTCAAAGGCACAGATTAAATAATGAACATTCAACTATATCAGCATTCTGCACTGTTAAGTGGAAAAGGGAATGTTTTTGAAAACCATCACAGATCGGGAAATAGTCTTATTTAACAGAGAAATGGAACACAAAACTACCCTGGGACTGACTTTCTTCTGGATATCCAATATATTTATATATTAAAAAATCACACCTGATTACAGTTCCTCTATTTTATGTAGAATAAATAAACTTCACCATGATGCTTTTACTAACTTGTTTATTATAATGGAACTTGAAAACAAATGAAAATAAGACACAAAGGAATATGTTATGATAGCAAAACCAACCTGAGTAATTGCTTAACTGCTATCTGTGCCTACTATAAAGACTGAATACACATTGCAAACTTGTTTATACACACAAACACATACACAGACACAAATACACATAAATTTAAATATACATGCAAATACACAATTGCATGTATACATATGTGCATATGTAGATTCACACATGAATAGATGGACACACACATAACACTACACACACACACATGCACACACACACACACACACACACACACACACACAGCATCTGTTATTTTTTCCATGTGTCAGCAACCAGCAAGTCACTTGAAGGTAGCTTTCCACTGTAGCATATACAGTCAGTGCTCTGTTATACACAGCAAAATTCTTTTTTTTTTTAAATAATCAAGTACATTATTGAAACATTTTGTCTCAAATTCATGTTGAAGATGTAGTTCTGATTTTCCTCAGTTTTAATTACCACGAAAATACAGTTTTGAGAGTGAGTGGATAAGCATATGCCATGAAATTGAATGCAAGATCCATTCGATTTTCCAATTGACTAGGTTTCACTCGTGCCTTGTTTTGTTTTGTTTTTTTTTTAATATATTCAGAATGCTCAGCCAACAGTTCTAGGGCCCCTGAGTTGCACTGCCTGCCTTCAGATTTTCTTCTAACTTTGTGCCACTTAAACTCAGTTTTCTCATCTACAAAATAGGATCAATGTTATGCTTAACTTTATGAAGTTATAGTTAAGCCCTGAGAAAAAGATGTATAACGCACCTCGGAGAATGTCTCGTGCATAACAGTTGTTTCCTTAACTTATCATTGCAGTAGGTTGAGTCTGAAGTACTTCCCAATGCCCTGACTGGTGGTACTACTGTGAAGTGATGGGGCCTTCAGAGAGGTTGGAGATCACTGGAAAGTGGTTTTAAAAAGGACTGTGGGGCCCTGGTCTCTTTTCTTTTTCATTTCACTGAAACAAGACAAAACCTCTTGCTCTTTCACATGTTCTTATTCTGATGTGTTGCTCCCTGCTTCAGCCAAAGCAGGAAGTCTGACCATCCCATGACTAAAACCTCCAAAATAATGAACCAGTAAAAACACTATATGATGATCATCTTGGGTACTTTGTGGGAGTACTAGAAACCCAACACAGCTATTTTTACAGCATTCTAAGTTTTTTCTTTGTTCTCTAACCTCCACTGCTCCCCTTCTAGCCTCAGATCTGAATGCAGGTCTCTTTACTGAGTGAACAGTAAGATTAGCTGTTTCTATCTTTAAGTGGCTCACTGCATTCAGCCTCCCTCTTTCTTAGCCCCCAATTCTGAAAAAGCCACATGCTTCTCCCTTCTGAAACCAATCTTCCATCCCTGGAGAGGACACATGGGTTGTGCCAGGTATGAGTTCATGGCAGTGACATCGTGGCACTTGCACAGTGAGAAAGCCCACCTTGACTAGATTCTTCTCCTCTACCTTGGTATGCAGACAAATGAACAGGATGCAGATGGACACATGTGAGCACATCCTATCTTCTCCATCTTAGTCCCTCTTGCCTTTTCTGAGTTGTTAGGACATTACACAGCATCTTTCTCAATCACATCTCCCATGCCTCCCTCTGATGCTCAGTAAGATAAAATCTCTATAGGTTTCCTGACTACTGCCCCACCACTTCACTAATGCCTACTCAAAGAACATCAGGGTAATCTTACAGTTACTCCCTTTCAGAAACATTATTGCTTCCGACAACAGATAGGGGGAACCCACTCTTCTGAAAGCTGATAGAGAGGAAACTATATCAGGATTTTACTATCTTTATTGAGGAAGTGATATTTAAATTGTCTTTTGAAAAAGAAATAAAATTTATGGAGCTCCCTGTATGCCCGACACTGGGCCAAATGTTATACCCACCAGATCTCCAAGCCTTCATGAGATTTCTCTGAGGTAGGTATAATTACTGCCCCCATGTTATTAATGAAGGAAAAAAATCATCTTATGGAGCTTAACTTTGCACAAAATCACATGGTTTGATGTGAAGTTGCTTGATTGCTCTGTTTCTGTGTTTCTGACATCACTCATCCCAACTCATCCCCTACGAGTTTTGGGCACCAAGGAAAGCGTCATCCTAAATGAATTTAGGCCAGTAACACCAACCAGGCTCCTCCTCGGTTGTAAAGTAAAGCTACATTGTTCCTCAGAGTATTTCTGCCTTTTCAAGCTTCCATTACACAGTATCTTTAAAACACTCGGCATTTTCCTCATAACCACTCTGTGGTCCACAGCCACACGCTCCCACTTCAGAGGTGGAAAATGCAGCGCAAGGATGCTTAGGTAGTTTGCCAAGACAGTGTAGTAAATAAGTTGCTGGACTAGAAAATGAACCCACAGTTCTCATGTTAGTTAAAACACCCTAAGCTAGAACAGGAGCGCTGGTTCAGTTAGCGAAGTGCTTAGTACTTGCATGTGAAGACCTGAGTGGGATCCCCCAGAACGCTATAAAAAAAGCCAGACAGAGACTCATGTCTGTACTGCCAGCATGGGAAAGGCGGAGATAAGATAGTCTCTGGGGCCTGCTGGCCAGTCAGTCTGGCCAAATTGATGAGCTCTGGGTTCAGTGAGAGACTTTACCTCAAATACAAAGAAAAATAAAATAAAGTAGAAAGGGATCAAAGAAGGGATCCAACATCCATTTCTAGTGCGCAAGCGCGCGCACGCACCCCCACCCACCCAAATTAGTGTACTTTTCCAAATTCCTCTTAAAGCCTGAAAATTAATGAAGTTACATTAGTTTTAGGTACAAATAGCAAAATGCATCTTAGAAATTGACTGTTCGAGGGTGTTGGCTCCCAGCAAGTGGCTTCTCTTCCTGAGTCTTCATGTCTTCCTGGGAGGTGAGGTGAGGACAGTATCTCAGCTTTGTAGCAAATGTCTTGGTTTCTCTGAATTTATTTAACTACCACCCTGGATTTTATTTCACCACAGTTTATCTTCCTACGCAGTCATATGGGTCTTTATAATTTCAAGCAGACAGACATGAGCTGGGGCTTTTGAGGTTTCTGGACAAAGGTGACACTGAGACTCATTTGAAGAATTTGAATTTCAAATGGGCAGGGGAGGGGTTGGCAGGGACCTGCCTGCAGATGGCCTTGGGCTGCAAGTTGAAGCAAAGAGGTACCATGCTATTCCTCTAACTGCAGGAGCTGTACCCAGGGAAGGAACAAGCCAGCCCAGAGGTACTCAGCAGAGTGTTGTGAGCTCATTCAATGGTTTTGAAAGTGTTTTGGTCTCTTGGTTCAAAAATACTTTAGTTGAGAGGCTCTTTCAAAAGAGAAATAAAATTTCTAGGCTATGGAGTCTGGCAAGCCATAAGATAGGGCAGCCAGGCTGAGCCTCAACAAACACTAAGTGAATTCAGCAACTCCACGAAGAAATTCGTGGGAGCCCAAAGTTGGCCAAGTCCTAGTATAGGTTAAGACCATTGTTGACGGCTGTATTTATTATGTAAAACAGGAACAGGTTCACTCTTTCATGGATTCACCCTGTAAACTAAGAAAGAAAAGGCCCAGCATTTCATTGGCCCAAAGCACAGGATTTTCTGTTTCTTAGAAATCTCTTCTGCAGCCTTACTATTTTATAGAAAACAACCAGAATTTATTGTGAAGAATCTCTTTCTCCCTACAGCAAATTAAATTTTTGTTGGTTTTGAGACAGAGACTTGTTTTGGAACTTTGGCAGGCCTGGGACTCATGATCTTCTTACCTCTGCCTCCCATGTGCTAAGATCACAGATATACACCAAAAAGACCTGACTTCTGCTAAACTTAATTAAATTAATTTATTTAATTAAATGTGCATGTGCATGAGTATGCACATGCACACAAGCACTCACATTCGTGCACACACCTATATGTGCACATGTGCAAAACCTTTCCACACACACACACAGCCCCACACACTGTATACTATTCCAGTGTCTGGTTTCTTTTCATTTGGTCCCTTGCTTTTCAGTCAGTTCTTATCAGAATGTATCTCTTACTACAAGCTTCTTCTCAAATCTACCCTCTGAAATAATATGAAGTACAACCTTGTCTTCAGATGAGATACTGGTGATGTGAACTTGTATAATTGGCAAAATCCCTGTCTGTTTATCCTTTGGAAGTACTTACTGAAGCATTTAGAAATGAGTGGTCAGTTTGATCAGTTGGGAGTGATCCAGAGGCTATGTGATTAGCCTCGATTTGACATTGTTGAGTGACTATAAATATTCCCATTTCATGTTCCTGTTCTCACTTTGGTGTGTATGTGAGGTTTTCTACAACAAAAATATAAACAGTGTTCTATTTATTTATATTCATCTATGTGTATAAATATGCCACATGCATGTGGGTATGAGTTGAGACCATAAAAGGGTATTGGAATTCCTGGAACCAGAGTTCCAGGTGAGGGTGAGCTGTCCAGTGTAGGTACTAGGAGCTGAACTTGGCTTTTCTGGAAGAGCAGCAAATGTTTAACTGCTGAACCATCAGTCTAGTCCTCCCTCCCCCGCCCCCCCCCAAAAAGCTTTTAAACAACAATAAAATGGACCACGGTTCTATGCCAGAGTCACCTGTACTTTGTTTCATTTAGGGCATTTTCTGACACCCAGCTCTTTCAAGTCTATTGTCAATGGTTAGATCCCTGTTCTCTACTTACGGTGGTTAGATTATGGTGTGTCCAAAATACATATGTGTTAACACAGGGTCTCAGCTTGGTACCCTGGAATGTGGTGGAAACTTTAAGAGGAGGAGCCTAGTGGGATTGTTTAGATCAATGGGTGGTGGACCCTCCAAGGAAAGTAGAAATTAGTCTTTTCCTATATCCTTTTTGTTCCTGGCCATAAGGCACTTGGATTGCATTAATATGTACTTATTATTATGTCTTTTCTTGTCTTGGACCTAAAAGCAACAGGGCCAAGTGACCATGGGCAGAAACATCTAAACCTGTGAGGTAAAATCAACCCATGGTATTTGTGGTCGTCTCAAGTACTCTTAACTGTAGGGAATGGATGAGGCATCACCGGAATGTGAGCTGCAGGAGGCAGACACCTGGTCTGAGTGGTTTACATCTCAGTCAAAGCACAACTGATGAAGCATTCAGACATAGGTTTGTAACTCAGGCTCATGCTTTTCTAACTGGAAGACCTAGTTTTGACTCTGTTTTCCCTCTGTGTTCCTGAAGATCATCGTTTTTCTGCAGAAATGCAGCATCATTTAACATGTGCCATTTAATCTTCATTTTTTAACTTTACTGGATTGGAGTCCCCTAGAAGACACACTTTAGGGTGTGTCTGGGAGAGTATTTCCAGAGGAGTTTAACTGAGGAGGGAAGACCCACCCTGGAGGGTGGATGGCACGTGCTCATAACCTAGGGTCCCATGTAGAATGAAAATGGGACAAGCCAATAGAGTACCAGCAGTCAACTCTCTCTGCTCACAAGGTGACCAGCCACCTCATACTCCTTCAGTCCTGCTTTCCCCACAGTGATGGGCTGTGGGCCAAAATAAATGCTTCTTCTCCAAAGTTGTGTCTTGCTGGCTGTCTGGGCACAGCAACAAAACATAAATAATACATTTGCATTTTAACAAGAAAATACCTTTGAGCTGTTTCTTTGTTAACAATTGAAAATGCATTTATTTTTACATTTTAATGATATCAATAATTTTAGAAGATTTGGTGACAAAAGGGACATCTCTTCACATCCTAAATGCCAGTCTTGAAAAGGAAGACTAGTTTTGGCTTTACCTTTTCTAGCTAGAGCTGGAAAATGGAAACTAAGAGAGCAAGAACTAGAGAGATCTTTTTAAGTAGAAAGAGATAAAAATGTATTTGAAAACCCATATAAAGATGCTAAGCCAATTTTTATGGAAATTCAAAATGCTTTTGAGATAACCAGCAGTTCTCTTAAGTCCTGATTACAGGCTTGTTGGCCTTAATTTTTCTCTAATATATAATTCTATGTTACAGTACTCTAAAAATGCTGTGGCATGTCATTAATGCTTACAAAATGTCATAAAAGGACCCAGAGCAGAAAAACCTCCCAGCTAGAGAATTTTACAATCTGAAGATAGAAGCAGTTAACTTTAATCTAGGGAGCTGAAAAATAACCACAGAATGGTTGGGTATCTTAGAGACTACCCCTCCTTGGTCTTTTGAAGTAGAGAACAGTATTTGGAAATTGGCAATGCTTTGATTATAGAGGAAAATTTTTTTTAAAAAATGACATCTAAAGGTACTCATGGTAAAAAAAAGAAGAAAATAATAATGAGAAAAAGATAATTCCTCATACAACAGGGACATCTATCAAAGCCGGTTAAGTCAAAATACATGTAATTTGCCTGCAGATGGATATTTTTAAAATCAAACCCAAGTTTGAAATTTTTGAATGTGAAAAACTGAAGTATTATGGAAATTTGGGAAGCTGAATAACCATCCTTCTGTTTGATCTGGCTATTGACTTCAGGATTCCTTTCCATCTGAGTTGGGTCTCAACCTCCAAGACTGTCCAAATGCCTGACTCAAAATTGTGTGGTGTTTTCACAGAATGTATGCAAAAATTTTTGACTGATTTCAATTATTTCTGGGTTACTTGTGATACCTAATACATGTTAATGCTATGTAAATGGTTGACATACTGTATTTTGTAGAAAATAATGACATTCAAATACTACTCACCTTTGGTATATAAATAACATCCTTCCCCCAAATGTTTTTGATCCACAATGGGTTGACTCCACAGATGAGGAAGCTGCAGACACATCATGTAACCACCACATAGATTGGGGTATGAAAAATTCTACAAATATAAGAAGCAATTAAAAGTCTATGATGCTGCTTCTTACAATGACAAAATACTGTTGGAATCAATCCATGAATTCATGTGGTAGCCCACTCAGCTCAGTCCTAGAAACCTGACTGGGAGAGAAAGGAGGTTAAGAAAGAGTAATGTGAAGCTGGGATCAGGTGGATTGTGCACTTGGATAGAGATGTTCCAACAGCTCAGACACTTGGCCTATGTATTACATACAGTGCAAAAGAGGAAGTGGGTAAAGTTAATCCCAGTAGGGGGTCCCTATAGGAGACAGTCTCAGAAGGGGGAAATGAATCTAAGTTGCCCCATCTGGAACACGTAAGCTGGGGTTAGTACTTTGGGCACATACTGTTTTTAGCTAAAGGCCAACCATTGGTCAACAGCTATACTTGAATGAGAAGGAGTTTTCACTCCTCTAAGCCTTACCTGGATGAGCTAATGTCATGAATGCTTATTCTCACAGTGGTCCACTCCATCCCACAAATTCAAGGACTATTTAATGAGTTTATGCCATAAACCTGATTGTAGGGTAGGTACCAGTAGTATGCAACATGAATCATACAGGCTTATTCCCTGAATAGCATTTATAATCCATTAAAGAAGAAAAGTGATAAATAAGTAGTCATGGTTAATTAAATGAGTAAAAATAAATCAAGGATGTTCATTAAATCCACATTTATAATATTAATGGCGAGAAGGTATGTTCATATCTCGGGGCATAAGAACAGTATTAGGGATATACACAAAGATGTCCTGGTGGAATTACCAAACCATAGACATGAGTAAGTAGGGCTTGGCAAAATTAGCCAGCAGAGAAGCTTTCTACAAGTAGTAACTAGCTTATGCAAAGGCCCCAAAGAAAAAGAAAGCAAGCTGAGGGCATAAACAGGCAGAAATTCACTATAGATAATGCAGAGAGAAAAGAAAGAGGAAACTGGCTGGAAGATATAGAGACCGGATGATACAGACCTCTTTTCCTCCCCCCCCCCTTTTTTTTTAAATAAATGAAGATGTTATTTTAGGAACAATTTAAAAAATTGCAGCAGTATAGGCCAAAAGAAGAAAAACTATTCTCCTTGTGAAAGTAATGAATAAATTAGAACTGAAACATGCAGAAAACAGGCTATTTGTGCATATTACAAATGGATACCTTCAAAGGGGTCAGGATCTGAGAGATAATTGTGTTCTGTGACTGGAGAGTCACAACGTATGCTGTAAAAAGGAAGAGAAGGAAGAGGGAGAGAGAGAAACCCCTCTACCATCCCTGCCCCCCACCCCACACACACACAGATCACTACTCAAAAACAGACAAAATAATTCCAAAGCACATGTAAGGCTCCAGCATGAGAAGGACAGAGGGTGAGGCAGGCCTATCTGGGTTGGGAAACTGCAATGAATAGCTTAAGGGGTTGGGGAAGGAATCCAATTCATCGGCATCTTCACAAAGTGCCATTTGCCGTAAATGGGAGTGGTGGACCACCATCCCTAATTCTAGCTGTGGTCTTGTGCTTAAGAGTCGACTCTGTCTTGGGACGATTCCACCCATTCATTCAAGACAGAAACTCAGGAATCATCCCTGATTCCTCCTCATTCTTTAATCTATCCATTGAATCCATCACCAAAGTCCCTGTTATTTTGACCTCAAAATATATATTCAAAAACTATATTCGAAATATATCTTGAATCCATTTCTGCTGTGACCACTGCAGACCAAGCCACCAGGCATTCTCAAGCTGACTAACAACAGAGTCCTGGTCCTATACAGTCTGTCCTCTATGGTGTAAAATGTGACATTACAAACTTGTCTCTTCTCTGCTCAGTGTTCCTCAATGCTTCCCCTCAAACCGCTTAGAAGAGAATCTCTCCTTTTCCTGCCTTATAACTTGGTATAGGATCAACACCCTGCCTACCTTGCTAACCTTATCTCAGACCATTTCCTTTCTCCAAATCTAGCCTGCCTCCTGCTCCTTCCATGTGCCAAGGTTTTTTCTACCTCAGAAAAAGTGCTTCCCTAGATGAATCACATTGCTAACGAAGAACCTTCAGCATCATCTGGGAAAAAAAAACCAAGATCTTAGACACTGTTCCTGCTGTTAGAGATCAGAATTTCTGAGGCTTGGACCCCAGAAAGCTGTGTCTTAAGAAACTTTCCAGGTGCTGTATACACACATCATGTACATGCACATGCACATTCACATACACACATATACGGTGCATGTGCGTACACATATGCATACATACATATGTAGTATGTGTATATATGTATGTATGTGTATATATGCATATTATATGATGTATATGTATGTGAATGTGTATGTATATGTTTATACAAACATGTACGTGTACATATATATGGGTATATATATATATATATGCACACATACATACATACATGTATATATGTATATGTGTACATGTTATTTATCATTCATAGCTTCTACTTTCAGGGTTAGTTCATGACCCAAGAGAGTTGCTTATAGGAACTCTCATGACTTCATTCTAAGAAAACAGAAAGAGAAAAGGAAGACAACTTAGCCTTCCTCTAAAGATGCATCTCAAGGGATGCACACCACTTTTATTTACTTCTCCTAAAGAATTATATGACCACAAAACTACAAGTAAGGTTGACAGATACCAATATTTATTCTAAATGGTCTTCACATCGAGCTGTAAATGTCACTTTTGTTTTCTCAGATGAAGGAGCTGTAACCAAGCTGTGTGAATACATCACTTAGGCTGAGTCAGAGCATTTCTTTCTCTGTTCTAACTATCCCTAGGCCTAAGACTGGAAGCTTCTAGCCTCAATACAATCTAATCTTCCAAGCTGACTGATTCAGTGCAGTTTCTCTCAGCTTCTGACTAAATTGCTTCACCTAGCCTCATACTAACCTTTGCAATAAGTTCTAATTTTCTGGCTCCTTCTCATTCTCTGGCTCATTCTGTCTTCATCTGTATCTAACTTGTTCTCTCTGCAACCTGTCTCTGAAACTGTACCAGTAAAACTGCCATGCACACACAACACACTACACACCTTTTTCTCTCTCCCTGCTCTTAAGTATTCTCCCTTTCCTGTGCTGTTCTCATATGAATTGAAGCTTATCCTATTTCTGACTTAGTCTGTCAAATATTTCTATGATTCATCACTTTGCCCTTCCATTAGATATCACTTTCAAACATGGCTGCTTCCTTCTACAAACCTTGCCTTCATCATTAAGGATTAAAAACGTATACTAAGCACTTGTCTGTATTTTAGCCAGATCATATGGACCTAGAAGTTCTTTGGGTGTGATCCCTTGCCAGAGCAGTTATGTTGCTGGATTAAAATTCCTCTACATCTAGCTAACATACAGGATTACATTGCTAAGGAATGAAGAAGTACTATGTATCAGGGAATTTTATCAGACTACTCCCATCGCCTACTCTGCACATGTTTTAACTAAAATTTACCTTTCTTAGAAAGTCTGACTGCCAGGTTGGAGTCAATCTCACTCCTTTGTTTATTCTTTCACTCTATCCAAAGAATTCTCTGTGTTCCTTATAGTAAAAGGTGTAATTATGTACCTACATATAAACCCTATACCTCCTTTCTTAGATCATAAGCCCTAGGATGGTAGAAGCTACATCATCATAGTCAGTATTGATTATCTGGTACCTGGGACTTAGCAAGCTCTTAGTCAATATTAGACAAGTGAGCAAAAGAAAAGAGTGAACGAACAGGTGCTTGGAATTACTCCTTTGCAGCAGGCTGAAAGGTTTGGGCAGAAAAATACAGGCTCCACTGACAACATGCTATTCCTCCCCACCGTTAATATTTGAACAAGTACATACTGAAGTTAAGAAAGTCTTTGCTAGCAACATGAGCAACTGAACACAAATCTTACTCATATATTCTTGAGTCTAAAGAATCGAGTAAAGAAACCTCAGTTTAATTTTTTTTAAAAAAAAAATTATTAGGAGAAATTCAAAGATCATAGGAACAAATTTATAATATATGTATGACCATAAAATACTCATGAATATTTGTCAATTAAAAGGAATGAGTTTCAGATTTGGATATTAAAAATAAATTCTATAGTCAACAAGCGATTCAAGTAAAGTGCAATAACACAAAAACATCTGATAGTTAATGATAAAAGGGAAAGTCTTGGGGCTAGAGAAACCTTTCTTTTGCAGAGTATCAGGTTTTGAACCCTAGCACCATGTGGTGGGTAGTTCCAGGGCTTTGATATCCAGTTCCGGCCTCCACAGGCACACACATGCATGTCCACATACTCACACAGAGATGTATAAAATACAAATAAAATAAATAATTAGGGACTGTAAATCTATTCTGAACTTGCATGCACCAAACAGAATCCTGGATAGATCTAAAAAGAAAAAGGAAAGGAGAAATAATCAATCTACAGTTATTGGATCCTTAACATGATTACCTCAGAAATTACCCTACCAAGCTCCAAAAATTAATAAGAATTTAAACACTGTGACACAATTAACAAGTTACATCTAATGCTTTAGAATCCATCAAAATGCTTCAGCAATTTGACCTCTTCAAAAGAATATACAACATTTAAAAAGAAAATGTCATCACCCAAGAGGTTGAGAAGGAAACTCAACAAATATCAAAGAGTTTAGATCATCCAACTGTATTCCTACTGAGTCTGTGAGCCTTGAACATTCCATCAGAAAATTCCCCCATTCTATAGGACAAGAGTAATCAGTGGCTATTTTGCTTACAATTGGAATCATAGGTAATACAGATTTGTTCAAAGAATTGTGACAACTTACTAGCTTATCTAGTCCTCTTTGGAGGACTGCAGATACTGTGCTGTTATATTGATAGACTAGCATCTTTTTAGCTCATTCTGGCTCAAGGCTAGCAATAGTAGTGAGTTTGGATTTAACCTTGCTTGCAATCTCAAGTCTAAACAGTCTTTGGCAAGGTTTCTATTTTCTGTCCATGCTGCCATTGTGCCTGTATTTGTATCTTAGTCTCTATCCCTAGCGGATGGTTTTCATTGGTTACAATTGTCTTCTTGGGTCTGATTGTAAAATCTTGAAATTAAAACAGAAAGGCCTGCAATACCTTTCATCTCTGCCAAAGTGAATTCTTCATAACAAGAGACAAAAGAAAACTCTGGTTGATCATCCCGGGGGAATGGAACTTGGGAATCCTTTGCCAAAACTATGATGAAAGCAAGACTTCAATCAGAAGGTGGCTTTTATCCTTGGAGGCATCAGTAAGCTGACCTTAAGAAAACTTAGTTGTGTTCTCTTTAGCCTTAAATGTGTGGGAACCAGACACGAGTCTCCATAAGCCAGGATTTTTATTACAGAACTAACCCTAACTCCTCAAAGAACATCATAAATTCATAGTAACATGTCCATTGAGACTTTTACTTAGTAAATGGTGGGAAGATATACATCTTTTCCTAGGCTAGTGTTCAGCCACCACCATCTAAGAGACCATTTGGTGACCCAGCACAATGGCCTTTAGAGGTTTTCTATTTGGTCTGTCCTTGATTTTGTACATTTATTGAACCAAATCCACATATAGAAAGTTTGCCCCGAGAGAGCCACTTAGTGAGAAAAAACAGAGCCCCACAAATCTAGAGGGTGTCTCTGTTAAAAAGAAGTAATGAGAACCATGAACTTGGAGAACTGTAAAAACAGTTCACTGTCTTTGGAAACTAGATGCATTCATCCTTAAGGCGCTCAACCTTAAACCATATGCCAAGAAGCGGCCATCTGATAAATAGTACTGGGAAAACAGCCAATAAATATACAGAAAGTTGCTTAACATCACTAGTCATGAAGGAACCTCAAATTAAAATCACAGTGGGATAGCATTCGACCCATCAGACTGGCTAAGGTTGAAAAGATACGCTGTACTAAATTGCACTGTAAAGGATGCAGGAGGGGTGAGCTTTTGTAAACTGCAGGTATAAACCGAAGTTGAAATATTAACTCTTGAAAGTGTTTACCATCGTCTTTTACAGCTGCTCTATGCCCTGGCAATTCCTCTCTTCAGTGTCTGCCTATATTAGTTACTTTTGTTGTTGTTGTTGTTGCTGCTGCTGTTGTTGTGATAACACAATACCTGAAAAATCTACTTGAAGAGTTTACTTTTGCTCACAGTTTGAGGGTAAAGTCCATTAGAGAGAGGAACGGGGCACAGCAGCAACAGCATGAGGTCACCTCAGCATCTATAGTCAGAAAACAGAGAGAGATGACAGCCTGGGCTCAAAGAGATATGAACACTCTCTTTTTTCCTGAGTTCAGGACTTCAGCCAGTGGGATGGTACCACCTACACATGGCATGGGTCTTTCATCCTCTATTGACCTAACCTAGAAATGCCCTCATAGGCATACTGAGAGATTTGTTTCCATGGTGATTCTAAATCTTTTGAAGTTGATATCATGAAAAACCAGGCCTTCCAACAAGTCTCTTCATCTTTAGAATAAGAAGCATAGATGAGGATGTTTGTGGCCCCTAGAAACTGAAAGCAGTCTTCAAATGTTCATCAACTCTGAAAGATACATCTCTGTCCCTGATCCTGCATGGGAAAGTAAGTGAGTAACCTACACATGAATATGGGAATCCCACAAATTTAGGATTCTGTATATGTACAGAAGCCAGGAGCTTTGCTCTATTTCTTTTGTTCCAAATTCAGATCAAGTGCAACCGAAGTGTAGTTCTAGAAGTCTTGTGGCCCAAACCCCCTCCTGAGAACACACGATATTCCAGAAAAGCAGACCATAAGAGACCTGCAGTGGATTCCCCACAGTATTTGTTAGCATTCTTAATCCCAGGGCCAGTTTCTTTATAATAAAGGGCATATGCTTTACTTTTATGTGTGGATATATACAGCATTTTTCACATTTTGAAACACTGAATGTATTTCAAAACTCATAAATGTGTTTCTAGCCCCATGTGGAAGCCCCACAGTGACTGAGTGACTCAACTCATGGGTGGTGAGATCAGTCCTGGATTTACCACTGGTTAACCTCAGCTAGCTCATGTGTAAAAATAGACCTAAGACTTCTTATTCCAGGGGTTTTCCTTGGGGATCCCCAAAACATTGTTCTTTCTACCCATAATCCTTTGACATGTCCCTTTGCCTCTGATTTCTTAACTTGGATAATGCCTATTCTTCTTTGAGATACACACACTACTGTCTCAACACTTGAAGGGACAGTCATGTGTTATCGATGCCACATCTCTGTCCTCTTCATGCCATGCCAGGTGTCATTTGGAACCTATTTAGATAGCATGAAGTGTCGTGGACTGAATTAAAAGAAAATACATAAAGACTATGGAAGGCTCCAACGTTCTAAGGTAGCCTGGAGAAAACACCACAAAAATATGCATAAAATCCTGTTTTTGAGAGATTTGGGTAAGAAATTTGTTACTGTTACACACACATCCATCATCAGAAAAACAACATGCCTAGCCACATCTTCGAGGCACTGTTTGGTTTCTCTATATAGAGACAAGCAAGCCTTGACTGTCCAAAATGCACTGGGGCAGTAGAGCACTCCACGGTTCTATCTGTGGTTTGCTTACCTGCCTTTCCCAAGCACAGCAGTATCTATGAGATGAGGAATTCCAGCTTGCTTAACATTGTTTCATCTTTACACTTAGCACAATGTCTGACACACAGCAGGCTTGAGTTAATATTGTTGACCAAGTGGGTAACTAAATAGATGTAAAATGTTTGGCATAGCTCCTATGTTTCGGAACACAAGAGAAAAAATGGGTTCTTTAATATCAAGGGCTATTTCACAAGCTGTTTTGTGTCCTTAATAATATATCAGGAGGTTAGTATATGTCCAGCAGTGTTATTTGAATGATTAGTTGAATCCATGAATGAATGATCATGGGTCGGTATAATGCAACTCTAGGAGATTACATCTAAGGGACATCTTTTTTTATAAAATGGCTGAGTAGATGAAGGGAGGTTAATTGATGACCCAGTGAGGCAACTGATCCCTACAGGGAGGGATCAGTGTGATGGTTGATATTGATTGACAGCTTGAGAGGGTCTAGAGTCACTTAGGAGATAAACCTCTGCGTTTGCTTGTGAAGAGTTTCTACATAAGTCCTTCTAGATGCTTGAAGATCCTTTCTAAACTAGGGCAGCAGCACCCCATGGACCAGGGGCCTGAAACGAATAAAAAGGGCAAAGCAAATGAAGCTGCAGCATTCAACATTCTGGTTCGCGAAAGCAGAGATTTGTAACCAGTTACCTGGCACTCCTGCCCAAATAACGGCCTCACTGTCACGATGCACTACATCCTCAAATTGTGAACTAAAGTCAACCCATTTTTCCTTTAGTTGTTTTAACAAAGAAAAAGGGGACTATTGCAAGGACCATTAAGATATGTGATGGACACTGATGATTTGGTCACGGGTTGCCAACCATTATCCACGGAGATTTGTTTACATACATGTCCAAAACAAATGCTTCTTTAAACTCCTCACTCACTTTTCCACATTGATACCACTTTCTTTTCATCCAACAGCCTGATCCTGTGGAGATATCCATGTGATTCCCATCTTAAAGCACTAGATAAGCCTACGACCTTCTACATTGAACCCTGCTTACAAGAGATCAAAATCTCTCATCTCTTTGGCTATTTCTGATTATTCAAGATGTCAGCCTAGCTTCTGAATTCTGATATACAGCACTGGTTAATCTACCAAGATTTTTCATTCAAATGAAATTATCGAGCTCTGTAAAATTACAATAGATCCAAATTTGTCCCGGCCCAAAGGCTTCAGGTATAGCGTTAAGAAAGATTCAGAAACGGGCTTGATTCAGCAAGTCATCAACTGTACAAAGCCTGATCAGGGTCCATGAAGATGCACAGTTCCACCATTGACACAGAATGATAGCCCTTTGTTAGGGAACACTTGTCATGAATCAGCTAAATGAATCTAACTAAATGAGAATTTGAAAACATCCAGATGGCTATATTTATTGGTACAAAGATGGAAATTCTGAAGCGTGGTAATGTTCTCATCTCCAAAGCAGAGTAATTTTAGAATTACTTTTAATATGCAAGTTTAAATAAAGAGAATTAGAACAATGAGCAACCGATGGGCCCCAACTTCAGAAACGCTGGTTCACTGCAGATAAATACCAGTAGATGGCAGCATCTCCCCCACCATATGGTCCTGAACTTTGAGACCATCAACATCTGAAAGTTAACAATCTCACACAGCATAGCAGCTGCCCAATTTGTTGGCTATTGTAATCTTTCTTTTATGATACACTCTTTCTCTTTTAAAAGAGATCCACTTAGCCAATATAGCCTTTAAATATGTGCACAATACTAATGATCTGTAAGCGGTGTGCCAACTCCCCACGCCCTCCCATTTCCTTTCTGTTGGTTTTTATATGAGCAAGCCTTTGCATGTCTAATTGTATAGAGACAATTAGCTGACTATAAAATGCTGCCCCCACCTCGTATCTTGCATGTGCAAGTACTTACACAAAAATTCACTCACATATACTGAAGTCCTACAGCAAAAAAGAAAAAAAAAAAAGAAGGAAAGAGGATTTATCCCAAACAGGTTTCATCCCACATCCTGGTCAACAAACTCAACATCATACAACCACGTTATGTTGTCACTTGATTTCATTTTGCTTTTTACCTGTTTTATACATAAAGATGAAATGGCTGAAGTTACTACTACCTTTCTGGTAGCATTATTATCAAACATAAATCCAGCCGTTGAATGAAGTAAATATTAACTGAGTCTCTTAATACATGCTAGGCATTGCCACCTATGCTTGGCAGTGTACAGCCTCACACTGTGCTCCTTAGTACAGGAGTCACAAGCCTTATAAGCTTCCGGAGTTGACAATTAGCATTGAATAAAATAAAAAAACATTCATTCATTGGATACAATGGCCACATTTCAAGTGTTCAATCACAACCAAATGTGTCTAGTGGTGGCCATATTAGAAAAAGCAGATGTAAGAACTTCTACCATTCCCGAGTTCTATTGAACAAAATTGATCAGAAGGATCATCTGTTATTGAACACGTTTGATCAGAAGGATCATCCAATTCATGGGCGTCTGTGATTAGTTTGGGATGTAATGTTAGACTGATATATGGAGGGGAATGGGTAAACTAGAAAGATATCTCATTGGATAAAGTGCTTGCTTATTCCACTGTGAGGATCTGAGTTCAGATCCCCAGAACC
>JADRCH010000017.1:7663439-7686962 GCA_019843965.1 Rhynchomys soricoides | reverse complement strand
GCAAGCAAAACAGCAACTGTCTTTAATCCCAGCACTTGGAAGGCAAAGACCAAAGATCCCTGGGACAAGGTGGCTAGCCAAACCAACCAGAATTGACAGCTAAAGGCTCATTAAGAGACCCTGTCTTGATTAATAAAGTGGGGCGTGATTAAAGACAATATTCAGTGTCAAACTTAGGGCTCTCCCACAGACAAGCTCCTACACACATGCTGAAATGCATATACGCTTGTAAACACATCCCACACACATGAAACATAAGATGAGTGACAATTCTTTACAGCAGCATTGAAGAAAAAAATAGATAGATAGATAGATAGATAGATAGTTTTAATGGATGTCGTCATTCAGAGAGTTTTAAAGTATACAAGTATCCTGAGAGGAAAGATAAAGTCTGGGGAAAGATGCATCATGGACATGTATTGAGAAAGACAAAAGACCACATTACATTTATTGCCTGTGAGCGTCTCTGTGCTGTGGAAAAAAAACTGAGTGGCAAGAGAGTTTGTCGGGAAAAGAAAAGGAGACTGTGAGGCAGCATCAGTAGGTCACTGTTTTGAGCATTGAATGTGTTAGCTCTTCTTATTCAAACAGAATGAAGGAATTAATAGTGACCCCTTTTTTTCTGGGCACAGGAACAAGGAGCAGAGCGACTCATTCTTTCCACAACAGTGTCTGAGTGGAAAATGAAACCTAGTTTTCTTCCAGTCCTGCTCAGAACCTCCCAGAACAAGACTTCTTTCCCTGACACATACCTCACAGGACTCACAAGACAGCCCACTGGCCATGTCACCAATAACACAGCTGGCCCTGTCATGCCCTTATCTACCCCACTCCCTACTGATGTGTTCCTCCCAAATGAGAGAGCAGCAAATGCTTTCTGCCAAAGTTAAAGCATATTCAAGCCTCATGAATCTTGGGCTTTGAACCAGCCTCCAACTTTCTGTGGTTACAGTTCATCGTCTGCTGGCAAAATGTGACTTCCTGGTTCTAAGATAAAAAGACTTGGGAAGAAAAGGGAGAAAAGTGAACAACTTATGTGACATCAATTGACTCTTGCAAAACAGAACAAGAAGAGCGTCCCAATCACCCGACTACATTTCTGAGAATGTACACACTTTCAAAGTTTTCAACAAAACAGGCTTAGTGGAAATACGTTTGGGGTCTCAAGACCTTTGAAAACAGTAAGAGGCAGAACACAGCACACAGTGAGGACTATAAAGTTTTTTTTTGGTAAGGAGGGGGACGTCAGGCAAGAAGCTCTGTTGTAATCGGTGTTCCAAGAATTGCTGGTCTTTCATAAGAGTTGAGGTAGGGATAGTGGGGGAGGGTGCAGGCTGAGCTCATCATGCGGTTTTATTTAAGCTGGAGTAGAGAGACTCAGCTTTGCTTTTTATTTCCAAACAAATGCTCAAGGGGCCAGAATCCTCTCACATTCTTAACCCAGATCATTTTAGCAGTAATCATTCTGAAATTAAAAAATGCACCAAAGATGCTAGACACTTTCTGGTAAAGAGTTACCAAGAGAGACCAAAGGAGCACATATCGGGCTCCAACAATTTAGGGTTCTAAGGTTCAGAGCCTCCTTTTCCCTCCCAGATGGCCAATTATTCGTGTGACAGCACCTCATACAATTTTATAGAGGAGAGACACAGCCAGGTCAAATGCTCACCTGCTTGGACTCCATCTTTCTTTGTCATCTTGATTAGGAACTTGGGGGATGGGAGTTGGCCTCCATGGCCCAGGGCAAATGCTTTCTTTAATAATGACTAAAAGAAAAGGAGGGTGTAGCTGGCATCCTGCCATCTACTGCTGTGACTTAGCTTGGCACCTTGGTCAGGTTGCCTGACAAATTTTAGGCTCCATTTCCTCATTAGTAAAACTGGGAAATCCCATACTATTTACCAGTGTCTATGAGGATCAATTTGAGATTGCATGAGCTGTAACCCTTGTGTACCTAGCACAAAACTTGACATACACAGGAAAGGTCTAGTTAATGCTGGTTGTGGTGTTTGTCATTGCAGGTCTAACATAAACTGACTAACATATTGCAGAACTGGGAAAAATGACTAGTCTCACAGAGGAAATCATTTTCAGGTTTCTATTGTCTATCCCATCTTCATTAAGAAAAGAAAATTGGTGAGGACACATGAACTCAGCTATTTAGTGAATATTTAAGTATACTATACACTATTATCAATAATAGGCTCAGTCTCTAGGACTCAGTCATCATTTGTGACTGAATATTATATCCACCGAGTAAACTTTCCTCTCCCTCAGCACCCATAACCTCCAATTCTGCTGTTTCGGAGTGTTTAAGCATTCCAGATGTCTCATACAAATGGGTGCTAACCAACTTTTTAAATATAACTTAATGCCCAACACTTCATTGGTACTGGTCCATGTGGGAAGTGTTTCTTCTTGTTAAGAACAGACTAATATTCTATTATTATTCCACATCTCATTTATCCATTCTCCTCCAGGTGGGCATTCAGTTGGTTTCTTCATTATCATGACTTTTGTGAAGGATGAATTGATGATCAATATGAATACTAATTTGACTGTTGAGATCTTGTTTTGGATTCTTTGGGAAAATCCTCAGGAGAAGTGTTGTTGAGTTAAATAACCATAACATTCTTCTATGTGCTTTTCCATGGTAGGAGATCAACATTACACTCCACCAACACATTTCTCTACATCCTCACCAATCCTTATTGTCTTTTGCTTTGCCTGTTGTTTGCTTTAAAACTATTCTAACAGATTTAAAACAATACCGTATTGAGTTTTTGACCTATGTTTCCCTTGTCATGGCTGTAACTGTCTCTTCATAGAACTAGTGGCACTTTCTATACCCTTGTTGGAGAAATGTCTGCTCAAATTCTTCGCCATCTTTTAAATTAGTTGGAATTTCTATCTGATTCTTTGTTTGGTTTTGTTGTGTTGGTTTGGTTTGGTTTTTTTAGTTTGGTTTTTGAGATGGGGTTTCCCTGCGTAGCCTTGGCTGTCCTGGAACTAGCTCTGTAGACCAGGCTGGACTTGAATTCAGAGATCCTCCTGCCCCTGCCTCACCAGTGCTGGGATTAAAGGTGTATATCACCACCAAGCAGGTCTATCTTTTTTTTTTTTTTTAACACAATTAAATCAAGTTCTTAGGCTGTTTTGGATAGTATTCTTTATTTTTCATTTGTGTTTCATTTTCAGTTGTGACAGAGTGTGTGATGAGAAGCGAACTAAGAATAGGATGGTTACATTGGCACATGTTTGAGAGGATGCAGACTGTAATGGTCGTGAGGGCACGACAGTGGACTGCTTAGTAACAGTGGGGGTGTTGGCAACTGCTTGCTCACATCAGCAAAGCAGATACCTTTAATACTCCATTGGCATTCCCTTTCTTGCTCTTGGGTTCAGTCTGGACCCTCACACCTGGACATGGTGCCACCTACCTTGAGGGTGGGTCTTTCCTTCTGGGGTAAAGCTCTCTGGAAACACCATTATAGACACACCTAGAGGTGTGTCTCCTAGATAATTCTAAATTCAGTCAAGTTACTAATGATTAATGTTCTTCGCTCCCTTGACTCACAGTTTGAGACACTATCAGTTAGCTTACTTTTCACTCTTTTTTTTTTTTTTTTTTTTCGAGACAGGGTTTCTCTGTGTAGCCCTGGCTGTCCTGGAACTCACTCTGTAGACCAGGCTGGCCTCGAACTCAGAAAGGCATGTGTCACCACTGCCTGGCTCTACTTTTCACTCTTAATAGTATCCTTTGCTATGCAGATGCTTTTTAGTTTGATGTATTCCAATTGCCTGTTTTTGCTTTCATTGCCTGTGCTGTTTTGGTAATATGAAGAAATTATTGCCAAGGCTTGTGTGAGAAGGTCATCTCACTTCCCTTGTGGTAGTTTCATAGTTTCAGATCTTACTTATCTGTTTTAATCCATGTTGTGGAGTGTGTGTGTGTGTGTGTGTGTGTTATATAAAATAGGGTCAACTAGTGTTGATTTTTTTTTTTGCATATGGATATCCACTTTTGCTAATACCATTTATTAACATTATCCAGCCCTAAATTTAATTTCTAACTACCTAGGAACTTTGGAAGGAAAGTAAATCTATCATTGATATTAACTTTAGTGCTGACAAAATCTGGCTTATAACTTCTTGTTAAGCTAGAGTCATTAATCACAACCTCCAACTAAGTCTCAACCTGTATCACCTCAGGGGATCATTCCAGGCCATGCTGTGCTATATATCAAGGAATGAAGCACTTCCTTTCAGTGGGATCAAAGTGGCTTTCCTTGAGGCCAGTGGGACTCCCTAAACCAAGGAGGTAAAACCCAGACCAATGAGGTTCATGCTGGGCCTGCCTCACCTTTCCTTGACTCACTTTCCAAAATGACTCAAGTTCTATTTTACTGTTTTTGTTTTTTTCCTCTTCCCTCCTTTATCCTGCTCTTGGTTTATTTCCCTTGATCTTAGAGTTCCCCAGGCCAGCATCTATCTCATGTAAGTACATACTACCTGGTATATAAGTTGAGGGCAAATTAAAAACAGAAAGAACCACTACAAGGAGTGATCCTTAGAACATTCCTGCAAACTCAACTAGGCTCTGGGCACTGCTCCCTCCCTGTGCTAGCGTTCACATATTCCACAACTCTAAGTCAAGCTGGGTATTATGGTTTTAATGTGTGCTCCCTCCCCCAAAAGAGAAGCCAATATTAGAAACTTAATTCTCATTGTAAGAATCTCTGAAAACCGGGGTAGAGAATATGGTGTACTATAGGAATAATGTCATTTGATCTGAGAGTAATTCTGCGTGTGGGTTTCTTATAAAAAAATTTCTTCCTCCTTTTTCTCCTGCCCACTCTTTGCCCTTCCATCATGGAGTCATGCCTTAAAAAGATGTTTGCCAGATACAGACCTTTTGACCTTGAACTCCCTGAGGTGTCATAACTATGAGAAGGAAAGTTCTGTTCCTTATAAATTAATCAGGCTCAGGTATTCTGTTGTAGTAACAAGAGATGGACTAAGACACTGAGGAAAAGAAAGTCTGCTGAGGAGCGGGATCTTCTTCTTTTCCCATGAACCTTGACAAGTTTATACAATCACTTCCTTGGCACCTGGAAGTTGAGTTGTCAGAATGAGAAAGAATTAACATAGTACTCCTTACTTTAAAAATATTAGAGATATTGTAACATAATAAGAAATATATTTGACCTCTGTGTATCTTGACAGAGTCTCTAAAGCCTTTGGAATTTCCTGAAGAGTAAATATACCTTCTGTTATTCCTAACCAACCTCTCACAGAACCTGAGATTACACTATCAAGTTTACTTAAGATGGGTCTTTAGGTGACTTCAGGATGGGGCTAGTCACCAAAATGACACAATGATCCTTAGGAGCTTCAGTTGTGACTTTCACCTCCACTCACTTATGGGTGAAAAAGGACAGAGGGACCATAGCTCAAGCTATTAATCTCTGGAAACAATGAGATTTGATGTGTTTCTAGGTTCTTAAACCCAGGCAAATGCCTGGAAGGTAGTGTACCCAAAAAGAGCATAGAGATTCCCCCTCTCCTCTCATATACAACTCTGCAAATTGCTTGTTCTTGGGCTGTGCCCTCAATTATAAAGCAATAAGCATTAACCAGTGTTGTCTTGAATGTTGGAACCTTTCAAACAAATGACACAACCCGAGTATGATGGCAACGAGACCTTGGGTTTATAGTCAGTGGATCAGAAGCAAAGGTGATAACATGGAATGAATAATTAGTATGAGGGGTCTGGCTTGGGGAGTCCTTAGCCCTTGGAAGCTGAGGCTAATCTAAGTATATGGTGCCATATTGTATGGATTAATATGTCACCCTGTTGACATCACACATCTGACATGAGCAGTGTTATGTGAGAGTACAGAGAAATGATTCATTGATTCATTGAATTCAAGTTCATTGATTGAAGACAGTTGCCATTTGGGCCTGAGTATAGGGAGTTGTGGAGACTGTAGCACATGGAACAAGATATTTCTTATAAATGGGGAAAGTACTTCTTCATCTATCTAGTCACTGTCTTGTAGGAACATGAGCCCAGTGTTGCTAGATGCCTTAATATTTCAAGCCAAACCAGAAGTCTCAGGGTTTTGCATTAAGTCTTCTCATTACCAGCAGATGGCAAATAGTGCATTTACTATATGTCAAAACATCAGCTACTGTACTGTAGAATGTATAAGTCAAATCTGGGGTTGCTGGTGGTCCTAAAAATTGCTGTTCTTGAGAGGACTCAGGTGTGTCCTCTGTGGAAATCCCTTGAGGATTTCCCGCATTGCCTGTTTATATGCAAGTAAGCTAAACAACTTTTAAAGGAATTTTGAAACATGGGCTAGGTCATCATACAAGCCAAATAATATTCACATGTAAGACAAGTTGAGCCTCAAGGTCATTCCTTAAAAGTTTGGATTTAGAGTAGACATAAATATTCTGATTCTCCACCATTGTTTCAAAGAGAATGGAATCTGATGCTTCTGCCTTCTAATAAGCAAAGATGTATCCTCAGAGCACACTGCCATGGCCTGGGACACACAGAGCAGCCCAGATCCTTGGGCCTTGTACTTCTGCTGCACCAATGAGCTGAGACCTTCTCTAGACTCACCCCTTACTGGGGACCCCCAATCTCACTGCAGTGGTCCCCTTTTCAAAATTCAGGGCTTATGTTTATCCTCAAAGAGCTTAAAGCTGCAGGGGTTGGCATTGGCTGAGTTAGTAGATGTCTTGGTGGACACAGATAAAGACCTGAATTCAATCCCAGGTAAAAACTAGGGCGTGGCTTTGGGTGTCAGTTACCTTAGCTCTGGGTCCAGAGAGATAAGCAGGTATGGGGTTTGCTTGCCAGCTAGCCAGATGAGCAGAATACGTGGACTTCAAAAGTTCAATGAGAGACCCTATCTCAGAATGTAGAGAGCAGGAAAGAAAGACATTAGATGTTGGCCGCTAATCTCCATACACATGTGCATGCAGATGCATGGACCCAAACAAACATGTGCACCCACACACCCCACACATACCCCTCACACACATAGTCATCCTCTGAAACTAAGCCTCTGGGAAACAACTGAAGACAGTACAGGGTGGGGAGTGTAGGTAAGAGTTCAATACAGAAGGTGCAATCTAGTTCAAATGTCAACCCTGCACCTGCAAGTAGTGATGAAGCTGGCCAAGTTGCATATTGCCTTGATGGTGTAAGAACTATGTCCTGGTGAGTGTTAATTGTCTAAATTAAATGTCTAGCAGAGCAGTACTTCTCACATCAGAAGATGTCTGAAGGTTTTCCTGGGAATCTTGTGAGCACGAAGTTTCCAGTTTGGTGGGAGAGAGATGGAAGCTAAGCTTGTTCTTTGCTCATGTGTTCCCAAGGGTCTTAGTTAGCGTTCCTATCGCTGTGAAGAGACACTATGACCAAGAAAAGTCATGAATTTAAGTGCAGCTGGCATGAATTTCAGGTGTTTAGTCCATTATCATCATGGTGGGAAGCATGACCCTGTCCAGGCAGACATGGTACTGGAGAGGTATCTGGTAGTTCTATCTGGCTCTCCGGGTAGCAGGAAGATACAGTACCACACTGGGCCTGGCTTGAGTACATGAGACCTCAAAGACCACCCCCCAGGGACACACTTCCTCCCACAATGCCACACCTACTCCAACAAGGTCCTACTTCCTAATAGGACCACTTCTTATGGAGGCTACTTTCATTCAAACCACCACACCAGGAATGCTAACGCGGCTGTTTATATACAATGGCTGGAGCATCAAGGCCGTGCAGAGCCTACTCATAGTACTCAAGATCTATCAAATCTTCACATACCTCCTCAGTCTTTGAAGTGCCACATTGAAAACTGGTGGGGGAAGGCTGTAGACACTAACCCTGTTTGTCTGGCATGCATTTGCAGTAAGCTCTGGGTAACTTGTTTACTTTGTGCCGGTGACAACAAACTCTTAAGTCTTATCCCTGATGACTTTCACATGGAGAAACTGGGCTCCATTTCAAGTCATGGCAGTGGGCGGTGGGCAACAGACAGGAATCTAGAATTAGCAACTGAAACGAGAAGAGTTAAATGTGTTTCTCCCTAGGAGGCTTCCCTTTGTTTCCCTAAGAAGGCTACCAAACTCACTGGTTTGTTTTCTCAGTTGAATGTTTTATTTCACGAATAGCCTAACAACATAAATGTGTTTCAAGTACACGAATAAACAACATAATAATAAAAAGCACATGACTTTCCCAGGAATGTATCCCTGCAGTTCCAAGTTTAAAAAGACAGAAACTTTCACTTCAGAAGGTTATGAGAAGGGGCTAAGGGAGGAAAGAACAGAGGATGGGTGGGGGTGGGGAGTGAAAGGGGTGGAGGTAGGAGATGGGGGTTGGGAGGAATCAGCACTAGTCTCCTCTCCTCAAATGTGCCCAGAACTGCTGTGGTGAAATGAGAGCAAGAAGGATGTCTGTCAAGAAAAGATGCAAACAGTTTGGCACTGACTGTGAGGACAGGAGAACAATGAATGTCCTTAGTCCTTAGCTCAGGAGTGTGAGAAGGAACATGGGTTTTGGAATAAGGCGTGGCCTGTAGCCAACTGGCCTGAGCCCTCTCTTGGCTGGGTAAACCTGTGTCGCATTTGTGTCACTGTGAAAGTGTACTTGGGAGAAATGGTTTCAAGGTAGGATATTTTATCTGGGTTCAGAACTGCAGAGGTTTCTATTCACAAGCATTTCACTCCACTGCTTTGAGTCTGAAGTAAATTGGAGCATCATGCCAGAGGAAGCGCGTGGTAGAAAAAGCTGTACAGCATGTGACAAACAGGAAGCCCAGAGAGGCAGAGAGAGAGATCCTGGAACGGGGTGGTGGGGGTGGGGGTGAGGGTGGGGGTGGGGGTGGGGTGGTTCTTTCCAGAACATGTTACTTGACCTATTTTCTCCAACTAGGCTCCACATCCTGTTATTTACCCCTCCCCAATAAAGCCACCATACTATGAATTCATCAAGCTATTAATCCTAGTTCAGAGCCTTTAGGATCCAATCAGTTCCCAAATGTCCTTTGAATGGAAACCCAGCCTTAACCACAGAAGCCATCTGGGGATTTAATAGTCAGCATGACAATTGCTCATGTGAGTCTAGTTCCCTCATATGTGAAGCAGACAGAATAAACTGCTGGTCCAAATTCTTCTAGGAAAGTACAGGTTGAATGTTAGTGTTTCTTATTAAAAATATGGGCATTAGAAGAGTTTAGAATTTCAGCGTAGTGTGTGTGTGTGTGTGTGTGTGTGTGTGTGTGTGTGTGTGTGTGTACTGGGGCACATATATCTAATAGTATCTTGAAGATAGGCTTTAAACATGATTGTGAAATCCACATAGCATTGAATATAAATTTTACTGCAGTGTTTTTAGCATGCCTGTGTTAAGAATGAGAACCATCCTATTCAGCCTAGTTATAAGGTCTTCTCTGTGTGATGTCAGGTCAACATACAGAAAGAACGTTTCAGATTTTGGAACATTGAAGGCCTGGCCTTTTCAGTTTAGGAATACTAAACCTATACTAAAATCAGAATGAGGAGGTACCTAGGTTCCTTAGAGTGTAAGAGCTCTGTTCAACATGAATACCATGGATGACCAAACTACCTAATCCATCTAACTCATTAAGATATTGGGCAGATGCTTTACTCTGGGATGTCCACTTATATGGTGTTCCTGATCATGTCAACATTTTTGTTGACATAAATGTCAATACCAACAGGGGTCATCGTGTCTCACTTCAACTCATAACCAGCCATTTTCCTGCTTCCAGCCTTCTGACCCCTGTACTTCTGAGGCTCTGGAACTGGGATCTGAACTGTAATTCCCTTCTAAGCAACTGTGGGAACTGAGCTCCATTGCTTTACTCTGTAGACCTCCATTTTCCACCTGGGAAATGAATGTATTTCATTTCTGATGACTGTAGTAGCCACTTTTCTCACCACAGAGACTAGATTCCTGAGAGAAAGCATTAAAGATGATAGCTCATAAACAAAAAAAGAGAGAGAGAGAGAAAAGAAACACCCAGGCTTTGGCTATGTCTCTGAGAAGGGTCCAAGAGAGATTTAACTCAGAGGGAACAACCACCTTTAATGTAGGCAGTGCCGTCCATGGCACTGTGGGGTTTATGTGGGCTCACAGTACAGAGGAATGCAGTCTACTGTGGCAGCTTGGTCTATGGCACCAACCAGGAAGCAGAAAAAGAGAACTCCAGTGCTCAGCTGACTTTCTCTTTTTTATTCAACCCAGGATCCCAGCCATGGATAACATTGCCTACATTAAATCCTTCATGGGAAGCTGGGTGCAGAAGCACAGAGTGATTCCATGTTGGTTTGAGCATATCTGAAGGATACAAGCCAGCCAAGGCACTATTGGCTGACAGTATCTCCTGTCTGTCAATTGAGTTAGAGCTCCTTCAGACCCAGCTCTTACAGATGGCAAGTTTCTTCTGCCAACTGATCATCAGGTTCAGAGTGGCATTGGATTTGGTCAGCATGGGCCCTGTGGTGGCTCTGCAGATTTGTGTTACAGATCTCCCAATCTATTATCCTTGGCAGACATCTCAGCTCTTGTCTCAAAATAGATAGCCACTCTGTGGGTGTCAAGAGTTGTTAATTCCCTAAGGATTGTCTCAGCAGTGGGACTCAGCAGTGTCTAACATTTGTGCTACCTTCCTACCTATCACTCCTCTTAGGATATGAATCCTTAAGTAATTCTGCACTCCTTGGAGATTTCAGTTCTTTCAGATAGTAATTCTCCTCGTTGCTTCCCCTCCTCCTTTCCCCTTCTCTCCTTCCTTCCCTTCACTTTCCATCTTTCCTTTCCTTTTTCTTCTCTCCCCTTTCCACCATTCCTACCCTTCCCTCCCTCCACTGCCTTCCCTCCTTCCTTTTCCTTTTCATCCTTCCTCTTCTCCGCCCTTTCGACCATCCCAACATGTTAGCATTCCTTCTAGGTTTAGCCCTGTAGTTACCTGGCAACAGCCAGGTAGGCCTGGCTCACTATAAAAGGGGCCGCTTGCGCCCTCATCTCTCCTCCTCTCTTATACCCTCTGCCCCTTCTCTCCATGACCACTTTCTCCCTCTCTCCCCTCCCTTCCCCCTCTCTCCACAGGTTCCTGCCCCGTTTCTTCTCTCTCTCTCTCTCTCTCTCTCTCTCTCTCTCTCTCTCTCTCGCTCTCGCTCTCGCTCTTGGTCTGTCTGTCTCTACTCCCTTCCCAACTCTCCTTCCCATACCCTAAATAAACTGTATTCTATTCTAGTCCTATGGCTGGTACCTGGGGGGGGGGGTTAGATGCCTCAACGTGGGTCTGCCGAGGACACCTCGCCACACCTGGCTCTATCAAACAGCCTTGCCTCTTTCTTTTTATATATATATAGAATACTTTCCCCTTCCTTCCCCTTCCCTCTCTCTCTTTCCCTTCCCTTCCCTGCTCTACCATACCCTTCCTTCCTGTCCCTTCCCCTAGCCCATCCTTCCAACCATTCCAACCCTTCCCTTCCCTGCTCTACCCTTCTCTTCCCCTCTCTCCTCTTTTCTACCCTTCCTTTTCCCTCGCTCCTTTCTTCACTTTTCCCCACTCTGCCCTCTTATATTCAGGGCTTGATAATTTGACGATGGAATTTACAAAACACAAAATAAATGAAACAGCAAGACCAAGATAAGTTATAAACATTTCTTACCTTCGTTTATTTTCATCTTTTTGTTTGGATTAGTTTGTTTACCCTGTGGGGACAATGGCTATCCTGTGATTACAACTTGCTCAGAAAGTGAACTCTCCATTCCTAAACTCCCAGTTGGCATTCCAGGCCTCGGCTTTCTCCTACAGCAAGCATGTGACTATGGCCACATGTCAAATCTGGCTTGCTAGAAGCAGCAGCAACCCCCACCTAAGCACCTCAGGAAGGGAGCCGCGCATCATGGGGCCATCTGGAGGCTGCTTTGCCAAGCCATCTATTTTTTGCCCGAGAAGCTGTGGAAAGAGTTAATCAATCACTAGGCAGTTCAAACATAAGGCCTTTCTCCCACTTGCTGCAGGTCACACACCCACTCTCAGAGCCAGCTGAGCAGGCCCAGCATCAAAGCCAGAAGCTCAAAGCAAGTGTCCAAGAGCACAAATGGAAGTGACTGAACTAGAGAAGACTTTACGGAGTGTCACTTTTTCCTAGAGCCCACAAAACAAGGCAGAGGCGACAAGGGTCCCACCCAAGAGAACATAATAGAGGCAGGAGGCCTTAGGCTAAGGCTTCCCACTAAGATTTCCAGTCTTGCCTTCAAGCTCTCCCCGGAAGAGCCTCCATGCAGGTGTGCACACACAGGTGACCACAGCTGCCTTTCCATGAAGTGATGCCAGGAAAGGCCTTGCCTGTGACCGCTCTCTGGATTCTGTAGAAATATATAACCGTCTTTCTCACTGCCTATCCTGGAACACTGCTTTGAATTGGCCACAGATGGCCACTGTGTGACTGTGCAGCAGGTAGTGAGACTGCACTGGCTCTCAGTCATCTTCAGGCCACTGGCTTTCTGCCCCTTAGTTAGAATGTTTTTCATTAGCTTTCAGGACAAGGAATGCAATCTGTCTTCCACTTTTGCATCCTGCGTGGGTGACTGCCTAATAAGACAGACATGCTTGGAAGAGAGGGCTTCTATTTCTGTGGCCACACAGGTTGCTTCTAACCTTCTCAAGCCTCAACACTGATGACAATAAGCATTCCTTGGTGACTTAGAGTCACTGAAGGGATTAAGTGACAGAATTCCACGAAAGGTTCAGTACACTGCCTTGCAGATGGTATACACTCCATAGTTTTTGTTGTTGCTGTGGGTCATCGATTCATTCAGCAAATAATTCTGTAAGTGTCCTTTCTATCCTAGGTACCATGGGGAGTGGGAAACAGACACACAAGTTCTTGGCTCCCTCAGAGTTTACAGCCTTATCAGAGGAATAAGATGCTGAACAAGTTAGTAGATCAATAAACAGTGATGAAATGAACAGAGATTGGTGTTCCAGAGAAAGGCCTGCCATTGCACAATTTAGCTTGGGGGTTCTGGGATCCTTCTTTAAGACTATGAAGACTGTGCCAAGGAGACATACAGTTGATAAAAAATTTGGCATGTATGTGTAAGGGCCTTGATTCAATCCCCAGAACCACCCTTAAAAATGATCACAAAAACTGGATAGGTAGGGTGGGTTCTCTGGTCAGCTAGCCAAACTGGTGAGTTACAGGTAAAAGTAAGAGATATGGTCTTGAAAACCAAGGTATGTGGCACCTGAAGAATACCACCCAAGAATTAGCTTCCACAGGTATGCCCATGTGCGCCTCTGTGTGTGTTCTCTCCTCTCTCTCTCTCTCTCTCTCTCTCTCTCTCTCTCTCTCTCCCCCTCCCCTCTCATACACACACAAAAGCATGTGTATATATATATATATATATATATATATATATATATATACATATATACATATATACATATATATATTCTTTTTCTGTGATTCTTGATTTTGCAATTTCATGGCTATGTGACCTAGGAAATGTGAAGGCTCTGAGTCAGAACTAAGCTTAGCAGTTCCATCTATGGACTCAGGAGATGACAGCATTGGGGAGCTGTAGGGGGGCTCAGAGCACAGAGAGAGGATGGCACTGCACAGGTCTCATTGTCCTCTCTGCCCATCTTCCAAGCCTACATATGATTGAGGAGCACTTTTGCATTTCACTCCTCTCACCTAGTATTTGAACTTGCCAGGTTCCCATGAGACAAGGTATGATGATGTCATTTCCATTAGCTTTTTGAATGCTCCTTGTGTCATTCATAATGACTCAGACATTTTCCCAGAAGGATGCAGAAGCCATGAGGCAGGCAGCTTGGACATCTCTTAAGGAAAGTTCTTACACTTATCAAGCAAGGCCAAGCTGAGAAAACACATCTGCTTTCCAGACCCAGGGCTGACCTGGGCATTGTCCTTGTAAGACAACTCAATGACTAATACCTCATTCTGTTTGGCTGAGAACTGGAAATCTGTTTATGAACTGTGTTGAATCTTCTGTGAGATTCAGTGTGCTGTGTAACATTTAGATTTTTTTTCTGTGTTTGGATTTTTCATTCTGTGATTTCATGGCTGTATGACCTAGTCAGCATGTTGATTCATTTTAAGAAGGATTTCATCTATAAAAGAGATAACGCTATTTATGCCACAATAATGTTGTGTTAGTATGAGACAGGAGGATAGCTGGCAGGAAGTAGGGACACTCAGTAGACAGTAAGTGCTGCTGTAGCACTGATAATACAACTGTCTGCTTTAGATGCTACCAAATCACTCTCCACCAACAGAATCAACATTACTACCAATTTTTACAACAAAGTTTTATTGAAATACATCTACGGCCATTTATTCCAAAATGTCTCACACCATGATAAAAGTTGGGTAACTGTCAAACATCGTAAGATTCAAAGGCCTTAATATTGGAATCTGGCTTTTCACAGGATAGTTGGCAGCCCTGGATCTGAATACCTCTGCTCTCTCAGGGCTTTGTAATACCTGAGCTTTTGCTCCACATCATAAAATTTCTTTACGTTCCCCCATTGTGCCTAGAAGATAGCAGGTAATTTCTGAACCCAAATTTTATTACACTGGGTGAAATTGAATTGAACTGAATACACATATTTAATATGAATTAGATTGGTGGTTGCTTTGTTTAGCCTTTAGCTTGTGCCCAGAGAACACTTTTCAGTTCTTTTTGTTTGTTTGTTTTGCTTTTGTTTTTGTTTTTTTTAAAACAAACTCATTTTGGCTCATGCATCTATATGGCTGAAAGATATTTTGGCTTGGAAGCTACCCACATCACCTTGCCCATAACAGAGTCTGGTGTTCAGGGGTTGAGTACACACTGCCACTGGGCCATAACTCTTCTATCCCCAAGGATGTCCAACTTTGGAAAGAGATGACTGAGACTGTCTTGGTGTACCCACAATGGAAGAACAAATAGTGTCTTGTGACTCTAGGAGCCATGAGATCTAAGCCAAGTACCCAGGACTCAGAATGCCCTGCGTGTCCTGTCTCATTCCCAGCATCCTCCTGACTTCACTTCCTGTGCCTGAGTTTGGCAACATCCTATTCTTACCATCATATTGAATATGCCTCCTGGCACTGCCTTTGGACATTGTTGATTCATTTCCATGGCTTGTTCTGGCATACTTATAACCTCCTGCAACCCCCACTGTTCCTTATTAAGTCCTTATTTATTGGTGCTCCCTATTCTGTGTATTTCTTTAGGAGTAGAGCTGCTCTACATACTGTTCATTGATTTATTCCAATCAAGCAAAAATGTATGCATTTATGTAGATATCAAACACACAGAGAACCTATTCTCTATCTAACATTGTTTCCTCCTTGTACAAAATAGGGACTCACTTAATGTGAGGCATTCAGTGGATATTTCTACAGTAAATGGTAAAATCAAGATGCTATAACAAGGATTTTTTTTTTTAGGTCAGACTGAGTGTACCAGCCTTCTTCTTATCCGTTCCTGCTGGGTGACCTAGAGCAGAACTCTTCATCTTTTAAAGTTTTCTTTTCTCCCATGAGAAAATAAAAATGGAAGTGTGTATTTATGCATTTTTGGAGAGAATTAAATGAGATATTGTCCAGAAGGTCTTGGTAGAGTTGCCTACACATAGCAGAAAACGGAGGGTAGGAACTAGGGTGACGATAGTGTTGCTGTCCAGGATAATGTGTTTTTATGTTCCTTTCTTTGTTCTTTTCAGAGTTATAGAGGACTATTAGAGTTCTTCACTAAGTATCTTCAAGATATATTAAAAAATAAAGTTTCATGGACAAATTAAGATATAACATGTTATAATTATATTTTACTTTTCCCCTCCAATTAGAAACGCATTAATATCTTTTTAAAAAGCTACTTACTAGGCTTTGAAAAACACATATAATCAATAGAGTTGTGATAACTACTAATCTATGGCTCACTCTCCAGTAGTAGCCAAGGGTAGATGAACAACACCATTAGTGCTGTGATGAGACATAAACACACAGGTCCATACAGGTGTTGCCTCCCAGGGAGGTCACAGGTCACTGTCTTTGCATTTCTCTGAACTTCCACTTGTCTTAATATTTCAATTAATGTTTAAATCACTTTGTGTGGTTGTTTTTTATTATTATACATTTTTTGCAAGAGGAAGATGAAATGTAAAGAATTTAAATCACCTAGAATCACAAAGTTAGTATGATATGCAGGCAAAATTAGACCCACATCGGCAGGTCTTTATCCTACACTCATATTTAAAAATGGCTGACACTAGCTCCACCAGCAACTAGCTCATGAGTGCTTTCCGAGTTGTTGTCTGTTTAGAATTTGTATTGTCCTCTCTGGAGATAATGTCTGTTGTCACAAGAGTATAAGAAGAATTAAATAAGCTAACAGAGAAGAGCAATTTGCCCAGACCCAGTCACTGGCATATCAGCATTAGTTCTCATAACCATTTCTTCTCTTTGACTTGCTTTATGGTTATAGTGTTCTTGGTCAATGTATGAGCATGTAGACCAAGTAACCATTAATTAGTCCTATCAGTTAAGCACTGTGTTAAGGTTTGTGTTAACAGTTTTGCATTAATTAAAATGTTGCACCACAGTGTCCCTATGAGTTAGTATTTAGACTATTACCAATCCTTAGAGTTTGGGCTCCTGGGTTGTCTCTTGACTACTCTGCTATCTAACAGCTATCTAAAATAATAAAAAGGAAGAAGATCATTTGTTGCAGAGGCAGGCGGATTTCTGAGTTCGAGGCCAGCCTGGTCTACAGAGTGA
The DNA here is from genome assembly GCA_019843965.1 of Rhynchomys soricoides. Classification (NCBI taxonomy): domain Eukaryota; kingdom Metazoa; phylum Chordata; class Mammalia; order Rodentia; family Muridae; genus Rhynchomys; species Rhynchomys soricoides. The sequence goes on along the minus strand of JADRCH010000017.1, from coordinate 7,670,111 downwards.
GTTCCAGAACAACCAGGGCTACACAGAGAAACCCTGTCTCGAAAAACCAAAAAAGAAAGAAAGAAAGAAAAGAGAATGGAGGGAAGAGGGGCTAAAGGAAGGTGAATGGAATAAAATATAGGAAAGAAAGGATGGGTAGAGGGAGGAAGAAACATAAGGATATCTTTGGAAGCAGATGCTGACCATGGTAGAGTTCTGGTTGTTGGATTTACCTCCCTTGGGTGCTGTATTTATTCATAAAATAGTGCAGCAGTGTTTATTCTAAGTTAGACATTTTTCTGTTCCCACCATTGTTTCATAAAACATATGATCTTGGGTGGTTCCCTCTTGTGGCATCTTGGTAAGGGTATGCTTCTTCTACCTGCTCCTCACCTGCCTTTTTGCCAAGGTCAGTCACTTTTCTCCTCTTTATTCGCTGCTATTCTAGTGCCAACCATTTGAGAAAGAAGTCAGGGTTTGATATGGGTTAACATGTTTCAGTATCATTGCTCCTTCACGCTGTCCAGATATTTTTATTTCATCAACTAAAAATCAAGGCAACTTTTCTCTTGATTCTGTGCTATTCAGTACAACACAGAGCTAAAGTTGTAGAAAAGACTTTCTGTTCCCCCCACAGAATTAGCAAGACAAGACTTCAAGACTAAAGGACTCAGCTTCAAGATTGTAGTAGATGGCTTGATCAGTAAGGTGCTTACCGGGTAAGCATGAGGACATCATTTTGATCCTCACAGTCCACATAAAATCTCTGAGCATGCTAACATGCATTAGTAACCCCAGCACTGGCTTGGCGTATTAGGAGAGTACCCTGGAACTCACTGGCTAGCCAGCCTAACCTAATGTTTTCACTCCAGGCCAATGAGAGACTCTCAAAACCAAACAGAAAACAAGGTGGAGGGTGCCTGAGAAAGGACAGCAAGGACACACAGCATTAACCTCCTGTCTCTGCTCATACATGTATACAATCACTTGTTCCTACACACACACAGGGACCCAAAGAATCATCTGCACACACACACACACACACACACACACACACACACACACACGCAAAAAGAGAGAGAGAGACAGACAGACAGAAACAGAGACAGAGACAATGGAGTACCCTGGTCCTTTTTTCTCCTTTTCAAAAATGTAAAACCCCAAAGCTTGGGTCTTACCTCATCTAGATGTAGCTTTGCAAAGAAACATGTACTTATTGAGGCAGTAAAATATTTGCTAAATTCTCCTAATGAGGGAGATTTGCAGACGATGATTTCTGAGCAGCTACATTGCCAGGGAAGGTTTGACAAAAATATGCAACAGTAAAGCAGGACAGAACATGCAGAATTGGGTCATAAAACTCATGTCCCCTGTGTGTTGTGAGGCAAGACGCCAACAGCCCTGTGCCCTCAGCCACCTGTGTACAATTGTAGCTGATCATCTGGGACTCACTGGAGGCTGATTAGATTGTTTCTGTCCTGAGGCCATTTTATTATAATGTTCGGTTGTGAATTTCATTAAGTTTTACAGTCCTCTATACATGTGTTTCTAACAAGAGCTGTCTCCCTTGTGGGATAACATTTGTTTTATAAAACAAAATGAAATCAAAATCCAAGCTTACAAAGGAAAAATTAAGTGTTGAAAAACCATCGGCACAAAACAAATATCTGACAAAAAACATTATGAAATGTGAATGGTTATCCACCCTCAGTTTGGGAGGCAGTTTTAGGCAGTACTCAACATTTGATGTAAGATACGCATGGAAGTATGTTCATAAGTGGTGGAACTGATGGTTGTTTCATCCCAACCAGTATTAAGATACACGTGGGAGCAGGGTGTGAACTTCACCTCTGTAACAGAAACAACGTTTTTGTTTTGTTTTGTTTTGTTTTGTTTTTATCTCCATTGTGGAAAATCAAGACAGAACCAAGCTACAGTCTATGGTAAGGGTCACTCCATCTGTGTTTCCAGAATGTTTTAACAGAAGGAGCCAAATGAACATACCCTATATGTCCACTTTTCTGTCTCATGTTGCAAAACTGTAAGGCTTAGAACCTTTAAAGAACCTTATAGGAGTGTGGTATTTTATATCTTGGAATTCTTTAGTCCAGGAGTTGGCAAAGTAATGATACATGAAATGCTTTTCATCTTCATGAGCCATAGAATCTCTGTGGCTCAAGTCTGCAGCTGAGCACAATGACAGACAGAAAATAAGTAGATAGAAAAATGGGGCTAAATATCAATAGCACTTCATAAGGTGCTGCAATTTGAATTTTATGAGTCACCAAAAAACAATTTTCTCGTGTCTAGATGAATTTTTGGATATGTGTACTTAAATTGGAATGAATAGCCACAGAGACCAGGAAACCTGTAAAAGGCCATAGTATAGGGGCTGCTTTCTATGAGTTTATAACACAAGTGGTGTGAGGAGAGAATTGGGGATATTGAAGCAAGAAGAATGAATAGGGTGGGAATGGGAAGACAAGAGTCAAGGAGGTCATATGGGCATGAACGACTAACACTAAATGCCTTTGAAAAAGTCACATGATAAGCTACCATCATGCAGGCTTCCTAAAATATAGGCATATAGAAAAGGTGTTTTAATTATTTATCATAAAATGGAGAGGAGGAACAATGGTCCTTTTAAACACCATAGGCGGTAAAATAAAAAATCTAGTGCCAGGGATGGGATATCTCTTTTGCAGCTGTTGGTCAGTGCAGTCACTTGGAACCCAAATATTTCAGAGTATTGTCATTGTTCTTGGTTGTCCTGCAGAACTTGATAGCATAACGTTATTGCTGAAGACACTAGATACTGTACTCATAGAACATGAGGCATCAAGTTGGTACTGATCAGGAAGGTTTATCCCCATTGCCTACCTTTTGCCATTATAGAAGGTGCTGTGCATGCTACTGGAGGACAAAAGTGATTATCACTCTGCATATTGATTGCTTGTGGTTTTCTATAATGGTCTCTGATAGTTGCAATGAGAAGTGTTCTTGATGAGGGTTGAAGACTATACTTATCTATGAGCATAAGGACCTATGTTCACAGATTGTTAGAGATTGTAAATTAGAGTTTGTAGACTCTTCTTCTCCAATAACCGTGACTCAGAGAACATTGTAGAAGAGGAGCAGAGAGATTGTAAGAGCAAGAGGATCCTAGACTTTCCCGTATAATATCAGAAGCCATAAAATCTCAATAACATGACCACCCAACATGAGCTGAACAAGGAAAAGACCAATGAATATGCCAAACTCGACAAGAAAAAAGCCCATGAGGGCACAGTATTTACAAAGAACCATCAGTGATTGAATAAAGCTGGGCGTAGGAGAAGTAGCCTTCCCTAGGGAATACTGGAGATTGGTTCTTTATTTCAGTTGGGAATCTCTATGTCCAGACGATGAAGGTCTTTGTCCCACAATTGGTTTTGGATTGATCAATAAAGATGCCAATGGCCAATAGCTGGGCACAGGGCAGAACACTTAGAGTTGAGCAGGTAGGATGAAAAGATTCGTCAGGACTCAAGGAAAAAGAATGGAATGCGATAGCAGCAGGAGATAAAGCAAACCAGCCATGTGAGAGTTCCGGTAAGTGGCCACTGGCAACTTCCCTGATTGGGCCTGAGGTAGCAGGGGAAGGTTTAGGAGTGCCCAGCCTTTGAGGTAGCCAAAGCATTTTAAAATAAGCTTGTGTGTGTGTGTGTGTGTGTGTTTCATTCACAGATCCAAAGATAGTTCCTGGGTGGGTACATGCCTGCGTCTGACAGGAGCCAAAGCAGTGTAGCAAAAACTCACCACTACAGGGAAGAGCACACCAATTTGTTGTCTAATGCAAAAAGTATGTTCTGAAAACATACATGTATAATATATATAATATATAATATTAATATAATATATTATATATAGTATATAATTTAATATATAATGTATATTAAATGGACTCAACATCTACATATATATATATATATATGCATGCAATAACAATTGATGAAAAAGAGGTTATGAATTTGAAAAGGAGCAGGGAGGATATATGGCTTCCTTTGGGGTGAAGGAAAGAAATGGGAAAATGTTGTAACTGAATTACAATCTCAGAAATAAACAGACAAAAAGGGCATTATCAATCATACCCAGAATGCTTGATTTTTAAAAGTTGCTACTTCAGTTGCTGACTTGGATTTCATTAAAAAAGTGTTAAATGAATTTTGGCTTAGGATTAGGGCAAGACTTTCTAGCAATTGCTGAAGTTATCCTAACTGTATATCTGCCATTTTGTACTACACATTAATGTAAAATGGCATCTTAACATTGACAACTACAAAATCAAAATATTAATCTACTTTAAAAAAACATTGAGGATGCTATGTCTTCCAGTGCCAAGTAATCAGACAAAACTTAATTATTTATAGAAAAACAAACAAGAACATTCAGCTCATTAGTATACAGTTTACTTTAACATTTAATAAGTGGTAAAATGTCATATATACCAACTCTAAAAAAATAAATTAATTTGCAACTGATTAATTGTACATGTCCAGTATTTATACCTATTTTATATACTCATAGTTATATGAAATGTTCTTGGCAGAAAACAAATGGAAAGGGAAATACACTGAAGAAGCCCTGAGTGCCCTTCATTTGTTTCAGTCAAACTACTTCTCAAACAGACTAGAGTTGAATATTCAAGGGGCTGAAAAACAATGGCAATTTCCGTGCTCATATTTAGGCTATTTGATATGATAATATTATAATTTCATGAAGATTAGTAAATTAATTTTCATTGTTTAGCAGGGTAATTCATAGAATAAAATGACCACATTTATAGCAGTCTTACTTCTGGGCATCTATTGAATAAAACGAAGTCAGTAGGTCAATGAGACATCTGCCCTCCAGTGTATTTTACAGCAGAATCTACAATAGCAAATTTAACTCAGTATCTATAAACAAAGTAATAGGTAGAGAAAATGCAGTACAAATACCTGATGGGATAATCAGCCTTTAAAAATAAAAGTCTTCTCACTGGTGATGGTATAAATAGACCTAAGAGACATAATGTTAAACCTAAAGAGCAGACAGAAGAGTAGAAGTTACCAGAGGTGGAGGGAGAAGAATGTAAGTGAATAAAACTTCAGCTACCTGAGACTCACAGGATGAATTCCTTGGTACCTGGAGCCTGTAGTCAGCAACCTTGTGACAAATGTTTATTTATTGCTCATTGAGTAGATCTTGGGCGTTCTCACCTCCAAATGTGATAAGAATGCAAATAAAATGTAACTAGCTTATTTACACATTTTATAACATGTACTTATATCAAGCTGTCACATCAAAGCAGGAAGTGGCTTCGCAGAAATTCTAAGCATACCCATAAGTGATTTTCAAGGAGTTAGTTTAGAGATGGCCTGATGCTACATCAAGTTTGCAAAATGTCCACCAAGATTTATCTTTATCTTTCTGTTTTGAAATGATGTTAGATCCATAGGGATGGAAAAACAATACAAGAGTGACTGTTTATAGCTTCTCCCAATGTTAACTAATGTAACTGTTGCATAATGTTCATAAATACAGATTACAGACTAAAAATGTCAAGCTGTCCACCACAAGTATATACAACTCTCACTTGTCAACTGAGCAATGAATAAACATCACTGGGCAGTTACTGAGCATGAACCTCTGATTAACTGTAAGGATAGATTTCTCCATGCCTATGTGATCCAAGCCACATTTTATACAAATTTAAAAGTTGGAAATATAACTGTAACTTCAAATCAAGATAGGACTTCTATAATTTTTCTTTCTAAACTTGTTTTTATATAATTTTAAATAAAAACAATTATATAATTTCCCCTTCTCCTTCTTTCCTCTAGTCCCTTCTAAGTCGCCTCCTGCCAATTCCTTCCATGTCCCCCACTCTTACTCTAGCATTGATAGTTTCCTTTTTCTTAGATTACTAATTTTACATATATGTACTTACATATGTGTGTGTACATATTTTACATATATGTACTTACGTATGTGTGTACATATTTTACATATATGTACTTACGTATGTGTGTGTAGATATTTTACATATATGTACTTACGTATGTGTGTGTACATATTTTACATATATGTACTTACGTATGTGTGTGTGTGTACATATTTTACATATATGTACTTATGTATGTGTGTGTACATATTTTACATATATGTACTTACGTGTGTGTGTACATATTTTACATATATGTACTTACGTATGTGTGTGTGTGTACATATTTTACATATATGTTCTTACATATGTGTGTGTACATATTTTACATATATGTACTTACGTATGTATGTGTGTATACATATTTTACATATATGTTCTTACGTATGTGTGTGTACATATTTTACATATATGTACTTACGTATATGTGTGTACATATTTTACATATATGTACTTACGTATGTGTGTGTACATATTTTACATATATGTACTTACGTATGTGTGTGTGTATACATATTTTACATATATGTACTTACATATGTGTGTGTGTACATATTTTACATATATGTACTTACGTATGTGTGTGTACATATTTTACATATATGTACTTACGTATGTGTGTGTGTACATATTTTACATATATGTACTTACGTATGTGTGTGTACATATTTTACATATATGTAAAATATGTACACACACACATACGTAAGTACATATATGTAAAATAT
>JADRCH010000017.1:7627972-7663039 GCA_019843965.1 Rhynchomys soricoides | reverse complement strand
ATGTACTTACGTGTGTGTGTACATATTTTACATATATGTACTTACGTGTGTGTGTGTGTGTGTACATATGCAAGCATACATGTATAAGTACAACCTTCTGTGTCAGTTTTTGTTCCTTCCGTTTCAGGGGGAATTCTCTGATTTTGATAACCAACTAGGGAGTTCATCTCCCTCTCTTTGCAGTCATTAGTTGCCTATAGTTCTTTGATTAGAAGTGGTCCCTATGAGATTTTCACTCTTCTGTGTTAGCATGTCTACTGATATTGCATTGTTCGGGTCTTACTTAATGAGAGACTTTTCACAGCAGACATTTTAGGTATCCCGGCTCTTAAAATCTCTCCCCCACCTCTTCCCCGGTGCAATTTTATTCCTTAACCAACTACAAGGAAGGCCTATTTACCTGTCCTTCACACTCTCTGGTCTTGGCTTTGGCTGGGTAGCTCAATATGGTCCAATAAGGCAGGAAGACCCTTAGAGAAAGTGGCAACAAGCCAGTTCTGTGTAAGAGCTCCAGGAGTTGCTGACCCCTCTACGGAAAGAATGTGCCCCCTGTAGCCATTGCCCCTTGAGCTTGGCCCCAGCCTGAGGAACCATGGAGCATGCTTGACTTTGGACCTGATGCAAGACCACCCAGACTGGCCACGAGAAACAAAACCGCCTGACAAGCCACTCTGGTAAGCAAGAAAGCAAAGTGTAGCATATGACATTAAAATCTCAAGTTGTGTTTGCACCATAATATCAATTTCCCAAAAAGGTGGCTTTGAAGAATGAAATGGTGACATTTTGACGCACTCGTGGTGTGCCCTGACCACCTTTTGCCTCACTTTCAACATGTATCTTACATCGGCCCTCACTCTATTTAAAATAATGCTTGCTGTAGTTATTTTTCTTTTATTCTTTGTTTGTTTTTATTCCCAAGAAAGCTTGGAGCATTTTGACAGGGAAATCTCATTGATTTAACTTGAAAACAAACTTTTAGAAGGAAAAGATCACATTCCCTCTAAGTGAAAAGGACAGTGTTGTGAAGACAGGAGCAAAGGAAATGTAAGGAATTAAACCAGGATTCAAATAGTGCCTAAGAGCATGAAAGAAACCCATGGATAGAATAAGTGGTATGGAATTCCAAATGTCTAGTATTGTTTCAGACAATTTCCACATTGTTGAATTGTGAAGACTTAGCTTGTACAATTGTTTAAAAAGAATGGCACCAGCCTCTATTTAATTAACAGCTGGCCAAAATATGACAAATATTTCTCACACTGATTGCTTGCTTATGAACAATCGAGGAACAAAAGCAAATTGATCCAGCTGAGCACAGCATTTTGCTCAGTTGCTATTGATATTTTTCCCTGACTCTGGTGGTTTGAAGAGAGACCCTTCCTACCCAACCATTCTGTTTGCTCCCCTATTAAGTTCTTCAGTAATTTAAAAACACATTTTAAAAAGAAACTAATTTAAAAATCTAAATGTGTTCATTTTAGACTGTTACCAGCTTAGTCCTTCTGCAAGCATAAAGAGCTGTGAATTTGGGTCCTACTAAAACAGGAATAAAGAGAAACATTGAAAGTGTCTGCAAGTAAAGTTGAGCAGTTTTTTTGTTTGTTTGGTTGGTTGGTTTTTTTTGAGACAGGGTTTCTCTGTGTAGCCCTGGATGTTCTGGAACAGTTTATTTATGCATGTCTTTGGAGAATCTGCAGAGTCTACGTACCTGCCAGAGATCAAACATATTTACTTGTTTGTTTGTTTGTTTGTTTTTCTTATTCACATTACATCCTGCTCACTGCCCCCTTCCCAGTTACCAGCTCCCCCATTCCCCTCCCCTTCTCCTCTGCGAGGATAGAGGCAACCCCTGGGTATCATCCCACCCTGGCACATCAAGTCTTTGTGAGGCTAGGTGCATCCTCTCCCACGAGGTCAGACTAAGCTGCCCAGTTACAAGTACATATCCCATGTACAGGCAACAGCTTTTGGGATAGCTCCGGCTCCATTTGTTTGGGACCCAAACAGATTTCTTGAATGTGTCTCTACTGGACATATGTATATGTTTCTTATATATTTTTCTTGTCATTGTTGTCTGAACAATACAGTATGACAACCATTTATATAACGTTCACTATTTTATATTGTCTTAGGTTTAATAAGTGATTTAGAGATTATTTAAGTTATGCAGGAAGGTGAATAAGGGTGAGATGAGTATTCTATGCCACTTTTGTATAGGAACTGGAGAATCCACAGACCCAGGAACACGCACCTTGCAAATATCAAAGGATGAGTATGTTTCTACCTCAGTGGGATGGAATTGTGTGAAAAAAAATCAGAGATATAGGACAATCTGTCAATCATGATCAAAGAGGGATCAGATTTGCTGAGCTTCCTTGTGGAAATAAGACATTATTTGTGCAAAACATTGGTGTATTGGCTGGTTTTGTGTGTCAATTTGACACAAGCTGAAGCTATCACAGAGGAAGGAGCCTCCCTTGAGGAAATGCCTCCATGAGATCCAGCGATAAGGCATTTTCTCAATTAGTGATCAAGGGTGACAGGGCCCATTGTAGGTGGTGCCATCCCTGGGTTGGTAGTCTCAGGTTCTATAAGAAAGCAGGCTGAGCAAGCCAGGGGAATCAAGCCAGTAAGTAACATCCCTCCATGGTCTCTGCATCAGCTTCTGCTTCCTGACCTGCTTGAGTTCCAGTCCTGACTTCCTCTTGTGATGAACAGCAATGTGGAAGTATAAGCTGAATAAACCCTTTCCTCCCCAACTTGCTTCTTGCTCATGATGTTTTGTGCAGGAATAGAAAACCTGAATAAGACAACTGGGAAGGCAGATTTTTTTAAAAAATGAGATGCTTATCTTGGCTACCTTTCTATTGTGATGAATACTACAAATAAGGAAAGGTATTAAAGAAAACATTTAATCTGGGGATTATGGTTCCAGAGGGTTAGGACATGACCATAGCAGGCAGCCATGTTACTGGAGCAGTCGCTGAGAGCTTATATCTCATTCACAAGCATTAGGTAGAGAGCACACTGGAAACCTCAAAGCTCTTCCCTAGGGAAACATCTCCTCCAAGCTCATCCCTCCTAATACTTTCCAAACAGACCCACTAACTAGGATAAACATTCATATAAATGAGTTTATGGAGACTATTATCATTCAAACTATCATAGTGGCTTTCAATTTTACTTTTTTTTCATTTTTTTCTGTGGGAAAATAATCAACAACAACAATATAATAAGAATAATAAAGACTAACTGTTGAATCTTTTCCAGGAAAATCAGAGTTCTATCAACTAAATAATGATATTCTTACTTTTAGTCCACATTGTTCCAACCTGTAAATGCTATTGTTTTTTTCTTCCTCAGAAAGTATAGATCCAAAGCTTTGTGACCACATATATATGTCTTCTCATTTCAGCCAGATATGTGATGAACCAAAGTATAAATACCACCAAAGTCCAACTTGGCGAACCAATGAGTTTTATTGGGATTACTGACAGAAATATGGATGAAGGATTACTAATAGGAACAGAAATGACTCAAAAGCAGCTGCATAACCAAAGCTTACCCCAGTTCATAGAAGTCGGGAACTCGGAGCACATTGCACAGCCTGCAGACTACTCAACAGTTTGAAAAGTGTCCTTTCCAGGGGTTCAGTTGGTTGAATCTTTTAGGCAATTTGACTGCTCTCTGATTCTTTCAGACTTTGAGTCTGCTTTGTAGCTTGTCTTATTTAAGAGTTACTTACTAGGGAAAGGAGAGCCTGATGAATCTGATCAGTTTTGAGGACTCTCTGAAGCTGATTTGAGTGACTTGGTTTCTCCTTGCTGGAAGGATGGAATGTTTCAATCCCTAAGGAAACAAAGTACTCAGTGGCTGTGTTCCACCTTTTGTTTACCCTTTCCACATGATTTCCATAATCCACGATTTAAATATATATGAGTGATATGATTTTCGGAAAGCATAATATGATTCAATGTGGTACAATGCTTCTTAATTGTAATTTTAGTTGTAGTAAGGACTGGAAATACTTTAAGCCTTTGAACAGGCAACTCCTTCCAACCTCCTGGCTACATATATTAAGATTTGTTTAGTCATCTGTTCTTGATTATTTTTTTCCTTACCTAGAGCCTCTGAACCTACTGTTCCTTCACCTTCCTTTCTGCTGCACCATATTATTTCCTAGTCATTCTCATCTCAGACCAAATAGCAATTCCTCGATATCCTAATGTGCTTCCTGCTTCTCTGAAAAATAAAACAAAACAAAGCAACAACAACAGCAAAACAAAAAAATCATTGTCTAAAGGGGACTTGGGGAGGAAAGGGTTCATTTGCTTTCATTTCCATGTCACAATCTATCACTGATGGAAGTCAGAGCAGGAATTCAAGCAAGAATCTGGAGACAGGAACTAAAACAAAGATCATAGATGAATACTGCTTACTAGTCTGCTTTACATGGCTTGCTCAGATAGATTTCTTATTCAACCCAAGACCATCTTCCCAGAGGTAGCACTGCCCACACTGGGCTGGTCCCTCCCTCCTCAATGAGCAATCAAGAAAATGTGCTATAAACTTGCCCATAAGTCCATCTGATAGAGACAATTTTTTCAATTGGTGTTTCCTCTTCAAGATGACTATATCTTGGGTCAAAAACTAACCAACGCTGTGAAACCTTATACGGTCTTTCTAAATTAGCCAAATTCCCTACTCTAGGTCCCCATGGAGTCCTGCATCTTCTTGTTTATGGTTTGTCCAAGGATCTATGTGTGGGAAGCTTGATTTTTTTTTTTTAAGAGTCTTGATGTGGAAGTTGACAGACCATTTAATAGGTAACATTTTCTGTGAGATTATTTGAATATTAAGAATACTGACTTCAGACAGGAGTCTACATAACTGTCTTCTGAGAGGCTCCATCCAGCAGCTGACTGAAACATATGCAGAGATTCACAGCAAAACATTGGACAGAGCTCAGGGACTCTTATGGAAGAGCTAGGGGAAAGATCAAGGGCCCCGAAGGGCATAGGAACTTCACAGAAGACCAATGGAGTCAACTAACCTGGATCCTTGAGGACTCTCAGAGACTGAACCACCAACCAAAAAGCATGCATGGGTTGGACCTAGGGCCCCAGCACATGTGTAGCAGATGTGCAGCTCAGTATTCTTGTGGGTCCCAAACAAAGGGATCAGGGGCTATCTCTAAAGCTGCTGCTTGCCTGTGGAATACATTCCCCTAACTGGGCTGCCTTGTCTGGACTTGGCCTGCAAAGACTTGTGCCAGGGTGGAAGGGATAGCCAGAGGGGCCTTCACCATCAGAGGAGAAGGGGAGGGGGATGATGGGAGGGATTGTGTGAAGAGAAAGACCAGGAGGGGGCAACAATTGAGTTAAAAAGTGAATTAAAAAAAAAAAAAAGAATATTGACTTCCAACAAAACTCGCGGATTTCTTGTGGGATCCTGAGTTAGTTTTCATGAGAGCAAGTTGATATAAAAGCAAAGCTGATAGCTAAATCATGCTCTGGCTTCCAGACTTGAAACTTATCCTTCCACTCCAGGTCTTCTCCAGAGTTGAACCTGTACTACTTCCAGAAGCAATGTCTTTATAACGCTTCAGACCTCTAGGCTAATCCCATTAAAATATAAAACTACCTAGCCTACCTCAGATACTGTGTTATAGTAACAAAAATGCACTGGGATACTTGGGATGGTGTTTGTTTAAATAATCACCTTAAAATTCTCTTTGTGTGATGATGCATGTCTATGTCTTATCCATGAAGGGGGATAGGTCTGAATCCCTTAAACTCTCACCAAGGCACAGTGCTAAGGAAACATATAACACATGCTAGGAACTAAATGTGTGTGCCCTGACAAAGTATAAACTATGAACTCTTAACCCAGATGTGGATGTAGAAGGAGGATTTGGGGGAGAAGATTAATTTTAGGTGTAGTAAGGAGGGCTGAGAGTCCATTGTGAGATTTGTGATTTCTTTCTTCTGTAAGACTAAGAGTATCCCAGAAGCCAGAAACAAATCACTTGGTACCTAGAGATTCCCTAACCCCTAGAACTGAGAGCTACAAATGCTTATTGATTGATGTATATAGTAGATATTATTTTGTCAGATACAAGACAGATACAATTTTTAGATGAATAAACAGACAAATGGATGGGATGGAGGGAGGAAAACTTATCTCAAGGAAGTAGAGAGATAAATGTTTAATATTTAACTCTTGAGATATTTATCACATCAATAACTATGATAACAGTGGTTGAAAACGAGGGGTTTTATTTACATATTTTACCAGCTTCTACCCATAATGTCTTATAGCAAAAGACATAGCTCAAACATATTGTCTAGCAAATGAAAACAATTATAAAGGCGTCCAACGCATGGATCCCATTCTTTTTTGAGAAAAGTATAAGAGAATGACACACAAATGTATACAATAATCTGGAACAAGATGGAGAAGACATCAACGCATTAACAATAGCTATCTTAGAGTGAGAGAAATCTGGAAGGCTGTTTGCTTCCTTTCACTCCCTCATGCTCTCTCATTTTTCCATAATTAGCAGGCACCACTTGTGTATACCATATGTCAGCTTCCTCCCACAGGGACTCTGTTTTTCCCGGATACCCTGTCAGGGCAGACATTCAATTGTCTGCATTCTCCAAAGAGTCAACAGTAATCACAAGTGTTGGGGAACAGGGAAAGCTCTGTGGAAGTTTACTGTGTGTAACAGGATGCCTGCACCTCAGACCCCACAGCATTTATCTTGCAAATTCCTACAAGATACTCTTTCATACTGAGATTCTTGTAACAAGCAGATCTCTCTCTCTCTCTCTCTCTCTCTCTCTCTCTCTCTCTCTCTCCTCTCTCTCTCTCTCCACCATCACCACTCAGTCCTCCTTGGGGGCCTTTTGTCTGGACTCCAGCTGCTAGTTCAAATAAGCATGGACTCACTCTTTTCCTCTGCAGGAAATTTTGCCCCAGCCCAACACTTTCTCCCACTCTACAGCTGGCTGCATGTTCTTCCTCCACAAAGGCCTTCTTTCCTTACTTAAAAAAAAAAAAGTCCAAAGCCAGCTACTGAGAAGACATGATTTCACTCATGCTGTTGCACATAAACAATAAAATTTAAGCCTTAATTACCTAAAGATGAAAAAGTTCATGTGCCGATTATCATTTTCCCTCATGATACTGTATCAGACTCCAGTGAAGACCACTGCTGCCCTTTAAAGCAGAAACATTTTGATTAAGAACAGAAGTGCCAACCACAGCCTGGTGTAACATGTGACTGATCTTTAGGGCACATTACCCACTACACATTGGTCTAGTTATCACATTTCCCATCAATCTCTAGACATCGGTTTTCAAATTCTTGGAGCTGTTAGAACTCTGAAAAGAAAAAAAAATCTTGGCAGGCATTTAGGGCATCTTAAAGGATCTGCCACAAGTATCAAGATCCCATTTTTTGATTTTTTAAATATGGCTGTACTGTATGTATATATGAGTTCAGATTCGTATATGGGTGCATATGCATGTATAGCCACATGTTTGGAGGCTTGCGGTTGATGTCAAGATGTCAAGATGACTTTTCTTCCTCATGAGACAGAGTCTCTCCCTGAACCCAGAGCTCTCTGCTTTGGCTGGTCCTAGATCATTTTTCATACTATGGAGGCAGGGTCTGTCCCTGAACCCAGAGATCACTGCTGGATTGGGTAGCCAGCTTGCTCCAGGATTCCTTATCTCAGCATCCTGCATGCAGAGATGATGAGCAGTTTGCCAAGCCCACTTGGCTTCTACAGAGGTTCTGAAAATGCAAAGGCCAGTCCATACATTTACATAGCAAGCCCATTACCTACTGAGCCACCTTCCCTGCCCCAAGATTCTGTTTTCTAAAGGCATCCTGAAGGACTCCCCCTGACTTACTGTGAAATCACAGGTCCTAACAACTAAGTCGAAACAGAAACGAGGGGGAAGGTAGTGTCTTCTAAGGCAAATGGTTCGCACTCGAGTTGACCTGAACGTTATCTATAACTGCTGTGAGACTATGCTAGTCATTTTTAAATGACAGCTAGCATGTGCTAGCCTCCATGAAGACAACCTTTGTTATCTCACCGTAACCTTCTCAGGCTTGTCCTAAAGCCTAAGTATGGATAATTGTACCTAATAAGCCCATTACTTCCTCTACAGTTCACACAACCTTCCTTTGTACCCACGTCATTAGCAAGCTCAACTACTGAAATAACCTGTTCAAATTCCCCTACAGTTGTGAAGGCTCCCCTTTAAACCATAGCTCACATCAAACCCATGCTCCGAAAATCTTGGAACTGACCCAGCTCCCCCTATAAACGTAAATCTTCTGTGCCTTCATGCTAACACAGAACTGGAAAGAATTACATGACATCCTTAGAACAGATGCATTAATATTCCATATTTGTAAAAAAACACAACTCTTCTGTTATTTTGGCAAAGACATTTTTAAAAATCACTCCTATTAGCAGTAAAACATCTGTGCTCCCAAAGGGTTGGGCTGTATGCCATCATGTGCTTCAGCCCTTAGCATTGCAACTACCAGAACAGAGGGATAAAGGGCTATTATACTACATATTAATATTACATATATTCTTATTATATCATCCTGTAGCCCATATGTTCTAAATTTAAAGACATCTTATTGATAGAAATTGGCAAAATGGCAATTTTCCTAAAATATTATCAGAAAGCATACACTAATATTCTATTCTTTTTTTATTGTATGAACTCTAAGATGTCTTCAAATTTATCTATCCTATCGAATCTCCTGTTAAAAACATAAAGTAAGAGTATATACGGTTTGGTCTTCCAGACAACTTTTATGCACATAAGAATTCCTATCTCTCCATATAAGTATATGGACTTGCTTTTTAATGTCAGAGTCCTGTAACCTTCATGTGTCTTCTTCATGTTACAGCTGTTTACAATCTAGAAAGCCAAAAGTTAGTAGAATGAAGTTGATGTGCATTTTGGTTTAGTTTTCAAATAACAATTTCAAGGATCAAATTGTAAGAGTGTTCTGTTTGCTATCTTAGGTCCAGAGTTTTAAGTGTAAAATGCTAGGGTATAAACAAATTATTGATAAAAAAAACAAGTCCTTTTTACAGCTTAGCCCCTGACTCTGTAGTACATGCTTTTATTGTATCAAAACCAAATGTCCAAGTGTGACTTGTAATCTGTCAGGAGAAAGTTCCACCATCATCCAATATCAATACCAGGTTCAACATCTTTTTTCTCTAGCATTGTGATCATGGGCATATTTTATAACTTGAGCTTCTGTGCTTATAAAATAGGACTCTTTGTAAACATGGATTAAATGGGACAACAGTCTGTGAAAGTAAAAATCCCAGTGTTGTGCACAACACACAGTAGGTATTCAATCTAGAATAGTTCTCATGGCAAATGTCAGCCTTCCACTTGCCCAGTGCTTCTCAACCTTCCTAATGTTCTGATCCTTTAATACAGTTACTCATGCCTTGGTGATGCCCAACCATAAAATTGTTTTTGTTGATACTTTATAACTGTTACTTTGCTACTGTTATGAATTGTAATGTAAATATCTGTGCTTTCTGGTGGTCCTTTGGGGTCATGACCCACAAGTTGAGAATCACTCCTCTAGCCTCTTATCCAGAAATGCCCAAAGAGAAATGTGATGTTCAAAATCCAGCTACAGCCTCACAATAAGGTACCTCCTTAATAATCTTGATCATCTACACAGTGTTTTATGAAGACACTTCTGAGGTCCTCTTTGACATCTCAATGTAGATTTTTTGTTTTGTTTTGTTTTTCAAGACAGGGTTTCTCTGTGTAGCCCTGGCTGTCCTGGAACTCACTCTGTAGACCAGACTGGCTGTGAACTCAGATATCTGCCTGCCTCTGCCTCCTGAGTGCTGGGATTAAAGGCTTGCGCCACCACTGCTTGGCACAATGTAGATTTTTAAAATGAAATCTATGTTAAGAAGATCTAAGGCATGCTACAGGTGCCTGAGATAATATCTTAGCCCCGTTTAACTGACTCAGAGCTGAATACTATCTAGTTCCCAGGTGGCAAAGATTCTACAAAAGTGAAGGTCAGGAGGGAAACGTTGAAAAGGGACGGACAGAGATATAAAGAGTGATAACACCAATTGCAGATTTGTGGTAGGGATCTGTATCTGACCAGTCAGAGAACTGGAAACTTACCTGCTTCATTTCCTTTAAAGGTGCATTTCTTAGACTGGGCTTATGTCTGTTTTCTTCAAAACACATGAGCCTTAGTAACAACAGTGCCACATAAAAATTAAATAGCCCTTGAGAGCAAAACTTCTGAATCATTCCTAGTATATACACATCAAAAATGGAACCTAATGAAAATGTTGGATTCTGATTCAGTAGGGCATAGAAAACTGGAATCTTGAATTTCTTTCTTTCCCCTCCCCTTCCCTCCCCTCCCCTCCCCTTCCCCTTCCTTCCTTCTTTCTTTCTTTCTGTTTGTTTGTTTTTCAAAACAGGTTTCTCTGGTAACAGCTCTGGCTGTCCTAGAACTTACTTTGTAGAGCAGGCTAGCCTTGAACTCAGAGATCTGCCTGTCTCTCCCTCCCAAGTGCTAAGATTAAAGGCAGGTGCTACCATTGCCTGACTGAATTCTGCATTTCTAAGAAATGGTCAATGTGCTAGGGGGGCAATCTAAGGACCATGGGATTATTAGAACTTACAGTTATTTTTCTGGTGTGCTAGTAGATCCCAACAGTGAGCCAATGAGTAGAGGAACAAGTGTTTATTTCTGTTTTACAGGTAAAGAGACTAAGGTCATGAATGGACATTCACAATACTACTGTGCTCCTTCACTTCAACTTTCAGTAATTCCATCAGTAGCATCATTTGACTTAATTAAGCCCAGGTAAATCTGTTTCACTGGAAAAAGTAAATGTGGTTACTGACTTACCTTTCTATTGATCATAAATATGTTCATGTTTCTTACTGCATCATACACAGTCTTCACTGTATATAAACTCATGTATATTGTACACATGGATCTGTTGGGTTTTACTCCATAAATATTTAGTGACCTGTTATTTAAGTAAGTCATGATCTGCCCATAAGACAAGAACGGGTTCCTGCTCTCAAAGAGCTTACACAGAGCAGAGAGGCAAATATCTACACAAGGATCTCTGCAAAAGCCATGCTTTGTTCAGTGCAAGGAAGGCATGGTTTGACAGCAGGGATAAAAATCTTATGGAAGTGGTGCTAGCCACGTATGCAGCAGAGGAGGGTCTTGTTAGACATCAGGGGGAGGAGAGGCCCTTGGGCCTGAGGGTGTTAGATGCCCCAGTATAGGAGAATGCCAAGGAGGGAAGACAAGAGTGGGTGGGTGGGTGTGGGAATACTCCAGTAGAGGCAGGGGAGGGAGTAGGGAATAGGGAGGTTCCAAAGGGGAGATCTGGAAAGGGGGAAACATTTGAAATGTAAATAAAGTAGAAAAAAAATTTTTTAAAAAAATCTTATGGAAGTACAGAGGGGCAATTAGATCCATGTTAAGGGAATCAGGAGGGATCCTCAGTGCAGGAAAGTATCTGTAGCTTGACATTCAAAGTAAATGTTTGATTTCAACATCTAGGATTAAAATGTGTAGGAAGAAAATAGGAAGGGACAAGTCCCAGATGTGACTAAGACATGAGGAAGAGACGTGTGGTTTTTCCCTGTCCTCTCCTGGATGTCCAAGTATTTGGGTTTTCACACCTCTAATACAGTGTGGAGAAACCCTGCTCCCTTTGTCTGAGCTCCTGCAAGCAGAAGGTAGTCTACCACTGCTTCTCAGAATGGACTAGCCATATACTCAAATTTTCTTCTTCTCTAGTCTGATCCACGAAGGAAAAATATCTCCTTTCAAGAAGGGACTTAGAGACTCAGATAACAAATCTCTCCTTGGTGAGTCATGTTCTCCTTTCCCATGGATATTTCCTCTCTAGCCTCTTTCTTTTCCATTTGTCTCTAATGGAAACATTGCCTCATGCTTTCCTTTGCCAAGCCCTGCAGCTCACCTGAAGGCCTTCTTTAGGTTTTGTGCTTGAAATCAGTTCCTATCTCCCATAAACACGTCAGCTAGATTGTCTTCCTGGAGCAACTTGAGTGATGCCAATGCATTGTAAGATATTTTCTACTGATGGACAAGGCGAGTAAAGTATCCAACAAGCAGTAGAAGCTCCATAAATGCTTATTCCTGTGAAATGTCATTACCAGCGTGCTTTGTGCAAAGCTCTATCTCAGCTATCTGCTTTCTTTAGATATTTTGGGTTTGTTTGTTGTATTCATGACACTATTTCCTTTTGAATTCCTTTTCCTGTGACCTTTTATTCAGCATAGTAAGTTTTTCCCGCAAACTTCACAACCAAACTTCACAATACCCAGAGAAGAAATGCTCATGGGTATCTCTGACTTTTGCAGACAAGACAAGAACTCTTTTTTTTTTTCTTTATTTTTTTAATTGGATATTTTATTTATTTGCATTTCAAATGTTAGCCCCTTTCCTGGTTTCCCCTCCAGAAACCCTGTATCCCATCCCCTTACCCCTGCTTTTATGAGGGTGCTCCCTCACCCACTCTTGCCTCCCCGCCCTGGCATTCCCCCACACTGGAGCATCCAAGCCTCCACAGGACCAAGGGCTTCTCCTCCCATTGATGCCCATCCTCTGCTACACACATGGTTGGAGCCATGGGTCGCTCCATGTGTACTCTTTGGTTGGTGGCTTAGTCCCTGGGAGCTCTGGGGAGTCTGGTTGGTTGATATTGTTGTTCTTCCTATGGGGTTGCAAACCCCTTGAGCTCCTTCCGTCCTTTCTCTAGCTCCTCCATCAGAACTATTCCTTCCTTAGTACCCACTATTTCTATGGTTTCAAATTGCAATAAGTATGAAGATCTTTGTACTAAGGACTGATTGAACGAGATATATAACCTTTATACACCCAAATAACAATTCTTCAAAATAGCCCCATGTGATTAACAAGTTCTCCCACTGGAATCTTTGAAGTCCTTTAAGGAAATACAAACCATTATAACCAATCCTGGGTGAATTCAACCCTTACAAAAACACATGCCACCTCACTAGAAGCCAGCTCCCACCCTTCAGATTCATTCTGGAAGGACGTATCAAAGTGCTTGTCTGGAAAGTGCTTATCAAAGTTCAGTCTAAAATAGAAGAGACACCAAATTCTAGGAAATTTGGGTTTAATCTTATCAATTTCAAATATATTCAATTAAAAAAAGTCCACAGTTTTGACAAGTTGCGCTTTAAAACTAGCATTGTAATTGTTTATAAACTGAGCTTTTTAAAGTATGCCACACTTGAAGTGAGATTTTGCACTAGAAATAACTTTCAATTTTTCAGCCAATGAATTTCCCCCGCTGAAAATTCAGCCCTTGTTCAAATTAAGTAGGATCTTAAATTAGAAGATAGAAAAATGAGAAAATATTTCTTTTCTTTCTCATTAGAAGCATCTTCACTATGAAAAAAAATTTAAAAGCTTCTTATATTTCAAGAATTCATCTTTCATTATTGAATTCTTTCTAAAGAAAGGCGCTGTCAACACACTAGAGGCAGTGTTTAGTGTCTGCTGACTGTTGGGGGGTGAATTAATTGTTACGGTGAGGGTTGCCAAGAGGCAGCTTCCAGATTATCATTTTGCCATTATAGCATAGTGTTCTCCTGAAGGGAGAAACTTCCCTTTGTCCCCAGTTACATAAATAACTTATCCACATAAATGTGAACTAACACGGCCTAGTTTTAGCCAATATGTCACAATGTGATACTGTCTCCATTTTGATGCTCAGATTATCCCAGGTTTAGACAGCACATACCCTTTAACTGGAATATTTATACTTTATATTGTTCATAATTCTGCAAGTCATCCTACCAGATGGCCTCACAAGAAATTCTAGACCTGTTTTTTATTTTGTTTCTTTTTTAAGGAACATTTTAAAAATGTGTTCTTTAGCAATTTCGCACATTCACATAATTTATTTGGATCATATTCACCCACCATTAAGTCCCCCCAACTCCCCCAACTGCCCCCACTCTATTTCCTTCTCAAATTCATGTTCTCCTTTTTGTTGTTAATAATAGCCTCCCGAGTCCAGTTAGTGTTTCCCATATGTGTATGGGTGTGAGGCTGGAACATGAGCTATATA
Source organism: Rhynchomys soricoides (assembly GCA_019843965.1). Taxonomy (NCBI): domain Eukaryota; kingdom Metazoa; phylum Chordata; class Mammalia; order Rodentia; family Muridae; genus Rhynchomys; species Rhynchomys soricoides. The sequence continues at coordinate 7,648,847 of JADRCH010000017.1, read as the reverse complement.
CCACTGGCCTTATCCCCGAAGAAGAGTGACTCTCTTCCCCCTCAGCAGCCATTAACTGCCAAGGGAGTAGCTTCATTCATTCATGATAGATTTTAACTGGCTTGCTGTCATGCAAATCTTGTACAGGTGACCTCAGGTGCTCTGAGTTGATATGTACAACAGCGCTGTCGCTCCCAGAGCTCTCTTTTTCACAATTCTCCTTCCCATCCATCAGTTTATACATATGTTCTGCCCATTCTTCCATAATGTTCCCTGAGTTTTGAGGTGGGAAGGAGGTAAATAACTGGTGCTTTGACCAGATACATATTAACCACTACCTGCTGCAAAATGAAGCTTCTCTGACTATAGTGGAAAGCAACATACATCTATGGGTATAAACATAAATAAATAGATGTAAGTTTAACAATATGACCAGCTAATATAACAGTAGGTTCCACATGGAGTCTATAATCTCCCCAACCATGGGATTTTTTAAAAGCAAGTTTACAGACCCAGACATAAAATGTATTCTCTGGAAACAGGCCTTGTATATAACCAAAAAACATTTGGTTATCTCCATAGCCATTAGGCCATTATTGCACCAGCAGGAACATCCTGATTGGCAGGTTAGTATTGTAGCACACAGGGTCCAGTGGTAGATAAGAACACTGATGTTAGTTCTTTCTGAGCAGCCTGCATGGCACCTTCTGATACCACGAAGGTATAAAGCAGAAAGAGAGTTTTCTTGTTGAGGGTTGATTTCTAATAAATCTAATAAATCCCCCTTTTTATGTTATATATTCATCTATTTTTTAGAGAACCTTGACTAATACAGATTGATAGGTGTTAGAATATTCATGTTTTTACCTGTGTTTATATGATGTTCTGTTTTATCTATATCTATAAATTATTGTCTATGTAAATTAAAAACCATGAATGCCACCAATATCCAGCTAGGATACATCCTAGCTCTGTCTTTTCTATATTTATCCTTGTTCTATCTAATACTCTGAAACACGTTTTTACTACAGTCTATGCACTTGTTGCTTAGTTCTGAGTTGCATATAATTTAAAAGTTACTAACATGCCACAAGTCTAGTGTTTTATGTGATTCAGCTTATTTGTAATTCATATCTCTGGTCCTTAATACCCCAAGATTTTACGCTATACTAAGCAGAACTAGTGGCAAGTTGTCCTCCTCAGGAAAGTGAGGTCAAGAAGTTAGCTAGTCGGGTGGAGTATGGCTAGGTAGTTATAACCTCTTCCTGCTCTTCCAGAGGACTTGAATCTGGTTCCCAGCAGCCATGCCACTAAGCTCACAGCTGACTGTAACTCTAGCTCCAGGAGATTCAGCATCCTTTTCTGACCTCTCCAGGCATATACAAACAGGTACAAACATTAATAAACACAAAACAAATCTTAAAATAAAAGGAGTGGGAGATTGTAGGACTTGTTCTAATGCATATTGCATAGGTGAGCAGACATTCTCCCACTACTAACCTCCAACCTGGGAATTTTGACTTTGGTAATTTTTTTCTTATACCTTCTTTCCTGAAGTTTTATTGAAGCCTGAATAAATCCACACATTAGGTGTAAGTTTCAACTAGGACTGCTGTGACTTGCCACCCACTTTAATTCCTCTTTGATGAACTTTGTTGAATACCCATTTTTAAAGGACCCCAATGTGATGCAAATATCCAGTGGTTTTTACATACTGGATCATAAATATTGAATGAAATTACAGGTCTATGAGAGATAGCTGCAGAGTTCAAGCATAAAAAACCATGCACACACAGGATTCCTGTGAGACTGAATGTTGTCTCCCTGAAGACCTGAATTTACATAAACTGTGTGCCTATCCACAGAATCTCCTGGCCCTTAAAATATTTAAAAAAATCCACCAAAACTGGCCTAAAGCTCACAATATTCCTGACATACTAGGAAATTGGGAGTTTTAAGGTATATAAATGATATCTCAGTTAAAATCCAAACACAGAGCTGGCAATTTAGGTGAGAGGCCCTAGGTTCCCCATCAATACACAAATACAAATGAAAGGCAAACAAGTCCCTAGGTTATTCCTGTGTTTAACTATAGTCTTAGTAGTGTCCAACAGAGCATTTTAATTTTCCTGTTTCACACACAAGAAAATTAATCTTCAAAGAGTTAAGGAGAACAATTCTCATTTCATAAAGGAATTCAGGATACAAACCCATCATTTTTCAGTCTCCAAACTCAGGGTTTAATCAATATAGCTTGACTTCCTGATGACTTAAAAGATATGTTTTGCTTTAATTCCTTTACCAGTCAGTATCCCTTCCCAAGAAATAGGGCTTTCAATCATATGATAGGCCAACTATGATGAATAAAATAATCTATTTGAATAGTATTTTTCAGCCAATAGGTTCAACATTATGAAATCTCAATCTCTAAGATTCAAAATATGAAAGAATAGGAACTGACTGGAGAGACAGAAGCTAGAGGATCAAAGATCTGAGACAAGTCTATGTTAGATAGCATACCTCAACAAAAACAAGGTGAGGAGCCAGAAACATAGCTTAATCAGTAAAGTACCAGAGTTTAAATTGAGGAGCTGAAATCAATACTCAAAGTGCAGTTGTTGTGACCCACACTAGTAATGCCACCTGTGAGGATAGGAGAATCCCTGAAAGCTTATAGATGAGCTAACATGGCCTATGTAGAAATGAGTGGCCTTGTCTCAAACAAAGGATAGAAAACACCAGAAGAATACCCCCAGAGATTATTCTCTAATCCCACATACAGGCATACACACATACATCTGCAAACCTGCACAAGTATGTATTTACACTCACACAGATATTTAACAATAAGGTCAGGAAAACTAAATACCTGTCAGGCTTGTGAAATAATTCAGATTATCAGCTAGGTAATAATCCTTGGTCTAGATGACCCTAGGGCCCAACCTTCACATGTCTCCATACTATAAATATATAGGAGCGACTAACAACTTTTGAAAACTCCGTGTGGTCTTTTTCAATCTGTTGTTTCAGCTAACCTATGCATGGTGATTTATGGATGCTGATCTGTGAGGGGTGTAAGTATCGCCTATATACTGGCCAGTCTTAGTAACAGGAGCTCTTTCTCAAAGACCCAGCTATTAAATGCTTCTGGGAAACAGATTAAGGTCCACTATGTATGGGTGTGTGTTGGGTGTGTGGTTTATGCCTGTATGGCCAGAGTTTTATTTGCACAAGAATTTTGGTTGGCCAGTAGCTAAAGCTGGAGTGGAAGAAGGAGGACAACCAAAAGGAAGTTTATAAGATGGGAAGAAATACTCTAGCATCTACCTGCTTAATGCAAACATTTTGTCACAAATAATCAATCCTGTTTGAGATGTGCCAGGTTCTCACTGTTTCATTGGCGTAGGGATATATGTAAATAACCTATCTTATAGCTAGTAAGCTGATGCATATGGACATAAATAAGTACAAACGCATGCACACATTTTATAGGCAAACACGTAAGTTCATGATTTTTAAAAGTAGCCAATCAAAACATGTATTTGTGTAGGTTGCATGTAAGACTCCTCCATTCAAGTCGGTGTCCCTTTCTTACCGCTCCTTATGAAATAGAATTGTTGGAATAAATGAAAATTTCAGTCTATTGCTACTTAAATAATACATATGCTATTATTAACTCTATTCTTCAATATTTTTTGAGACAACGGAGAAAATACTTTCTGGTATTTAAGTTCAAAGACAGAGACATCTTAGCAGACATGAGCAGTTGTCTTGGGAATGCACATTTCTGAAAATTGATAGCCTGTCTTTGTCTGGCAAAACAAAGCAACTTTCTTTCCCAGCTCCCTCTCTGCCTGTGTAACACAGACAAACCTTTTCTTGTTTTTTGTTCTTTCTTTCTGTCTTTCTTCCTTCCTTCCTTCCTTCCTTCTTCCCTTTCTTTTCCCCAATACTAATTTAGTATTGGGTAAGTATATAAAATTTTAAACTAAATATACCTCTCAAGCCCCTTACAAGGAAACACCCCTGAGGTCTCAGCACTTCCTCAGAGCTGCAGAGAAAAGAGGTTGACTTCAAGTTCAAGCTAACATGAAGAGCAAAAGCAAATAAGGGTTAGAAGGAGACAGATGTTCAGATCATGTGTTTAAATTGATGATAAGTAAGCAGGTTATTATAAACAAAGCTAGACAGCTGGATGTAGTTAGAGAGTTCTTATAAAAGAAAGGAATACAAATAAGTAACACTAAAATCTTTTTGAAAAAAAAAAAAGATGTAGAAAAATGCTAAGAGAACTTTATCCTATTTTTGGATTTAAGGAGGGAGTCTCAGGATTTTGTGTTTTTCTCATTCCCATAAATTGTGCTTACATTTATATTATACTCACCTAAACTTACTTAACATATGCTAAAAATAATAAGGACTTTCATCTCCTGGGACAAGTCACATGTTCCTACAGTTGCTGTATTTTGGGCTCTTTGACTGTGAGCAGTACCATGCCAAAGAAAAACAAGCAGCTGAGACAACACTACAAATTCAAAATGTCACTTGAACATACTCCTTTCATAAGGCAACCAAGGGGCCAGGATGGCCCCTCAGGTTTTTTTCCCTAAAAATCTGGAAAGCAATTGCATTTTCTATCACAATTTGGGGGATTTGAACAGCATCCAGACATCTGTAAGATGTGTATTTTTAATCACATCTGACTTTTACTTCCAAGTCTTGTGTATAAAGACCTTGAAACTGCCATATAGCCTATAAGGAGGTAATGGCCCCTCAAGGGAGGCTGCAGAAGAATTTGTTCTCAATCTCCCAACTAAATTTGAGTATATCTGTAGAGCTTGTTGTCTCCTGTTAAACCGGAAATCTGTTTGGATCTGGCACTGTTTTCACTAGTCAAAGCTTCCTGGGTGCATGCTTTCAACTAGCTCTCTTACTACAGAACATTACATACCTTTTTACTTATAGAACATTTATTAGGTAGGAAACTTTACATGGGCATCGACATGAGGCAAGTCAGGAAACAACACATTGTCTGCTCCCAATAAGTATGGTATCTATAAGGTCAAAGATATCAATAACTACCTGGAATGGAATAAAACACAAAGTGATACCTGTAGTTATAGCCTTAGGCAAAGGGTAAGAATGATCAAAGTTTAAAATGGCAAAGAGAAAATTCCAGAAAAAATGCATGCAAAGCAAGAGACAATAATAGGTTGACCAGATGTATGGACTCAGTGGAGACACCAGTATGTATCTTGATTGTATTGTCTCCTATCATTCTCAAACATGAATGAAAGTTAATGAAAAAAATTATATAGTCAAATTCATATAAAAAATGAATTTAAGTTTAAAAGGGGGAATTTGAAAGACCTTCCAGAAGGAAATAAATAAAGAATATAGACAAAAGCACAAAAACTTAAAAAATGAAAAGGACCAAGATATGAAGATGGGTAGAGAAGAGAGGGTAGATCAGGGAGGAGTTGGGATCAATATGACCAAAATATATTGTATGAACTTCTCAAGCAATTAATACAAACAAACATTGAATTAAATTTAAAACACATACACAATAGTCCAAGGTTCACCGTTGAAGACAATTATGCTTAACTACAATACATATATACATGTATGTATATATGCATAATTTCTATTTTTAAATGTATATTTAACACTCACTGTTACATGCTACCTACATGAAGAGATAATATTTAAATAATCTTTCTAATTATAGTAATATGCTAGTTTATATACTATGTGCTATAGTTAGTCTATTATAGTCTACTATACAGTAGAAACAAACCAAAACCATTTAGATGACAGCTATGAAGCTGACCATCACCTACCATTTCACCCGAGGGAGTGCTCTGCTAGTGCTGTTGGTCACTTGATAGACCTTTTCTTTGAAGATGTAGTAAAATTAGCATCTTGTCCATTTTGATTTGTATGCTCTACTTTTAACTTATAAATGTTTACCATATCCAAAATATATTTATTATATACTTGATAATTATTTTATAAAAATATAATTATTAAGCAAATTCTGGTATGTTAATAGGTTCTTAGACTCAGTCGTCAAGATACTAAGACTGTAATTTTCTTCTTTTATGATCAACATGCCATAGAATATTCTAGTTGAAAAATGTATATTTACTTTTGCAGTTACTTCCTATAATACATGAATGTGTGTACAGGTGCATATGTGCATGCATGTACTTTTGTGTGCAGGTCAGAGGACATCTTGAAGGAATCCATTATCTCCTTCTACCAACTAGGATTCAGGAATCAAACTCAGGTCTTTGGACGTGGCATCCAGCTCCTCTACCTGCTGAGCCATCTTATAGTCCACAGAAGTATAATTTCATATTACATTGTTTTTAGGACTTTTCAACTTGTGATGGAGAACTTGAGTCATGCAAGGCATTAGCCTGTTGACATTTGGACCCTACATGACCAGAAGTAATGTTTGCAACTCCTTAACTTTTCTCCATTGTTATTGCAACAATTTCCCTTTTGCCACAATATAGTTATGGTCTAGTCTCTATTTTTTTCATTCCTAGTTCTGTCTAAAGTAGCCTCTAAATTATGAGAAAAGTTTTGATTCATGTTGTGTCATTTCTTTGTTTCAGACCCTTCTATGCCTTCCAGTGAAACTCAGATAAAATCCGTGTTTCCCATCATGACTTTAAGCTGTCTCACCTCCCTGTCTCCTCACTCTGGTCTCAGTAGAGGTCTGAATGGAATTTAAGACTTTAACTACCCCATAGTCTACTCTTCTTGAATGCAGCTTTGCTCTGATTGAAATTTTACTGATCAGTTTGTGCCAAGTTCATTTTTCCTCCTGTAGCGTGTGTGAGTGATTGGAGCACTAATGAAATAGTTTTTCCTTTCTGGCTTGACAAGGGCCCATCTAAGGAAGGCTGATTGGCAATCATAAGTGCCCAGTGACTGATAGAGAGGTAGATAAGTGGACGTCGTCTGCTTATGGACACAGAGCACCTCCCTCAAACAGGCCTGTACCTTTCATGCTGTTATCGTGAAATTCTTTTTTTTTTTTTTTTCAGGTTTGGAAAAGGTTTACTGCATTGTTTCCAGGTGGAAGCACTGACAGAGTTGGGAAGAGGAGAATGTCCCACCGACTTCTGAAAAATCACAGGGCTACATTAACTTTCTTCCTACCCACAACTAGAGTGAAAAATCTTATCCCTACCCCCACCCCAAGTCAAAGCTAAAAAGGGAGTTTTGTGGTGATTGCTTAAAAACCCACTGGTGTGGGGGACATCTGGTGTTCAGGTTCCACGTGGCTGCAGGTTCAGGAGTAGTCTTCTCTTGGCACCTCCTACATCCCCTGGTCCTTCCCCAGCTCAAGACCAGCTCTTCCCTGTGCGACTTTGCTTAGGCAGTACCTACTGATGGGAAAGCTTGTCTGTGTGGCAGGCTAAGAAGCAGGTGAGAAATTCTTAATAGCCTCACAAAGTTAGTGTGCATTGCTGGTGTCAAATAATAAAACACAGGGTGGATAATACATAGACACACAAATACATTAATGCTATCTGTACAATACCCAGGAGCTGGCCATACAAAAATCTAGCCACACAAAAACTGTCTGCCAAAAGGTAGTCTCAAAGCCATAATGTAAAAAAAAAAAGTCGTTAGGATCCAGTCAGCTTGACTTTCTGAGTAAGAGCATCTGTAAGCAGAAATCACCCCTGGGTGGGCATGAATGACACAGGACAGCCGGCAGGAAGATGACCACCAGGATTAGCTAGGTCAAGACATCAGGCAGCCCAAGCAGCCATGGCAGGCCCAGCAGATGCGGAGGCCTGATCGAGTGTCACTTCCCCTCATCTCCATCTGTTTGTTCGGCTGACCCCACTGCTGGCCCCAGCTTTCTTTCAGGACCCTCAGGCAGCTGGGACTTGAGGAAAATGAGTGTCATGCGAGGGTGTTTGGCAACTGTGTGTCTGATGTGTGCTCATAAGTCATAGCAGTGAGGCGGTGAGGCGTCAGCTTACAATTTCTGCATGCTTCCTTTCCACACAGCCAGCCCACCGTTGCCAAACAGGGAGAGAAGGCGGTGGGTGGCAGAAGTCTCCACACCAGCAATTTAGGGAATGAAGTCTGTCTGCTCTGAGCCTTCACATCTTCCCTTATTCACCAGACTGAGAAAGGGGGAGGGCGGTCTCAGTGGCCTCTAGACTCTAAGTGCAAGCTTCAAACTAATGCCGGAATGTCTGACTCCTTGAATCGGAATAGTTGCTTGGCCAGTACCCAGCTATATGACCTCGGGGAAGTTGCTCAACTCCTCTGAACCTCAACATTCTCTTCTAGAGAATTATGCTGAGAACATTCAAAGATTTAATGGCATAATCTTATTGAGGGCACAGAGCCTACAGCATAACAACATATCAATATGACAACTGTTGCTATTATTCAAATGTATACCCCCAGAGATACTCAGAGGCAAGTCAGTTTTGCCCAGAGCATTTAGTATTCTTTAAGGAAGGAAAGAATTGTGGTTTTTATTTTGCCAAACTATTGCAAAAAACCCAACCCAAAGGGTAGGCCCAGAATGCCCACCTCCAAGTGCTCATATGCACAGGGCTACACAGATGTCCACTGAAAACAACAAGTTCACAGCCTTATGAAAAAAGCAGGTAATAAGAAATTAACAAGAGGCTGAGGAGTCTTTGAGAAGAACACACTGGATATGGAAATCATCACTGAGAGCTACAACTCATTTCAATGCAGAGAACAACTGACCATGTGATACCTAGTCCCAGCTGATGTCTACAGAACAACCCCCACTCCTAAGGTTCCGGGAAGAGAGTGAAGTGGGGATGGAAAGATGAGTGTGTGGGGTGTGTGTGTGTGTGTGTGTGTACATGCGTGTGCGCACAGATCTGTGTTCATATACGTGTGCCTGTGGACATTTTCAGAGGCCAAATGTAAATGTCAGGTGTCTTCATGAATTATTTTTCATATTATATTTTGAGACATGTTCTCTCCCTGAGCCTAGAGCTGGCCAATTCGACTGGACTTCCTGACCAGCAAACTCCCAGGGTCCTCCTGTCTCTGTCCCCGCAGCTCTGAGATTGCAAACAAGCACCACCAGCCCATCTTACTTTTATAGGAGTGCTGGGGATCAAAAACGTAGGTCCTTGTGGTTGTGCACCAAGTGCTTTACCAACTGAGGATCTCCTAGCCTCCATTTCTCTTTAGCTTCAGTGTTAACTCTGACCTATTGCTAATGACTCCCTAGAGTTGAAAAGAACAGTATGCTTGACAGTGTCTGTCACAATCAAGGGCACATGACACTGCTATGTGTTACTTACTCCTTTGGAAGGAAGCACTCCCATTCTCAGACAGAAAAAAAGGCAAAACATCCATCTGCCACCAAAGATATATCTCCTTTCTGCCTTCCTCTGATTCACTGTCTTGAATCTAGGTCATCTCTCCCCACCCACCGGCAACCTCAGCTGAAGTGGCTGTTCTCCATAGCACTTCAGTGTTTCATATCCTTGGGACCTGCTGTCTTTCTAGTTCAGAATGCCTTTGGTGTTGGGAGTGGGGAAGGCAAACCTTCTCTCCTCCAGCAATTTCTTCTTCCAATGTGTTTCCTCCCGTGTCAAAGTCTATGGGAAACACAGAACCTCAGCTTACTGGGGGTTAGCCACATATCTAAGGACATCCATCACTTCTTCCAACCCTGGTTTTTATCAAAATGAACTCTTTTGCCAGCGCACAAGAAGCGTATCTCACCATGTAGCTGGCATGATCAATAGCACTGTGCCCTTTAGGGCCACAGTAGGCATTTTGTTTTCTACACTGTAAACCCTTCAGGATGTCTGCTTTGCAGCTGATGTGTTGGCAGAGCCTTCAGGCTCCATTCCTAACTGTGGCTCGATCAAGTCCAGTTCAAGGAAAACTTATTGAGTAAAAACAAAATCTGTGCACAGCATGCTGCTGGCCGCAGGTTCTGCAGCAAAGGAAATTCCATTGCAGGGGAATGTCAGCCAGCCCCAGAAGAGCCAACTTTCTAGCCCTCTGTAAGCAGTCAGAAAGCTGAGCTGACACATGGATCCCAGCAAGCTCACTGCAGCAGGATATACTGGCAGTATTTACTTCTCCAGCTCTTGCCTCAGTCAGGAAAAAAAATATACCAGAGCCAGTCTAAAGGAGAATGGTGAAAAGTGAAGAAGGGGTGAAAGTGTCTTGTTTAAAACGTTGGTTCCCAGGCACTCACCAGCTCCTAAGAGGATCATCCCTGAGGACAAAACCTGAGAGAGGAAGGAGAGAGAGAGACAGAGACAGAGACAGAGACAGAGACAGAGACAGACAGAGAGACAGACAGAGAGACAGAGACTGTGTGTCTCTCTGTGTTTATGCCTCTGTGTGTGTGTATGTGTGTGTGTGTGTGTGTGTGTATTTGTGTACAAGAAGCAGAAAGTATGTTGCTCAAGCACTATCCACCTTTTTATTTTTTGATAGGTTCTCTCATTGGACAGGTAATTTAGTCTGGCTGGCTAGTGATCCCTACGGATACACTTGTGTCTGCCTGCCCAGTTCTGGAATTGTACGCATGCACCATCATGTCTTTCTTTTATAACATGGGTTCTGGGAATCAACCCTGAGGTTCATATTCTTATAAGATAAACACTTTACCTACATATTCTTTTCTAGTTCACTAGGATTCTGATTTTTCACATACAATATGCATACTTGTGCTAGGGTTACCATGTATACAAAAATACATGTATGCATGCAACTCTGCAAAGCACAATGCCTTCTTCACAGTCCAGTGAAGAAACGTGCTGCTCCACACTGAGCATATGAAAGGTTCAGAGCATTGATTTTCCAGAGGCAGGAAATGGTTTTAGCTCTGACCCAACCCATGACAGCTGTTTCGTGGAGTTTCTGTGGCCCACATGCAGGCTGTATACCATCTATTTTCTCTATCTAGTTTGCTGTTCTAAGACGGGCAAAGCTGGCAGCAACATCTGCTGATAAAAAGCAATGGCCAAAATGGGCTTCAACGGTATTGGAAACAGCCCTTGTTTGTGTCTGAGAAGATTCTGGGCTGTTTCTGGCCATTGAAGTTACTACTTCCCTTGGTTTCATTTGTGAGTGTGTTTTGTTGTAAATAATGAACCATAAAAAAATAATCAGAGAGAAGAAAGGAAGAAAGAGGAGTGAAGGGGAGGGGGGATAGAAGAGGAGAAGAAAAAAGTACGGGCTTATAAATTAAGATCTTGGAAAATATTTGAAATTTTGTTCCTTGCCAATAACTATACATCATCCTCTCTTCCTTTTGCTTCCAGAGCCCCAGATCACTCCGGTGTCTATTATAGATGGCCTATTTATCTTAAAAGAAGCTGAGCTTGCTCTAGCACCAAGCATCAAACCCAAGGAGTCTAGTTGACTGCCATTCTAGTGACTTCAGTGTATAGCTTTTCCTAGTACTATGCAGAGATGAAATTCAGAGGTAAAATAATCTAAAGGCAGCGTGAAATTACCCACAATTCCATAGTTATCCAACAGGTAACTTACAGCAGCTTCTAATAAGATCACATAACTTTTAGCTACAAAATGCCTAGGCACAGCTTCCCTCAAATACATAATATATTTATATAATGTATTTCTGTCTATGAAACCAGTGCACATTTTGAGCTGGAGAACTAGGAGTAGGTGACAGTCCCAAGCATTATTCATACTGGAACTAGATGTGGATCAAACATCTAAGACTCTACTTGGAGATGCCAGTGATAACTTTCCCCAGACACTAAACATTGGCTTTGGGGATGTTCAAATAACCAGTGAAGAAGTAAACTCCCCTTGGATGAGAATACAGATACAGTCTGACATATGTGTATTTTGTTCATGACTCAGATACAACGAATACTATTTTTGGATTGTTTTGTTTGTTTAGTTTAGTTTAATTTTTCTGAAATAGCAAACAACTCCTAGTAATGTTGCAAACAAGAATTCAGTCTCCCCCTGTTTGGATGCATCTTTGGAAAGAGCAGTGTGTGGTAGTATTGCAAACAGTGCCTTTTGTATGTTTATGAAAATCATGGTCACAAAATATAAACAGCTATATTTTCACCTGCAACACATAGAAGAATGACAATTGTACAACTAACTACTCAGGAACACAATTCAGAAATCCCTCCAAAGTTTAAAGTTACCATCTGACCCGACAGATGGGTCATTCCTGGGCTAAGAGGTAGACAGTTAAGTAATTCTGTGCCTGTCTGTTTGGTTTTTAAGGTGGGGATCAAAGAATTGTCCATGAAAATGTTCTAAAGTTGTGGTGATGCTACAACTGGAGATGTATTGGATGGTGTCCTTTAAATGCATCTATTCTGTAGTTTGTAAATTATATCTTGGTAAAATTGTTTTTTAAAAAAGAAGTTCTTTAGACAATTCTTTATGATGTGAAATGATATTAGTTTTCCCAAATCATTGGAACAATTTTAAACTTATTGAGTGCTAATGTCATAGAGAAGCAGGAACCACTGGTGTAAATTATTTAAATAAATCAATTCTGCCTTGAGAGTGATTGGTTCAGCAATTCAGCTACAAGCCAATCAGCAAGTACTTTTATACCACAGTGGTCATGTGACTTGCTTTAGCTCTTTAGGGGTTGTCTTAGTTTGACTTTTATAGCTGTGGAGAGACACCATGACCACAGCAACTCTTATAAAGGAAAACAATTAATTGGAGCTAGCTTACAGTTCAGAAGTTTAGTCCATTATTGTCGTGGCAAGAAGCATGGCAGCACACAAACAGGCATGGTGCTAGAGAGCAGCTGAAAGTTCTACATCTTGATCCACAGGCAGCAGACAGAAACTGTCTGCTACACAGTGGTTGTAGCCTGAGCATATAAGAGACCTCAAAGCTGCCATTATGATGGCACACTTCCCCCCACAAAGCCACACCTACTCCAACAAGATCACACCTACTAATAATGCCACTTCCCATGGGCCAAGCATTTACACATGACTCTGAGGTGGCCATGCCTGTTCAACCCACTACAGGGGCTTAAAAAAAAAAAAAAAAAAAAAAACATCAGGTCTTTTGGAGGAGAGTATCTTTCTTTGACTAGACTTAAATGATGCTTACCCCTGACAGCCACTGGGCAAGGATGAGCAGAAGCAGCTGTAGATTCTAGCTAGTAAAGCACATGGGTCTGTCATTTGTAGTTCTCAACTGCAAGCCAGCATAGCTTGGGACTCTTATTATGTGAAATTATAAATCCACTCATTGTTTAAGCAAACCCGAGGCCGGTTTTCTGTGAATTAGGAACCAAAGTGGACAGAGGACTGGGAGTGAAATGTGCTACTAACCTTAAAGAAGTCAAGTCTCAGAGCATCTGTCCATTCCTGGGAACGTTTCCAGCTTTGAAAAGAGACCCAGGAAGGGGGCTCAGTGCCCATGAAGAGAAAAGAAATCATAAAAGGCATGAATTCTGGCTTCAACGGGAATAATTAAAATTGCAACCAAGACTTAAGCCTATGGCAAAAAAAAAACCTGGGAGAAGGAGCTGACTGGAGCCTAAGTGAAGGGAACAGCCAAAGTCCATAGCCCAGATGCAGTGGCACTGAGCTCCACATCCACCATGCTCTGTTTACTATTGTTTGTAGTCACTACTCTTTACTAAGTGCATGTGGATGATGTTTATTACTATAAGCAGTTGTCTTTATGTTTGAAAGGAAATAGAAATGGATATAAGTTCCAGGCCAGAGGAGATTTGGTCTCCACTTCCTGCGCATTATGTATTTGGATTGCACATATGTGATAATACCAACCAAGATCTGAAGATGCAATGAAGTTTTATGTCCAAAACAGCAGACTCGCCCAAACTCTAGAAAACAGAAACACAGATGTATCTGAATTTGTGAGTAAATGCAAAATTATTTTGCAGGAAAAGAGAAGGTTAGAAGTACTACTGGTAAATTATTGAGGGACAGAAAGAGGGAGGGAGGGATGGAGGGAGGGAGAGAGAGAGGGTGCAGATCCTCAAACACAATACACAATTTACTGAAGGGAATGAGGCCTATTATCTAGCTTAATATTAGGCAGATTCTTACTGGGTTGGGACCATGCTCTTAAGCTGCTTGGCAGCTGCCAGATCCAGTAATTAGGCCAATTGACTATGTGAGTCTTAACTGTCATCATTTTAAACAGGACCTTTCCCATCTCTGGCTTGCGCAGCACTTCATTCTGCACCAGATCTCAACTTTTTGTTGGCTCTAAGCTCCATACAAACAGGGAATATTGATCTTTGACTCCATAATGCTCAGAACAGTGATGACATATTTATTCATTGGATCAGGCAGTCCCTATTTCATGAGCATATCTCTGCCAGTCACTGAGGATATTATAGTGGACAAAAGTCAGCTTTATTCTCCTTACCCTTAGGCTCTTACGAGGTACATGGTCCATGGGGTAGGGGGTCATCAAATAACAAAAGCCAAGTGCATAATTACAAACTCTGATAAATATAATTAAAAATGAACTCAGGACATTGAGGAGCTGGTCTATTCTGGGGCCACAAGGGAAACTCCAACAGGAAATGGCATTTGACTTCAGACCTGAAGGATATAGTTTAATTAAGCAAAGAGGTGAGTAACATTCAGTAAAAAGAAACTATAGTTATAAAATCAAAAAGACTGTAGTACTGAATAGTCAATGAATAAAAATTGTATTATTGAATGAATAACCAAGTGCATAACATATCTATGGTACTTACAATATTTCTGGCACAATGATGAGGACTGTTCTAAATATTTAATCTTTGAAAAAGTTTAAATTTCTTTCAAATGTATTTTTTTTAATTTTAAACTTAATTTGAATCAACTTATTTCATCATAATAACAACCCTACTTAGTATATGTGATAATATTTATTCATGAGAAAACTAACTTTCAAGAAATATACAATTTTTCCAAATTTGAGCAATTATCAAAGTATGAAACTTGAATTTAGATCCCAGGAGCTAACTGAAGCAGAAAACCAGGAAGTTTTTGTGAAGACCCATGAAATCCCTTGATCTATATCATTAAGTAAAGTAAAGAAGATGGGCTCAAACTATGAGTCTGCAGACCCAGGGGCAAAGCACTTTAAAAGATATCAGTTGCACTGGGAAATGGGGATATAAGGAAACCTTCAGGTATTTATATTTTTAATTCATGTGTGTTCATTCAGAGATGAGCAAACAATAACCATGGGTGTCATCCTAGTAAAGTTTGTTCACTTCCTCTGAGGCAAGGTCATTGGCCTGGGACTCACCTGTCTTTCTGATGAGCTAAGTTCCCTAACTCTGCTGGATTACAAAAGGGCACTTCTATGCCTGGAAGTTTTAACTGGGTTCTGGGCATCTTACTGGGGCCCTTGTACTTGCAAAGTAGGCAATTTACCCGCTGTGCTATGCTTCGCTATATTTTCTTTTTTTCTTTTTTTTTAAAATTGGATATTTTCTTTGTTTACATTTCAAATGTTATCCCCTTTCCTGGTTTCCACCTCTCCTGGAAACCCCTTATCCTATCACCCCTCTCCCTGCTTCTATGAGGGTGTTCCCCCACCCACCTACCCATTCCCACCTCCCCACCCTCTATTCCCTTACACTAGGGCATCTATGGAGCCTTCATAGGACCAAGGACCTCTCCTCCCATTGACGCCTGACAAGGCCATCCTCTGCTATATATGCAGCTGGAGCCATGTGTACTCCTTGGTTGGTGGCTTAGTCCCTGGGAGCCTGGGGGCGGGGGGGTCTGGTTGGTTGGTATTGTTGTTCTTCCTATGGGGTTGCAAACCCCTTCAGCTCCTTCAGTCCTTTCTCTAACTCCTTCATTAGGGACCCTACATTCAGATCAATGATTGGCTGTGAGCATCAGCCTCTGTATGCGTAGGGCTCTGGCAGGGCCTCTCAGGAGACAGCTATATCAGGCTCCTTTCAGCAAGCATTTCTGGGCATCCACAATAGTGTCAGGGTTTGGTGACTGTATATGGGATGAATCCCCATGTGGGACAGTCTCTGGATGGCTTTTCCTTCAGTCTCTGCTCTACATTTTATCTCCATATTTGCTCCCATGAGTATTTTCTTCCCTTTTCTAAGAAGGACCTTAGCACCCACACTTTGGTCTTCCTTCTTTTTGAGCTTCATATGGTCGGTGTATTGTATCTTGGGAATTCGGAGCTTTGAGGCTAATAAGCACTTACCATTGAGTGCATACCATGTGTTGTTTTGTGATTGAGTTACCTCATTCAGTCCACCTCACACCAGTCAGAATAACTAAGATAAAAAAACTCAGGTAACAGCAGATGCTGGCAAGGATGTGGAGAAAGAGGACCACTCCTCCAATGTTAGTGGGATTGCAAGCTGATACAGCCACTGTGGAAATCAGTCTGGAGGTTCCTCAGAAAATTGGACATAGCATTACCTGAGGACCCAGCTATACCACTCCTGGGCATATACCCAAAAGATTCCCCAACATATAGCAAGGACATATGCTCCACTATGTTCATAGCAGACTTATTTATAATAGCCAGAAGCTAGAAAGAACCCAGATGTCCTTCAACAGAGGAATGGACACAGAAAATGCGGTACAATGGAATACTATTCAACTATTAAGAATGATGAATTTATGAAATTTTTAGCTAGATGGATAGAGCTTCACTACATTTTCAAAGCTCAGTTACAAGTGCTATTTTAAAAAAAATAACGGTTAAGCTATAAATATGTAATGAAATATAGTAGAAAGCAGTCAAACAGAAATGTCAGTAACTAACTCAGTGAAAAAGTTTGGCATTCAAATATTGACCAAATTAGCAGTATTTCATTTAACTATCTCTCCCTTGCATATGTAAATCCTAAATGCCATAGACATTCCTTCTTCGGATTTTTCTTCTCTGCCACATATAACTGGGCCCTGGTTGTCATTCTATCTTCAAATGTAAGATTCACCGAGAATTGGGAAACGCTGGAAAATCCCTTATCTCTTTATGGGAAGGTCAGGCCAAATAGCCCTGCTAGGAAATTCACTCCGGTTGTCTGCTGAGACTTAATTTCCTGTCTTGTGCTCATAATTGCATGAACCCAAAATCCGAGTGAAGTTGTGAAGTCAGAAGACTAGGCAGGCAGGCAGCCAGTGGCTCTGCCACCTTTGGTTCTCTTCAGACAGCCCAGGCATCTTTGCTCCCTGAGCATCTTGCCAGGAACTTTACCCTGAAGATCTGAACATTTTAGCAGATCGAGCAGTCCAAGGTGTTTCAGGCTCCTTGTTAGCATAAAACTTATTCCCTCCAAAGGCAGAGGACCACAGCTGACAAGACTCCGCCTCCTCCTTCCTATTCTCCTCCTCTTTTCCATCCTCTCTTCCCCTTCTCCTCCTCTTCTTTCTCCTAGCCTCTCTTCCTCCTCTCCAGCTTCTTCCGCCCCTCCTTTTCCTCTGCCTCCTCTCCCCTTCCTCCTCTTTCCTCAGCGTCTCTTCCTTCTCTCTCTTCCTCCACCTTCTTTTCCTCTTCCTCCTCCTCCTTCTCTCTCCCGTAGCTTCCCTCCCTTCTTCTCTCCCCCACCTCCTCTTGCTCCTTCCCACTTTCTCTTTCTCTTCTCTCTTTTTCTCCCCCTCCTGCTGCCCTTCCTCTTTCACACCCCAGCCCCCATCCTCTCTATCCCCAGTTTCTTGGCTCCTCTTAGCCACTCTTAAGAGCAAGAACTGTCAGGCAGTGAATCAAAGGGGACTATTTTCACTCTCACTTCGAGAATGTTTACAACATACCTAAAACTCAGCCTGTGGTTTAATGTTGTGTATATTTCCAGAAGAACTGACTGGTTTCCAAATTCAGTGGATGGCTATGAGAGCCACAGAGTGCCTTAGGGGACTGTTCAGACCCTCCCAGCTCCCAGGGTGGTCAGCACACCCCACCTGAGCAAGGACAGGGCTGCTGATCAACTTTCTTTCCTGGAGATGCTGATTTCAGGACTGGTAGCTCAAGGCTGTGAGAGAAGAAATTCAAAACTTTCCATGTAGAGCAGGGAATTCTGTGAACACACTATCTTCTTCCTACCCAACCGGGCTGCCCCCAACTGTTTGGATAAATGTACTATTCTATTAGAATACAGTTAATCTTGAATATATTTTACCATGAAATATGAACACAGCAATTACAGAATTTTCCATTTGGTCTCCCCTATCATGTTCTTAACATATTGGATTCTCTTTGAATCGCTCTTAACTGTTTTCATATGGGCTTCTGCCTATCCTGGAAGATTTGAAATAGTCAATAGCTTTACTGCAATAAATCCTGGTTGAGCTCACTCCTCTCCTCCCTTCTTCTCTCCTCTCCTTCTCTCTCCTCCCCTCTCACTCCCTACTTCTCTTCCTCCTTCCCCTTTCTTCTCTTTCCTACCCACCTCTTCTCCCCACTCCCATCCTCTCTCTATTTTTTCACTTTTTAAAATTTTTTCTTGCAGTGACTCCAAGTTCTAAAATAAGATTAAGGTCTCCCTAATTTTCTAAGAGCTTCCTGTTGATGTATTCACTGATAACAATCCTGTGGTATTCGGGACAATTAAACTCTCACACAGTTCTGCTCCATAGACGGGTATGAGCTGGGACTGTCCAGGAGGTCTTCTCTTATCTGATTTTGAAATCAAAATCCTGGGCAAGCCAACCAGTGTTTGACAGGGCAGTAGCAGCAAACAGCCCCCTGGTGTTGGCTAAAATCCTGCCTGAAAGCAGCTCTTGTTAGCAGCCAGAAACTTCAGGCCAAGCCACTCACACGTGGTCACCATAGACAGAGTGGGGCCAAAATCTGCCTGGCCTGTTCTTGGATCAACTTTAACTTTCCACTGAGGTTTCGATCTGGTCTCTGTATTAAATCCTTGTAGTGTGAGTGGCCTCTATTGTCTAGGCCTCTGCTGGCTTTCTCCAGGCAACACTGGGTCTGTTGTTCCCATCTGTCTGGAGACCCAGTGGTTTCAACAGCAGGCAGCTTGGGCCAGCCTCCAGAGAGTTACAGCCTTGTTCAACTGGATTTAGAAAACTGGTTAAGCCAGGGTATGGCTCCCTTGGCCCCGGAACTGCTGTTCTGCTTTCGATTTTTTTTTTCTCCTTCTGTTCAGAGTATAACTTCACTCACTTTAGAATAGCCTTGGCCAAGGATGATGACATGCACATTTTTAACCCCAGCTTTTGCAACATGAAAGCAGGAGGATCAAGAGTTCAAGGCCAAACTTAGCTATTCAGCCTACATAGCAAGTTTCAGGCCAGCCTGGGCTATATAAAACCCGATCTGAAAACAAACAAGCAAGCAAACAAAAGAAGTGTAGTGATTAGTATCAGAAAACAGGAAAGGACACATGTGTTAGGAGGATTTGCTTGTTCAAAGGGCTTACCTTTACCAATGTTCTCTGGTGTTTGCTGATAACATGAAGTTTCGGGGTACTGAAACTGCTTATCTGAAGTCTGACTCTCCCACTAGAACTGTGAAGCTCAGACGCCCACATGTATCAGACCTGCCAATAGGGCTTGTTCCAACACAGGCTGCTGTCCCCACCCTAACGGTAGCTAACTCAGGTGGGACCTGAGAGTTTTATCCTCCTAAGCTCCCAGATGATGCTAAACTGCTGGTCTGACCAGGGGCACATTTCTGGCATGACTACTCATGACCACAGGCTCCCTGGGAGCAGGAATGGTCTCAGTCATCCTTGGATGCACACCACACTGCCCAATGTCTACTACCGATCCATATTTCAATATCATTTAGAACTCCATTACATTGTAAACTGGACTAAATGGTAGACATTTCACAATGAATGAAGCAAAGAGGCCCCACATTCAAAAGCAAGACAGAGGTGTGGGAAGGGCCCAGAAAATACATTAGATAAGGTATCAGGGGTCCTCTCTCTAGGAAAGAAACAATCTCCAAAATTGAACGAAGTGACTAGGCAGGTCATGTGAACATGGACTAGAGAAAGGCCATAGGTAGACTGAGCAGCAAGTGCAAAGGTCCCAGAGCAGGAGGAGCAGATCATTGTCAAGATGCACCGTGAACCCAAGGTGGTGAAGTGAACTGAATGGAGGGAAAAATGGTGGATGAGACAACCAGAAGAGAAAGCATGCTAGGAAGCAGTGATGGAGTGTGTGTTTAATTCTGAGTGTGATAGGACAATAATGGAGGGTTTTCACTGAGGATGAAGAACTATGGAATGATTATATTCTAAAGCCCACACTGGAGAATTAATTGTGATAAGGTCACTGCCTGAACAGTCAAAGTACACAGTGATGATATTTCAAACTATGGTGTGGGTGGTAAGACATTAAATGGCAAGATCTGTGTTATATTTTCAAGTTAGCTGAAACTGTTCTTGCTGATGGATTGACAAATTGATGCGGTGTTTTAGAGGATGAAAAGAATCAAGAATATCTCAGGGATATATATATATATATATATATATATATATATATATATATAAACTGAATGAGTATGAAATGCACTGTGGGTGGGAAGGCTGAACAGGATCATTTTGTTTAGGATGAGGATGAGTCACGTGATGGAATTGAATAGCATTCTTCAGGTGGGATGGTGGGGTGGGTCTTTGAGACTAAGTTTAGGACAGAGGTCTACAGTGGACTATAACTTTTGAAATCATTGATAAAGAGACAATTCTCATGTTACAGTACGGGTAAGATTCCCCCACCCTCACCCTAAAAGGTATGCTAATAAGAATAAAAATAAGAATAAGAATAATAAGGAGAAGAAGGAGGAGGAGGAGGAGGAGGAGGAGGAGGAGGAGGAGGAGGAGGAGGAGGAGGAGAAGAAGAAGAAGAAGAAGAAGAAGAAGAAGAAGAAGAAGAAGAAGAAGAAGAAGAAGAAGAAGAAGAAGAAGAAG
>JADRCH010000017.1:7589906-7627962 GCA_019843965.1 Rhynchomys soricoides | reverse complement strand
AGAAGAAGAAGAAGAAGAAGAAGAAGAAGAAGAAGAAGAAGAAGAAGTAGTCAAGTGCTGAGTACAGACAAACCAAGATTTGTTAGGAAAGGAAGAACAAATGCCAAGTGTTTGAAGGGTGAACTCACCCTGATACTGCTCAGGCATGGAGTAAGAGAAGGATTGAACAGAGAGTTTGTGCAAACAAATGCTGTTGATGACTGACACAGTCTATGTGGATGAAGTCTAGAGCCTGGGAGTGATGCTTTGTTGTGATTGGAAAGACTTGGAAAAGAACAGTGTGTGAAAAGGGAGAGGCGAGTTGATTCCAATGAGCACTTTTGTACAAATGAGCACGGAGAGAAGTAGGATAGTGTTAGATTGTGGAAAAGATGACCCCAGGATGCTTTTCAAAGGGGAGGAGCTGTGTTCCTGGTTTGGAAGCTGTTAAAGAGAGCTTGCAAAGAGATAATGGGTAGATGAAGGAGAGGATGGACAGATTAAGAAGATAGATGGTTTGTATGGGAGGGAACGGGGTCAGTGGTAGTAAGGAAATACTTTACTGAGTAGATGAGAAAGGAGGGGAGCCACGGCAGAAATGCTGAGACTGGAAGACTAGAAATGGAAATAAGACCCCCCACATATGAGAAATGAGCAGGAAAATAGGAGAGTTTTCTTCAGCAGCAGAATTAAAGAGCCATAAGATTGTAAGAGGGTTGGGATGTTGTTGAATGCCTTTTAAACATGCACAGAGCCCTAGGTTCAATCTTCAGCACAAAAAGGGAAAATGGAAGGAAGGTGGAGGGGGGGCTGAGGGAAGAAGCAACTTTCATAAGTACAAGAGAGTTACTTGTATGTATAAGAAAGCAACCTAAGGAAATACAAACATTGCATCTCACTTGCTCTTGGAAACTTTAATATCAGGGAAACCATTAGAACACTTTTATATGTTCATGAATATATTCTATGAACACATTCATGCTAGTAATGAAGTATAGAACACAAAGAAGGTTAGGTTGCATATATCACAAGAGATGAGGATGCCAGCTGAGGGGAGAAGAATCTATAGTCTGTTCAAAGAGGAATGTGAATGATCAACTTTGGAGACCTGGGATTGAGGGAAAACAGCAAATGACAAGTTTCTCAGAAGGAAACAAAGGCAGTGGCAGAATCAATGGTCAGAAGTCCTAAAGATTAGAAGGAATTCTATAGGATTGATGGACAAATTGTGGATAGTATATACTATCAAAGTCTAACAATGAGCTATAAGATGGTGATAAACAAGATAAGAAAAGACTAGCTCCCTAAGAATGATGAAGTCAGTGACCAAGAGGCCAATAGGCTGAGTTAAAGATTAAAGGACAAAAAAGATACAAGCTCAGAGCAGTAAAAAGTTACTATGCAGGGTATAACCTGTCATCACCCACAATTAAGTTATTCTCAAGACAAATACACAAATGAAGTTGATCATTGAGCCTCCAAGTGTTTGAAAGCACCCAGTGTATCATAGAAGTTCATCATAGAAAACACGGACTGCTTTATAAATAACACTTTATTTGCTCAGAACAAAACTGATTGAAAATTAGTATGTTGCTTGGTGGTGGTGGAGGTGGTGGTGGTGTGTGTGTGTTTTAATAGAAAGCCAAAATAGCTTCTGCAAGTATATGTACATTTATAATGTCAGCTGAGAGTGGTGAGATATCTATAGACCATACATATAAATAGGTATACAGATATATACACAGATATACTATATGCAAATGTATATGTATACATATTTACTGATGTATTCATAATACAAACATATATGTATGCAAATATGTGTTTATGCAAATGTGCATATATATTCAACTATGTATATATTAATATATATGTATATATATATGCTTATATATGTATATATCCAGTGTAAGATGGTAGATTTGAAGTTTTCTCCATGTCATTCCCTGAATAATTTTATAAAACCAAGTGTTAGAAAGAAAATTTAGAGGTTGGAGAGATAGCTCAGCATTTAATGCACTTTCAGAGAGCTCAGATTCAATTCCCAGCACTCATATGGGGGCTTATATCTGTAACTACAGGTCCAAGGAATCCTAAAGCTACTTTTGACCTCCGAGGGCACCAGGCACATATGTGGTACACACACATGCACACATGAGGATAAAACACGGGTACACACTAAAAATAAAAGGCATTAAATCTATTTTTAAAATTTAAAAGAGAGAGAGAGAAGGAAGGAAGGGAGGGAGGGAGGAAGGAAGGAAGGGAGGGAGGATGGGAGGGAGGAAGGAAGGAAGGAAGGAAGGAAGGAAGGAAGGAAGGAAAAGAGACAACTTTCTATGTCCTCAAAGGAGTATGTGCTTACCAACAAATACATTTTTTAATTCATTTATTTCTTCCTGTAAACAGATAAAGTTCCAGAAATGAGTGAACAAATAAGACAGTCCATCTCCTCTGGAATTTCACAATCTCAAGTCTTTTATCTTATGCACATTGTGGCTCTTTCAACCAATTTTATGTACTTTTAACCTTGGCTCTGGAAGATCAGAGCTCAGTGTGTGGTCTATTACTAAAGATGAACAGGACTTCCCGGCAGATGTGGGCAAGCTTTTTTTTTTTTAATTTCTTCGTGTCATTTTCTTCAACTATCCTTTAACTATTTGGATCTTAGACTTGTTGTGTATACCACGTTATGAACCTCTTTAATCCCATGTGGAAGAAGGCTGAGAAGAGATCATTAGTGTAAGACACGATACTATTGACATTTTCAAACTTGCTTTAATAAAAATCAAAACAAATATGAGCAATGACAGCATTTTGGCTCGAACTTCTGGAAAAGCTGGAGCTGAACTCCAGGTGTGCAGTGCTGGTGCTTAGGTAGTGGTTCCACAAACTCACTGTTCTCCATGGCTGCAATGTGCTTGCTTAAGATTCCAGTTCCTGTCTGGAATTCAGCAAGCAGTGTGTGCATGTCAGCTTTCCATTGACTCATATGTTTGAACACGTGGACCTCAGCAGCTGCTGCTGTTTGGGAAATCTGTTGAGCCTTTAAAAGGTGTAGCCTCATTGGAAGAAGTGGGTCATTCGGCTGGGCCTTGAGATTTGACAGCCCTGATCCACTTTCTATCTGTTCTCTGCTCTTTGACAACAACTACAACGTGGCCCAAATAAACACATCCTCCCTTAAGTTCCTTCTTGTGGGCACTTGATCCAAACAATAACAAAAGAAACTAATAAACATGATGAAAGAATGGTTCAGTCATTGTCTATGTGGCAGTTTAAATAGGAATGGCCTGGTGTATTGTGAGTTTCCATTGTGATAACAAAATGCCAAATTTTGGTTAAGAAATATTATTTAGCTCACAGTTCTGGAAGTTAGAGGTCCTGATAGCCCGTCAGCCCAGCTTTAGGGGAAGGTTCCTTGGTGGATGGCCCGGTAGTGGGATGTGTAAGATGAAGAATCATTACATAACAGGTTAGAAAGTTACAGAGAAGGCAGGGTTCAAAATTTGTTTGCCTCCAATTGGATCCTACTTTTGAACATCTCCAAGAACCAAGCCCCCACACTTGAGTATTTGAGAGTATATATTTAATCTGTAATCAAAGCACTGATATTTCCAATAAGCCATAAACTATTAGTGCAAAAAAAAAATGTGTAGAGTTAATTGAAAGATGGAGGATGCTATAGAAACAGAGTATATGGCAAGAGAACATAGATTAGAAATGCCACAACATTCAAAGGTGGCTCACTGAGAAGCTGACAGAGTACACACTGGAGGAGGAGAGGGAAAGAGTTATGTCAAAGGAAGAGCACTCTAGGCAGAGCAGTTAAGGAAAAGCCTGCAGCACACTGTGCCTGCAGCCTTCTATCAGCAACGCTTAGGTCAGTGTAGCTGGAGTAGAGTAAGGAATGCAGACAGAAAGAGATCCATAGATGATCTGTGAGCATCTGTGAAGTGGGATGTGAGAAGCTGCACTCAGACATTTCTGGTCTTTATATGTGTCTTGTGCAAACTAGGATGAAAGGGGAGCCATTTTAGTATCTGACCAAAGGTTGATTCAGAGGAATAGCACTGTGGCCACTGTGTAGAGGATGCTGTAGGCAGGAAGTGTAGAGGTGTATAAAAACCAGCGGGAAGCAATCCAGGAATGAGAAGCTGATAGCTTAGATGTGGATTTTAATGAGAGAAGTGGGATTGAGTCAGATTCTGAAGGTGTACTAAAGATAGAGCAAATAAGATTTCCACTTCACAAAGGACAGGAGTTTGAGGAAATGATCAGAAAGAACTATATGAAACAGAAAGGCAGGCAGAGATAGAAAGAGCGATGAGACAGGCCATTGTAAGGAGAAAATGTGATTGGTGTGGGGGATTGATGAAGGAGCAAGATGGAATGTGAGTTTGGGATTGGGTGTTGTATGATTCAGAGTGAGTTAAGAGTATCAGACCTCATCCTGTCCTTAGGGGAATTGCCTAAATATTTTGAGAAAATTAGCATTATGGAATATTAGAACTTGAGAGAACTAGTTAGGCCTGGAAGTGGATACAAGGACAGATCTACAGTCAAGAGGCTCTTTTGGAGAATTTGTGATAAAACAGGTATTTGATGAAGTGTGACTTGGCACTTCATAGGTTTCAGATGCTATATGCTTGGGTAAGATTCTATCTGTATTCTACTAGACATGGGCAACACGTTATCATTCTTTGCTAATTTGTAAAATGGAAATGAGTATACCTAATTCAAATAGTTATCTTGGAGATGAAATGACCCAGGGAGCACTCAGGTGCCTAGCACAACCTCAGCACACAGTAAATGCTTAAAGGAAGAGAATCACATGGGCATGTTCAATACACAAATTATTACAGAGATAGAAGAAAACCCAAGAAGTAGTAGAAATAAACTCAAAGAAAGGATGTGAAAAGCAAACACTAGCATAGCTAGAACTAGGAGAAAAATGACCACAAGGTCAAGCCAACCTTAGCCAATGCTGTTATCAAGCCTGCCAGAAAAGGATGTGAAGGTCATAAGAATTGGTGATCATTTTGTGAATCCAATAGATATGGAGAACAGGTATGAAAGATTAAAAACAGTAGTAAGGTGGGAACCACAGTCATGGTCCTAGTAAGATCCTCAGACCTCAGACATAGCTAGGGAATATGCTGTCTTTTCACTCACTTCTATGGTTTGAATGTTGGATGGTTCCCCTGCACCCAGATCACTGTTAACAGACTTCATCCCTGAGGTGACAGGCGGTGTTGAGAATGACGAGCTAGGAGTAGGTGGTGAGGTTAATCAGGGCACCACTCCCATAAGGTTAAGGTGTGTTCACACAATTATTTGATAGTTCAGGTCAAAGGATTTCTATTAAAGCCTCAGCCTGGTCCCACCCAGCTCTCTCAAGCTTCCTGAATTAAGATGTGATTGTTTGTTCTTTATTTCCATTCTTCCTCCATGGCCATGAGACTGGACATGACTCAGCTCAAAATGCTGTCACCAGAACTGAGCTGGCACTGGTGCCATCCTCTTGATCCTACAAAACAGTGAGACACATAACCTCTTTTTCTTCTTAAGTAGCATGATTCAGGCATCTCCTCACAGCAACAAGAAGCTAAGCTAACTAATTTGTTTGCTTGCATAAATTACAGAAGTCTTTGAGTGCCTACTGTATACCTAGTTTAGCAGCTACTCAGTTGTCGTTGGCTGGAGAAGGTGAAATGTTCTCTACACTGCTATTTAGAAGCTCAGAGGCATGTTCACATCAAAGATTCAGACTTTCTTTCTGGAAAAGAATGAGAAAGAGCTAAATGTGTTGGCAGGAATACATCTTGTTAACTCAGCATTGGGAATGTGGTCAGAATGACAATGACTTTCAGTGTATGATCCAGGCTTTGAGTGTTTGATCCAGAGTTAAGTCTCCTAGATGTGACTTGCTTTATTCATGGGTATAAGGAAACATTCCCTCCCCACCCCCCATATCCTTCAAAGTCCATGACATTATGCTTAGTCTGGCTGGACTTGCACATTTTCCGTCAGCAAGTAATACACTCTGGTTGAAAACCTCACTCATTCATTGCTGAGCTTAATTGTACCAATAAGAAAGAAGTGGGTTAGGAAGATAGCAGGAAATTGACAAACACTTAGTTTGTATTTTTAAAAAATCAGGTTTAAAAGAATGAGTATAATTTTTTGTTCTGAGATGGTGAATGGGTGACCAAGGGAAAGGAGAACAGATGTGTGAGGCAACCTGGACTGGCGTTCAAATCACAGCTTCAACACAATCATCTCACCCATCATAGGCTCTCAGTGGACATCCTGCTAAACATGCAAGAATGGAGCAAAATTAAAGGTATTATCACCCTCCTCCACTTCAACACTTTGAAGTGCTGTTTTAGTGTGTCTTTAAGGTTAGTAATGACAGCAGGAGTTCATGCTAGGACTCCATGTTGGTCTGCAGAAATTTTGCCTCAGAATAGTAATACAGTAGAAACTAAAAGAGGTTATTGCAAAAGAGCCAACCTTGTCTCCTGTCCCAAGACAAGTCAGCAGCTCCTGGAAACACTGACTCGGCTACCAATTACATCACCTCCACCATGCTAAAGAACATCTTGGAACCCCAGTTGCTTTATCTGTAACCACTTCTTATTTCAGATGCTCCTGGGGTTGCTTAATGAAATCATCTATAGCACAGTACCAATACACTGTAAATGGTCTGAAAGGGATAATTACTTTTCTTATTTCCCCTGGCATAGGCTTGGCAGAGCTTCTATTTGTGCATTCTTTGTTCCCTTGTGCCTGAGCCATGAACTATGTGCTTACCTGATAAATCTATATTTCCTTCCTTCTTTACGGGGAAGACCAGTAGTGAGACATATGCAGAAATTGAGACCAGGAACTAGTGGGAGGGCCCCTACCCCCTCCCTTGCTCTTCTCCTTCATCAAGGTGAGAGCTATAACTTCAGCATCCCACTCAAGACCTAAGGGTGGAAGTTTTCCTTTGGGGATGGTAATGGACAATGAATTGAAGCTTCATCTACCATGATCAGACAGAGCATCCACATAGCCCCGAACCACAATCACAAGAGAAAATCCCTAATTAGTTTGAGCTCCTCTGTTTCTTCATTATTAAGAACAATAGGCAATTCGTAATTTAGTAAATAAGTAAATTTGAAGGTCTTCTGATTTCCATTCACTCTTTTTGTGGGCTATAGTAGAGTTTCTGTGACAAAGTACCATGACCACAGGCAACCTGTGGAGGGGAGAGTGTTATTTCAGCTTACAGTTCCACATTGCAGTCCATCATCTAAATAGGTCATGGCAGGAACTCAAGGCTGGAACCTAGACTTAGGAACTGAAGCCAAAGCCATGAAGGAGTGCTACTTACTGGCTGACTCCCTCAGGCCTGTTCAGCCTGCTTTAGGTATAACCCGGAACCACCTACCAAGAGTTGGTACCACACACAATGGACTGAGCCCTCACATATCAATTATTAATCAAGAAAATGCTACACAGGTTTATCTACAGCCCAATCTTAATGGAGGCATTTTCTTAATTGTGATTCCTTCTTCCCAAATAAATCTAGTTTTGGTCACATTTACAAAAAAACGGTAGCTAGGTCACCGATATGGAACACATTCGTGTAGGTTCTCCATCATTCATCTATTTCTTACCTGTGAACGTGAACTGGTACTTTGTTTCAGCTTAAGCTTACCTCGCCTTTGGAGAGATGAGCATCCTTACCTCCCATTCTTCAGCTAATCATACACACATGGAAAATAACTCTGGCCCAGACAGCCCAGGGCACCATAAAGATAGATCTGGGTAATGATATGAGAAGTTCTGAAAGTGGGATTATGGTCTTGGCTGAGTTTATCTCTGGACTAAAACATAACAATAGAGTGCATAAATCAAACAAGTATATTCTTGTATGACCAGGCATTCTATCATGGCCTCTGTCTGCTATATCAATTTAGAAAGTGTGTGTGTGTGTGTGTGTGTGTGTGTGCAGATGTACATGTGTGTGTGCAAGACAACCTGTGAGGAACACAGTGATCCTGGAGGCAGCCACAATGGCAGCCACAATGGCAGCCAGGTCATTATGACAGAATCCCTCTCCGTCCCTTCCATAAACCAGGCATAGTGTTGTGATTGGTCAAGGTTATCCTTGGCCATGTAACCAGTTTGAGGCCAACCTAGGCTATGTGAGACCCTCTCTCAAAACAAAAAGTTCCTCCAGCTTAGTTATCCTTCTGATGACAGCTGTTCCTGCTGCCTTAAGAAACCCCAGGTTACCATTACCCAGAAAAAGCACCTCCAAGACCCTAGCCATAGAAACTGTCAAATGGTAAATTCTAGTGGTCTGAATCTACTGAGCTGAGTTTGGGCTTCAGCACAGCAATTGGAAGTTTATATGGTAGAAAAAAAATTTTTTTTTTAAACATAAACAGGCAGCCCAGAATTTAACAGGAAAAAAAAAAGTGAAGCAAGCTGGCATGTGGAAATGAAGAGAACAGAGGCAAGAATGACGAAGAGCCTTGCAGACAAACTGTTAGTGATCTTGAAGATACCTGCTACCTGTCAGCTCTGTGACCTCAAGCAGAATGAAAAGGCTTCTCAACTTCAGGTTCCTCCTTCATTTGTGTTTCTCAAAATGATAGGAGCTAGGAATGTCAAAAGCCAGAGAAGTGCATCGCCCATGTTAACAAGAGCCTCTTCCTTAAGAACCTGGGCTGGTTCCCTTTTTCCATGAATTTTGAATGATGTTTTATCTCCCTTTCTTTGTCTTACACAATTGTAGTAGCTCCTGTACACCACAGTGAACATGTTTTAAGAGACCCCACAGATGTCTAAAGTTCAGGGCTATAGAAAAACCTTATATACAGATAGTACATTTATTCCCATACTTACATCGCTGACAATAAAGATTAACTTACACGTTAGAAAAAGTAGTTTACAGCAATGAATAATACTAAAATAGGATATAATTATATATGTAACAAAGTCTGTGTGGCCGTGATCTGTGTCTCTGCCTTTTGGTGCACTGTTTTCAGTCTTCCTATAAGTGTTTTAAGGTAGCACAATACATAGGCGAGTGGTGAACTGAAGAGTAGAACCTTGGATTCGTGATATAGAATCAATCTGTTACATTTGGGGCTATTTGAACACAAGCAATACAATATATGACACAGCAGCCTTTACATCTATCCCATGTTGGTATCCAGGCTGACAGAGCTTTTTATAATTTACCTGAATGATATGACCTGATATTAGTATTATTTCGCTCTCCAATACATTCTTTAGCAAAGAAGAATTTTTTTTTTCTTAATTGGTTTCTTCAAAACCCAGATTTCTCAGAACATTAGACAGGATAATGCCACGGCCCCACCTCCCCGAAGGTATCATGTTCTGATCCACCAAACCTTTAGGGCAATAAGTGGAATTAGTTTAAGTGTAGAAAGAGAAGTGTTAATCTAGCTATGTAGGTTCTTTTAAAGGAGAAGCAGAAAGTCCAGAGTCTGTGAACAGATGTGATAAAGAATCAGGAGTGTGGGTATAGAAAGATGCCATACCACTGACTTTGAAGATGCTGATAGGGACCATTATCCAAGAAACATGAGGTTAAACAAGGAGACAGATTATCGCTGTCAGATATCTTAAAAGAACCCACCACAGGAAAACCTAGATCTTCACCTCCCACAGTAACAGATACTGTATTTGCCCATAGTTATGTTCATGAACTCCTTTGAGTCATTAAATTTGTTGTAAAGTATTTCCCTGTTACCTGTTACCAACCATACTTTAATAATATTATATAATAGATCCCAGAAACAAACACCCAAGCATTTGGAGGGTAGAGGAAGAAGAGGAAGAAAGTCAAGGTGAACCTCAACTACAGATTGAGCTGGAGGCAGTAATGGGCTATAGGCAATTCTGTCTCTAATTAATTAATTAATTAATTAATTAATTAATTAATAGACTAGAAAGGTGACTCAGCAAGTAGAGGAGATTTCCACAGAAGTCTGACAACCTAGTTAAATTCCTGGGACGCACATAGGGAAGGTCAGAACCAACCCCTTCAAGTTATCTGCTTACCTTCACACACACACCATGATATGCATAACCCCTACTGCCCCCACCACACAAAAGTAATAAATAAAAATATACTTTAAAAACTCACCAGTTCAGGACTGGAGAGAGGATTCAGTGGTTAAGAGCAGGTAACTGTTCTTGCTGAGGACCCAAGTTGAGTTCCCAGCACCCACATCAAGCACCTCACAACCTCCTTTAACTCCAGTTCTGGAATATCTGATATGTCTGGCCTCTATGGGCACTAGCATACACACATACACGCATACACACAGACCCATACATGTAAGCATTATTTAAAATAATAATTTAAAAATTCATCAATTAAATTGCAGATAATTTTTATTGTAGCGTACTGCTCTAATTGTTTTTATTTTATTATAATCTATTGCTATTAACACTATGGAGCTTAATTCACAAGTTAAATCTTCTTGTAGGTGGTGGATATGAGTCAGAAAGTAAATATGAGCAGGAAAATAGTATATGAAGGGTCCTGCTTACCTTGTCTTGGCAGAGCTTGGCAAGACTTCTCTGCATCCTCTTGTCTTTTCTGGAAAAATTTGTCTGTAGTTGAAGCATGGATTTTTTCTTTGCCCAGTGGCTAGCTTGTCACAATTGAAGCAAGCCCACACGGGGATCACTGATGTTCATCATCTTCTTTGAAATGGAATGAGGTGCTGCCAGCAGCAGACCTGTCTCATAGTCAAAAGAACTTTTAATAATGAAATGATACATCTCAAAACATATACCCTATGAATACTAAGGAATTCTATAATTTGTTTTGGCAACCACAGTAAAGGAATTCAGGTAGATTATAGAAAATTGATCTTTTAATAAAATATGCTTTACAGACTCACATTGTTCAGTATCATTCTATAGGCTTCAGATTTAAACTGCCAAGAGAAACATCCCATACAGGATATTGTCTACCTTCTTGAAACCTACTACTTACTAAGCATTTTTTCTTAGAGGAACAGGCTAATAGCTACATTAATAGTGACTGAAATTATAGAGCCCTCACTGGACTCCAGACCCTGTTACATGCTTAAATATCACAAACTCCCCAATTGTTTTGAAAGATAGTTATTACTCTATTCACTTTATACAGTGGTAAGCTGAGCTTCAGATACATTACATTATTTGCTTCATGATCACACAAACATGTAAGAAAGCTCATATTTAAAACCTCCTAAATTCCCAAAGTGGCATTTTCTATTATTGGAAAACAAAATAGATCTAGGTTATTCTGCAACTAATGTGTAAACTTCATACCCAATACTTTCACTGATGCACCTCTAAAACATCCCATTTTAATGCCAATGATAATCAGGTCAAATGCAAAAGGAAAACTATGGTTCCCACTGACAACTATCTAAGAAAAGAAAGGCTGCATTTCCATGCAAAATCAGCTTATAGATTCTGTTAGTCATCTTTTTATCACGGAGAAAAAAAAATGCCCAAGACATTAACTTACAGGGAGAAAAGGTTTATTTTGACTCGTGTGGTTTCTATCTATGCTCTCTCAGTCCCACTGTCATTGGATCTGTTGCAAGGCAGTACATTACAGCAGGGAACATATGGTATTTCAACTGTTTACCTTGTGGAAAACAAAGGGAGAGATGGAGGAAAGGAGGGAGGGAGAGAGGAAAGAAAGAAAGAGTGAGAGAGTTTGAAAGAGGGAGAGGGAAGGGGGGAGAGGGAGGGAGAGGGAGAATTCTTCAGAGGCATTCTCTCATGACCTAACTTTCTTTCACTAGACCCCATCTCCTATTTGTTGCACCACCTCTCATTAAAGCCAGGGGCTGGGAATCCTTACATTGGCCTTTGAGTACTTAAAAGATCCAAGATCCAAACTACACCATGAAGATAAAGTATGTGAGGTGATCTGTCATCGAGAATTTGCCTAGCCTGTGTGACACCCTGGATGTGAACCCCAGTATTTTAGGAACCACGAAAGGGATGAGGGAAGGAAGAAGGAAATAAAAGTTGTAATGAGGAAGGAAGGAAGAAGGAAGGATGAAGGAAGGAAGGAAAGAAGGAAGGGGCAAGAAGGAAGGGATGGGGAGGGAAAGAAAAAAGGGAGGGAGGGACAGAGAGAAGGAGAAAGAGAGGACCTGAGGAGCAGAGATACGACGTGCCTACAAAGAAAACGGTCCAGTAGAGACACAGGATATAGAAATCTGGGGCTAATCAACATTTCTCTTTTAGAGAGCTATAATTTGCCTGTAAAAATAAATGGCTGGCTAATTTTAGCAGAGAAAATCTTGGACTGCTAGGTGTGAAATGTTTTTACAAGCAGCACTAGCTCTGCCCAATGTTTGAAAGTTTGCAGGAGAAAAGTTTCTCTCAGCAGTTTGGAGAATTTTGTTTGTCAAGTGCATACTTACGACTGAAAAACAGTATGGTATTTCTTGAATTTTGAATGTGTACTTGAGTAAGCATTCTAGGTGTTCTATGTGGAATGTTCTATTTATATTTGGTATGTTCTTTAATATCTAAAAGTTGATGCTTTCCTTAAATAATTCTCCTGCATCTGTGACTCTGCAAAATGTTGTGGCATGTTTGAAATGAATAAACAGTCATGAGCATTCAGCTAGCTTTAACTTACATGTTATATTTTAATAGATTTTTAAAAATACATATTCATACTGGAACAAAACCATTCCAAAAAGGTAATCATCTTGTGTGCTGGTATCTCTTCTCTTTTCTCTCTTCTCTTCCTTCCTTCCTTCCTTCCTTCCTTCCTTCCTTCCTTCTTTTCTTTCTTTCTTTCTTTCTTTCTTTCCTCCCTTCTCTTCTTTTTCTTCCTTATCTTCTTTGCTTTAAAGAATTTACTTCTAGCTTATAAGTCTCCATTTTGAAAATAAATAACACTAAATGCAATATTTATTTCATGAGTGAAAAGAGTCATTTCTAGTATCAGTGAGAAAATCCAAATGGAATCTAAAGTTTAGTGATAACTTTGGTTATTTAGTATTAGACTTGATCGATGTGGCACAGTAGCTTCAAAATGTTAACTTTGGTGAAAATTGGATCAGAGGTCTTCAGTAAATCTGAAGTTATTCTAACCTAAGATGTTTATTTTAAAATTTGAATTGGCTGCATCTAGTTACAAGGACAGCTGTGATTTGGCCAATAGCTCCTACTGGTCAGTGAGCTGGGCCTGCAGCCTGTGGTTCTGTTCCTTGGTGATAGAACCTATGGGCCTTGTTGGAGTTCTCCCTATTATACTGAAGAGGTGGAACTGAAGTAGACTTGAAGCCCTCACTTCCTACTCTCTCTCTCTTTTGTTTCCTGGCCACTATGCAGTGAGTAGTTTCCTCTGTCACATACTACTATCATGAAAACATGCTTCACCAAAGATGCAAGAGCAATGGGACCAACCAGCTCTGGACTTAAACTCCCTAAACTGTGACCAGAGTAAACGTTTCTTCTTATAGGTTTGTCTATCTCAGAGTTTTGTCATAAGCATGTTGTAGCACTCTTTCTATCAGCTGAGTAGGAAAATGCTTCTGTCTTAGGGACTCATTGCTGTGAAGAGACAGTATGACTAATTCCTTTATAAAGGAAAACATTTAATTGGAGCTGGCTTCTAGTTTCAGGGGTTTAGTCCATTATCATCAGAGCGAGAAGCAAGGCATCCTACAGGCAGACATGGTGCTAGAGGAGCCAAGAGTTCTATTTCTTGATCCAAAGGCAGCCAAGAGGAGACTAGATTCCACACTGGGTGGAGATTGAGCATAGGAGACCTCAAGGCCCCCCCTCACAGTGATGCACTTCCTCCAACAAGGCCACGCCTTCTCCATAAGGACATATGTCCAAATATTCAAGCACAAGAATCTATGGGACTCAAACCTGTTCAAAACATTACAGGTGTTCACTGATCTTCTACTATCCAAACATATATTATACTAAATATCATGCCTGTAGGAAGAATCTGAATAAGGAAAACAAAGCCAACTAACGTGAGTGTGGTGTGTGCTGTCATTGACCCTTCTTAGACATAACGACTGGCTTGATCAGACTCTCTTGTCTTGATCATCATCATCTCAGTGCAGAGATGGTTTCCTGTGAGTAACACCACCTCCTTATGTAATGAATTATTCAAAAGAGACATACAAGAAAACAACACAGCATCAGTCCACTCCATGGCCAGTGTGTCAGGTCACTTGTACATTTGCTTTTCACTATCAAGACTATGCACCATTGAGCAGCCTCATATGTTTTCTATGCTGGTGGATCTTGGGTTCCTTGATTCTGAAGAGGCCCAAAGATGACTCAATGATGGACATAGTGATGGAATAATTTGCTGGAGTTTATATGAAAGGATCTAATGGGCTATAAAAAGTTGTATTTCTCTGAATTCACAGTGAAACAACTTTAGTACTTACATACGTTCTTTTCAGTCAGTCAAAGAATTATATATCTAGTAGCCTGTGATGCTTGTGCATTAAAGCTGATGAATTCATGAGGTACAGGCAACAATTGACTCCTGGCGGTGGGGGAATCAAGCAAGTAAAGGGAAGTTAAGCACAATATAGTGACGACAAAGAATGGAACTGCCATGTTAAAGCACATCTCCACTATTAATGTGGGAAACCTCCAATTCAGCCATTGGACTATTGAGCAAATATTGTTTGAGCTCCACATGTTCCAAATTATTGAATAAGTTAAACAGGAACCCACCCCATGTAGCCCCCAGTGCACTGGAGCAGACAAGACAACAAGCAGAGATATTGTAACTGAGAGGATCACACATATAATGCCCCTTACAGTACTAGGTCCAGGGTTGGCAGGGAAGACTGGGAGCCTTGTGACGACAGGCAAGTATGATCAGAATTTCTTTGAGTTCCTTGACTATTACCTAGTTTATCATGTAATATTATCCAATAGCGTAGATCAGCAGTTCTCAATCTGTCACAACCCCTTTGGGTTGCATATCAGACACCCTACATATCAGATATTTACATTATGATTCACAATAGTAGCAAAATTGCAGTTAAGAAGTAGCAATGGAATGATTTTGTAGTTGGGGTGGTCACCACTACCTGAGCAACTATATTAAGTGGTCACAGCATTAGGATGAATATTAGGAGAACACGGTCTAGGTTATGTTCCAATTATCATCTAGTTACCGTCTATCAGTCTCCCTGTTCCCTAAGAGCAGAACTAGGAGCTGGTTCTGTGCGGATATTTAGTTTGTGGGAAGGAAATGGTGTCTAATAAGGAGCTACACAAGATCACACATAAATATTGGAGCAGGATGTGGACTCAGGTGATCTTGACTTTGACTCTATATCCTTCTTCTTCAACGCCATCAGCTGTTAGTCAACACTAATTGGAAGTGCTCACCATAAATTCTAGAGTCTTCCATCTCAAGTAGTAGCGTCAGTCACAGTGATGTCCACTCTCTAGGAATCTCAAAGATAAGACTCAGTTTTTGAAATGTGCAAAGTTGAATTAGCTTATCAGTTAGTTTCCTCTTTCTATCCAGTGACTGTAATTATTATCAGTGGAAATATGCAATGTCTCAGAAGCTGATGACAGGTCCACTAGCTTAGCATCTTACTTGAAAATCATCATTGTTACTTTTAACATGAACAATTTGTTATAACCTGGTAGGTTGCAGAGTTTCTTCTTAAGTTTTTGCAAATGATGTGATAGAGTATTTTATCTTTCTAAGTCTTTCCTAGATCCTACCTAGGAAATAATAAACTTTATTTTTAATTGTTATTTATAAATAAATGAAAAAATAAATAAATGCCCAATTTGTTCTTTAGCTCTGCCTCTTGATTTGAATGCCCCAAGGCTGGTGATAAAGAGAGGAAGAAGCTGAGAGTGATTAATATTTATTTCTTTCATACATTGAAAATTAGCATGGTTAAATAGTTCAGACTAGGTGCTAATCTTCTATTAGCACTTGGCTGATTATTATCCTGCCACAGGAAAGTGTGAATAAATATGAATTTATAAGACAGTCCACAGGGCTAGTGCATCAGCAAAGCTGTTAATAAACAATGACAACGGTAACCAGCATCCTCCACATTGCTGCCACACAAACCTCTTTAGTAATTGCCTGGGAAAACTCTAAATGTTCCCTGCAGATCAACTGTGTAAAAGAGAAAACAAAAAATGCCATTGAATTTGCCATTTTAGCCATTGTTTTCAAGATTTAGTTTAGTTTTGATTAGGTTTATATTGCGTATATGTCTACGTCTGGCACTGTCCACCTGAGTACAGGTGCCTTTGGAGACTAAAAGAGCTAGTCAGATTCACTGCAGCTGGGGTTGCAGTGGGTCATAAGCTGCCAGGTTTGGGTGCTGGGAACAGAATTCAGATCTTCTTTAAAAGCAGGACACACTCTTAACTGCTGAGCCATTTCTTCAGCCTCTCTCTGAACCACTTTCCATTGTCCACTTCAGAGGCATTCAGTACATTCAGTACATGACACAATTCCACCTTCCACCTCTAAGAGATTTCATCTTGCAAAACTAAAGCTATGAGCCAAGTACACACCTCTCTGGACCTCCTCCCCTTGGACCTTGGCAACCATCAATCTGCTCTCTTTGTTTATGAATATAGTTCCTCTAGATACGTTATGTGAGAGTAAGAATACAACATTTGCCTTTTGGTGATGGACTTGTTTCACTTGCACCATGTCAATCAAGAGTTAAATACAAAATTAGCACTTAGATTCACCTTCCCTGCCTTTGGTGGACCATGTGTCAAAATTCCTTGCTTTTAAAAACTGGGTATTCCATTGTATGCCTACACATGTTGCTTAGCTATCCATCTGTCACTGGGCACTGAAGTTCCTTACACCTGTTGACTCCGGTGAATATTGCTACAATGAACATATTTAAAAATATCTCTAGTCCTTAGATTCACTTTTATCATGTGTGTAGTCAGAGGTGGAGTTACTGGATTATCCACATGAGTCATTGGCGTGGACAGAAGCAGGGTGAGTGTATGGATGTACTCTCTATTGGCCCACATGCAAAGACCACAGCAAGGCCTTCTTTCACTTTTTACATATTTCCTTGAGACAGGGTTTCTCACTAAACCAAAGCTCATCATTTTGGCTAGGATGGTTGCTCAGGTGAACAAAATTGTCTCTGCCCTTGCCCACCCCTCCCCAAACCCTACGCAGGAGTTGCATATCCGTATATACAGAGCCTTGCCTAACTTTTTATATGGATGCAAAGGGTTTTTCGGGTTTTTTTTTCCAAATTTTTTTCCACTTTATTTACATTTCAAATGTTTTCCAGTTTCCAGATCTCCCCTTTGGAACTTCCCTATTCCCTCCCCCCTCCCCTGCCTTTATTGGGGTATTCCCCCACCCACCCACCCACTCTCGTCTTCCCTCCTTGGCATTCTCCTATACTGGGGGATCTGATACCCTCAGGCCCAAGGGCCTCTCCTCCCCCTGATGTCTAACAAGACCCTCCTCTGCCGAATATGTGGAATGCAAAGGGTTTTAACTTAGATCTTCATGTTTGCACAAACGTCTTTATTCACTGAGCCAGCTTTCCAACTATAGGTCAGTTTTTGAGGCACCAACTCAGTGTTCCTCATAAAGGTTGTACCATTTTACCTGTTAAATAACAGTGCACTGGAGTTCGTTTTTTCTATATCCTTGCTGACAGTGATCACTGTTTGGTTTTTGTTTTGTTTTGTTTGTTATTGTTTTGTTTGCTTGTTTGTTTATGTTAGTGGTAGCCTTCCTAATAGGTATGAGAAATAAGAATTTACTTTTAACTCAATTCAGTATATGAAGAAACCAGAGCACAGAAAGTTAAAATAAGCTGTCTAGGCTCTTACTGCTGCCAACTGCCAATAGATTTTTATACCCCATACTGTTTTCTTTTAATAAGGAGAGCAGATGCCATTTATTGAATGCACTATGCCCCAAGCACTGCAGTAAGCATTCTATATGAAGAATTTC
This sequence comes from Rhynchomys soricoides, assembly GCA_019843965.1. Lineage (NCBI taxonomy): Eukaryota > Metazoa > Chordata > Mammalia > Rodentia > Muridae > Rhynchomys > Rhynchomys soricoides. Next base: position 7,609,955 of record JADRCH010000017.1, on the reverse strand, counting down.
TCACAATACTCATGAGTAGTCTGTAAGACAGATTTTATGGTTTCTACTCTTCTAATGAGGATTAGAACAGAAAGAAATTGAGGTCATTGTCCAGGGGGACTCACTCATAAATAAGAGAGTCAGAATCCAAATCCAGTTTCTAAACTCGAGGTTTAAGCAATCAACCCCCTTCCTGGAGTTCGTTTTTTTTTTTTTTTACATCCTTGCCAACAGTGATCACTGTTTCGTTTTTACATTATATTTTAGTCAAATAAACATCTCATTAAGTCCTTTATCTTTCTGTGTAGCCTCCTAGAGATGCCCTCCTTCCTTGTAGATAATCAAAGCCATTCTCTTGTATTTCTTGATTATTGGAATTTACATACCCACCCAGGAAGGCTTGTGTTGGCATCTGGATGCAGCTCTTCAAGGCTTTCCGATGACCTCAGACAGTTGAAACATGTACACCTCCTGGAACATTCCTTCCCAGGTAGGGTATGTTGGCAGGACTCAACATTGCCCAAAAGATCTGCTACTTTCAAAGGAGCCTCTCATTTACCTCTGAATCTTTCCCAGCTACCTGGCACTTGTTCTAATTGTACCAGCACCACATGGTGACTTGTTACTTGGCATACTAGCCTGTCTGGGGATCTGATAAGCATTATCACTTTGGTGTGACCCAAAGCTGATCTCTTAATGTGCTTTTTGAACTCTGCTAAATCTTGCCAGCAAGAAACCAGTCTGTTTTCTGAAACAGAGTGTGCCAAATAATTTAGAATAATGTCACGTGATACCTGACAATACAACTCAGTAGTGAAACACTTGCTTCCTGTACACAAGGCTATGGGTACATATCTAACACAAAGCAGGGAAAAGACTTAGAATGTTGAATGGTACATAAACACTAGTGAGTCATGCTGAGTGTGGTCTGTGCAGCTCACCCAGACTAGCTTCAAAACTCTAGTCAGCCATTTCATAGATGCTATACTTTGAGCAAGCAGGTTTACCCCTGAGTCTTAGTTTCCTTATAAGATGGAGATAAAAATAATATCCATTACATCTCTATAAAATATGCTTTAAAATATCTATATCATAAGGTTATAAAAGGATCAAATGAGATTCTATTCATCAAAATAATAGCATAGCATCTGGCACATAGTAAAGTCTCCATAAATGTTAGCTACCCTATTAAATCAGTCTGGCTCCATGATAACATTCCAAGGAGAGAGATTAATTCCTGCTGCATGTCTAGGAAAGAGACTTATATATAGTAGGTCAGATCGAGAAATCTTTTGGAAGGTTATTGTTCATTATTTTGGTGGGATGGTCAAAGAGTTTTCAACCTTGTGACCCCATACCTCAAAACTTTCAATCCTAGGACCAAAAAGGATCAGAGTAAGGGGGAAGCCAGAGAGAATGGCATGGAGACAGGCACATACAGGAATTCCAGGAGTTCTCATACTCTGGGAGCCAGCCTTGAAGATGCCTAATGCTTCAGGCCAAAAGAAGTTGGCTAGGGCCTATGTGTGAAGAGATAGGGTATTGAGCAATGACCTGCAGGTCTAAACAGTTACAGCATCTTGCCCACCTGAGGAGCCATTCTGATACTTCTCCCTAGTGAGTATCCTGCTTTTCTACATCCACATGTTAGGAAACATCTCCTCTATGGGGCATACTAATCCAAGTCATCCGACTTGAGTCTTCTGAGCATAGCCAGGCAGTACACAAACAGGAAGCATATTGTTTGTAACTGGAATGTTGCGCTAGAAGGGTGGTTCATTGCTTAGTACCTGCTTACATCACTGCTGGAATTTGTGCTCTGTTGTGATACAAAATGATAGGGCATCCTCCTGAATGGAGCTTCTGTTAAAGACTCGGTCCTCACAGCAATGTTCACAGGGAGAAGTGCTTTGTGAAAGGACTGGATCATGAACATGCTGACCTAATCAATGTTTTAACTGAATAATGGATTCATAACTGAATGGGCTGTTTGTTGGGTGGTAATAGCAACTTTGGAGAGAGAAGCCTGGTTGGAGGAAGTGAGTTACTAAGATGGCTTTGAAAGATGTATCTCATCTCTAGCTTCTTCCCTGACCCCCTGCCCTACTTCCTGGCTGCCAGGAGTTGAGCAATTTTTTTTTTAACCATATTCTTCCATAATGTTTCAAGCTTACCTTTGTCCATAGCAATGGAACCAACAGGTCATGGATTTAAGCCTCAAAAACCATGGGCCCAGATTGGTTCTTCTCCCTTAAGCTGCTTGCTTTGGTTTCTTACAACAGCAGCAAATGTGATTAGTACAAACTGTCCTTGTACTTGTTCAGGGACTGAATTGCCTAACAGAGTAATGCCTGTACATATGTACCTACTTAAACTTGTACTGATGGCAAATTATATTCACATTTAGCATCAGCCATACTGCAAGTGCTTATTAGCACCTGTGTAATGGACATAATAGAGAACATTTGCATCATCACAGCAAATTTTCTTGGCCAGAGATGCTCTAGAAATTAGACCAGATCTCAGATCAGTCACATAACAAATGTTATCATAACAAGGGCAGTCCTCAGCATAGTGTGGTAGTATTAAAGTGCCATGTATTTCTTAATGTATATCTCACAAAAATTGGGAATCTAATTCTCCATTCTTGAACATGACCTAGTCTTGTTGGCTAATAAACAGAATGAAACAGAAGTTATAAGGTTGGTTTGTCTGTTTTCAGAGAAAGCAAGTTAGCTTCAGCTTGGCTCCTACCCCTCTTCTCTTTCCCCTCCCCTCTTCTCACTCCCCACTTTCTCTAGTAATTGGACCTTTTTGGACCTACTATGAGTAAGCTCCAACTACTTGTAGAAGCCATATACAGGTGTTTCCTCCAGCAGTATTTCCTTAAGGCCCAGCTGACAGTCAGAAGAAAAATCTATACATGTGGGATGGCTTATTTATCCCAGCCTTGAACTTTCCCTGCTAAAGGTCAGTGGAAGATGCAAGGGTATTCCCACTATTTCCTGCCTTCCTTGTGGATCCACGAAGCTGCTCCTGTTGTTTGAAATGTCTGTGTTTGAGATGACTCATTATGCATCAATAAATAGTCAGTACTGGAACACATTATTTGAAAATAGTGCATTTTTTATTATGTAGCTTTAAGTGAAATACTTTTAATGAGTCTTTAAAAAAACTGAAATCATGATGAAAAAATGCAAAAGGATGTAGAGAGTTCTCTGAAGTGTAGAATGAATTGCCAGTGGTTCTAGAATAGTACATATAGAAACAGTAAAAACTTTATGAGGTAATTTTAAAATCAGCAACTTTTTTAGTATCCATCTGTGCATGGTCTCCCTCTGGCTTGAGTCTTTCTCCCAGCCTCACTCTTTTTTTTTTTTTTTTTTTTGGTTTTTCATGACAGGGTTTCTCTGTGTAGCCCTGGCTGTCCTGGAACTCACTCTGTAGACCAAGCTGGCCTCGAACTCAGAAATCTGCCTGTCTCTGTCTCCTAAGTACTGGGATTAAAGGCGTGCGCCACCACTGCCCAGCTCCAGCCTCACTCTTAATAACTAAAACATAGATAACTTTTTGTGTGTGCTCTATCAAATATCAGAATTTTTAATAACTCTGCTAGACTGGCTTGTCTCAGTGAGCTCCAAGATCCACCTGTTTCCACTGAGTGCTAGAATTAGAGGAGGGCATCAGTGTGCCCTACTCCTTTTATGAAGCTATTGGGAGATATTGACTCAGGTCTTCACACTTGAGTAACAATAATTTTGACCACAAAGCCACCTTTGAATCCCCTAACTCCTAAGGGTTAGGGTCATCTTTGTGAAAATATTTATATTTTGGTTTCAAATATTGAGTGCCTAGTCCAAAAAGGAGGATCTAAAGTGATTAGTAAGATGTTACTAATGTAAAGGCATATGTTTGATGAGACAGGTATAAAAATATATATCCCATTTATGTAGCAAGTCCCGTGATGCCACTGTGTAATGAGAGACATTTTTTCATTCTCTATGGATTTCCCAATGTTTATTAAGATACTCATGGACAATGATTGCTTTGTTCCCAATTGTAGAAAGAAAAAATTGTAGAAGTAGAAATGTATGATTGTGGAATAAAAACTAAGAACATCTATCCAAACTGGAATGCAAAGAAGCTTCCCAAAAGGCTTTATACCTAAGTAAGTTCTTACAATAAAAGGAGCCTGGCCTTCTGGATAAAGCAACTGTGCAAAGGGCCTAGGACAGTCCCATACATGCTCTCTGGTTGTTAGTTCAGTCTCTGTGGTCCCCCAAGGGTAGGCTCTTTCTCATGGCATGAGTCTCAAGCTAGACCAGTTTCTTTGGTTGGCCATTTCCCCAATTTTTGCTTCATCTTTACCCCAGTGTACCCTGTAGGTAAGACAAATTGTGGGCAGAAGGTTTTGTGGATGGTTGTATTCCAATCCTTCTATTGGAAGTCTTGTCTGGTTCCAGTAGATGACTGGTTCGGGCTTCGTATTCTCCATTGCTAGGAGTCTTAGCTGGGGTCACCCTCATAGACTCCTGAGAGTTTTCATGTCCTAGGTTTCTAGCTTATTCCAGAGATGCCCACTCCCCATCAATTCAAGTTGTCTCTCCCAGTATTCTCTCCCTCTCTCCTCTCCCTACCTGTTCTGTTCTCATTCCCAACCTTTCCCAATCCAGCCCCTTTCTTCTGTCCATGACCCTTCATATCTATTCTATTTCACCTTCTCAGTGAGAGTCATGCATCCCACTCCTGACCCTCGGGCCCTCCTTATTACCTAGCTTCTTTGGGTCTGTGGATTATACCATAGTTATCCTTTAATTATGGCTAATATCCACTTATAAGTGTGTATATACCATGCTTGCCTTTCTGGATCTAGGTTACCTTAATCAGGAAGATCTTTTCTAGATCCCTCCATTTGCCTGCAAATTTCATGATGTCATTGTTTATAACTGAGCAATACTCCATTGTATAAATGTACCACAGTTCCTTTTTCCATTCTTCAGTTGGGGGACATCTAGGTTGTTTCCAGTTTCTCAGCCTGCTTTCTTATAGAACCTAGGGCCATAAACCAGGGATAATACCACCACAATGGGCTGGGCCCTCTCCTATCAATCATTAATTAAGAAAATGTACTACAGGCTTGCCCATGGTGCAGTCTTATGGAGGAATTTTCTCAATTGAGGTGCTCTCCTCTCAAATGACTTTAGTTTGTATCAAGTTGACATAAAACTATCCACCATCATACCTGGAGCCCACCAGTGACTCCATTCGTGGAAGCATGTAGGATAGATAATTGCAGATCTTCAACTCTCCAAATCCAATACCCTAGTCCCACTCTCAGTTTTGTAGCATACCAACTGTTATGACCTCCCTTTCTTCCCATCTCCAGTGGATTACAGAGATCTTTCCTCCAAAACTTTCTCCCCATCCTATACCTTTATCCCTGCCCCCAACTCCATCAGGTAGTCTCTGGGAACCCACAGACCACTCTGCCCAGGGAAGCAGCTAAGATATCTGGAAGTTTTCACCTCTCCTTCTTCTCCTCCAAATCCAATACTCCATCTCTGTAGCAAACCACCAGCTGTGGCCTCCCCCTCCTCTCAGCTCCCATCTCCAGGTATCACACAGATCTTCTCTTCTAACCTTCCTCCCACTCATTCTGTTTTCATAGATCCCCGACTCTAGCAGGAATTCCCTGGGAACCTGCCATCTAAGCCTGCCAGGGAAGCAAGTAGGCAAGCAAAGCAGGTAGCCAAACTTCAGAGCTTCACTCTCCCTCCACTCCTCCAAATCCAATCCTCCAGTCTTATCCTTAATTCTGTAGTAGAATATCTATTGTTGTCTCTACTCACACCCTGCCTCCATTTCCAGGAGACTAAGAAGATCCTGATGGAACACCCTAATTTCTCCCTTTAGTGTGCACCCCTGAGCCTTCATCCTCCAAACCCATTCCCATTCCTAAATGTCAGCTCCCAATACCTAAAAACAAATTTTACCCAGAACCTCTAGTAGCCATACCTATCAGTATCCCAAAAGAGTTCAGTACCAAGCAACTACACAGCCACCACACCTTCCTAAGAACCAGAGAGAAAACAGTAACCAAATAACAGAACATCCACTGAACAAAGAGAAGGCCAAATATCAGCACCTAAAATTATAATTATCTCCAAACTAGATACCAAGATGCCTGCATAAAAACACAATCAATAACAGCCAGCACAATATACCTTCACTAGAGCCCACCAACCTGGGAGATCTTATACTAGTCATTTAACAGCACACCTGAAAGCTCATGAACCAAAAGAAGAAATTATACCCAAAAGAATTAGATAATGTTCTGTTATCTAAGACCACAGTGTTCAAAGGTTGATATGAATGTACTGATTCCTTACAAGACATAAAATGTCCAAGTTCATGTACTGTATGACATCATCTGTGTAGACCTTTGTTCATCTCAGTAACTTGATTAATAATTAATGACCTTCCCAAAAGAAAAATAAAACAGGCACAAGTGGTTTCCTTGTTGCAACCCAGGAGGACTATATGTTAATATTCTGATAAGGTTATATGTGTTTATTAAAAGGGATAGCAGTTGAAAGGAGCCAGATTTCTCAGAACTGAGTAGCAGTTTATAAATAAGCAAGATAAAGAAGCTCACATGGCCTCTGTGATGATGGATTAGAGCTAGATATTTAATGAGAGCTCTTGCTACCTGGTAGAAACACCATGTCACTTAAATATATTTATAGATACTTGTACATGCATGGGTCATGAGTATACATAGATTTCCTAGTTCTGCCTGCAGGGAGAGCAGAAAAACAGCCAAACCATCTTCAACAAAGATGTTTGCACGTTGGTGTTTTGTACTACTCTATTCATAATAACAAGAAAATAGAATCAGAGTGATCAATGTTTCTCAACCTATAGGTCAGCCCCCCCAAGACCATCAGGAAACACAGATGTTTATATTATGATTCTTAACAGTAGCAAAATTACAGTTCTGAAGTAACTTAAAATAATTTTTTAAAAATAATTTTTTTTTTTTGCCTGGGGTTAACATAACATGAGGAACTTTATTAAAAGGTCATATCATCAGGAATGTTGAGAACCACTGGCCTAAATGATCATCCACAGATGTTTCAAGACCTCTGAAGTGGAAATTTCTGTTTGTGTTATGTGATGTAGACCCACATGATGTTTAGCTGAAGCAAAAATCTTTGCATATCTTCACTTTGTTGAGAAAGGCATGGCAGAGAACTCCTGACATCCTGGCTGGTCCTGGTGGCTCCCGCTGACTCATGCCAATTTAAAGGAGGCCTGGCAGTTTCTGCTGGATCATGTTGCCATTGATGATTTGTGTTTTGTAACACTTTTGAACTGAACTGTTGGTATCCTGACACTATTGAACTGGACTGCTGGTATCCTGACAAAAGGAGATTGGAATCACTCCTCAAAGAACTACTTCTAAAAAGGTATACATCCCCTTGACTTATTTACCATTTCACCCCCTACCTTTGGACAGTGGGCTTTTGAGAATCCTTATTAAAGTAAGTTTTGAAAAACCTAAGCCTACAACCCTGCTCTGTTTGGAGCTCTTTCACAAATTCAATAATTCAACTTCTTAAAATCTGTTTTTTTTATCTATTACAAAAGTGCTAGTTAACATTTTGTAAAACTTCATGAGCTCTTGGATTCCCTATGTGCATCTCTGTGTCCCCAATGCCAAGAACTTCATAAATTTTCATAACTATGTATTGGATGGATGAATGATGGAAGGAGGGCAGGAAGGGCTTTCAGCCTGTCAGTCAGTGTGTTCTGTGCTTCTCAGTCACTGGTCTGGGTATTACACTGCATGATTCTTGGTATTATAAACCAACACATGGTATATGGACTACACCACGTGTAGTTGTTGGGGGTAAGGTATATGGCACCCTTAGGCATCATTACTCAGGTGCCATAACACCTTGGGGTTTGTTTTATTTTATTTTGTTTGATATGGTTTCTCACAGTTACCTGGGCCTTAACAACTAGGCTAAGCTGTCTAACCAATGAGCCCTAGGGACCAGTCTGTCTTCACTTCCCCAACTCTATGATTTCAAACAGATGCCACCACATTCAGTTTTATTTTATTTGGTTTATGAGGGATTGACCTTAGTTTCCCACACCTGAAAAGCAACCTTTTTTCTGCACCACCGTGGCTCAGAGAAATTCCATTTCTTGCCCATACCCAACTATCAAACAACACAAGCAAGACCCAAACCAAACTGCTTGACCTCAGACCACACATGCTTGACCTGTGCTTCATGGCCCTAAACCTCCTAAGGTAACAAGAAAATGACTGGAATTTACACTTTCTTAAGTATCTTCCACCTCACTGCTTCCATGCCCTGGTGGAGTGCCAACAGATTGCTTCTAGAACCCCTTCTATGGTACCAAATATAAAATTCAATGCAACACACACCCCACCCCACTACATCTGCCAAAATGTTTCTCTAACACAGTTCTGTTTCTCTTCGCCCTGCCCCCAAGCCATTTATCTCCATTCCAGATAGGCTTGGATAAAAGCGAGTCATCCATAATTTGTCTTGCTCTGGATTCTGCAGAGGAGGCAAAGAGACAGAGATAAATGCATGACCTTCAGTTCATTTTTCTAATAACAGTATCTTGTCTTGACACAAACGGGCCTGGAAGTAGTCACCAGGTTCAAGGAAAAGTAGAAATAAGGCAGGGGGTGGGGAGGACTGGAAGAAACAGAAGAAAGGGGACTTTTCTCTGAAAATTCCTGAGACAATAAAAGCACTCACCTCAGGTAGCAACAAAAGAGCAACACCCAAGAAAGTGCAGGGTCCCTGGGGATGCCTGGTTGTCATGGTTTTATCCTTAAGTTCAGACTTAATTGTGAGAGATTAGCTCTAAAGTAAGATTTAAAAAAAAAAAAAAAACTAGAGAAAGTTAGACTCTGTAGAAGGCTTTTGTCCTAATTAAACAGCTTTGATGTTATGAAAAAAATATATAGGTCAGATGTCACTTGCTATTTTATAGCAGCCATGTGATTGCAACCATTTTTTAAGAATAGAGAAATATTTTGGGGCACATGAGAGTAGAAGCAAGTTCTTTTGGGAAAATATTCCCAACAGTCTCCAAATCATCTGCTATGCTGGGAAACAAACTGACATTTAAGAGAAAATTAGACTTTCTGTGGGTTGCTCCAGACCAACGCTCACATATAGCTCTGTGAACTCAGTTCCATTTAACTTTTTTTTTTCTTTTTACATTTTTCTGGTTTTTAGAGTGATAGAGCAAAAATCCCACTTTCTCCTCATAAGTAATAAAGCTGGAGAGAGGATTGCAAGGCATAATGTTCTATAAATGGGTCTGAATTTATGGCTGCATCATAAACTATATTAGGCAATCCGAAAGTCTGCTTGTTTCTTCAGAGTCTATAAATTAGGCAGTCATGCCCCGTAAACAGCAAGCGAACAGCCACAGGATCACTCTGGGACAAGATGCATACACAGACTCTGCAGAACATTTTGTGTCTCCTCGCTTGCAGGCATTTTAAAATAAATCACCAGTAGAATGAAGTCCAGGCCCCCTTCTTTAAAAGGCACCCAGCAGGCAAATGGACTCTTGTGTCACATTCCAACCAGCTAACAAGGATGACTAAGGAGGCCCATATGGTAAAGCAAGTTTATCATGTAACAAGCATCACCCCCAAGATATAATAGAGATTCCATCAGAGATCTCGGTATGTAGGACATGAAGCAGCCTTGTAGGTCACTAATAAAAATGAGTGTGGTTCCTTCTGTCATTATTTCTTATGGGAATTGTACAAGGCCTGGCCATGATGTTAAGCTCAGTGCCTCAACTATTTATGATGGCCTGATAGCCCTTTAAGTGTTGGTAAATAGGGAAACTGAGGCTTGGAGTTGAACCCTGAAATTACCTTTGTGCTAGGAAAAGAGCTAAGTCTGTCGGCTCCCATAGCCAAGCCATCACTTAGCCTATAATCTGTTATTTCTAGACAAACTGTGACCCTTTCATTCCTAAGCACGTGATAAGATACCTTGGGTCAGATTCTGTGTATTTTATCACTCACTAGAAATTCATGTGAACCAAACCAAAGCAAGACCACTGACACCATAACAAGGAGTAGTAGAGGGGAGAACCCTCAGCTTCACTGAGTGAATCCTGTGTGCCATGCACTGGGGTAGGCTGTATGACGGGGCTTTGGCTAATCTTTATCATGCTGCCCAGGCTAGACTCTTATAGCCCCTAGGTTTTGTTGTTGTCATTTATTTTTTAACTAGCATATAAAATATTTCATTATGATATTTTCATAAAGCATCTGTTTTAGCTTATTCCTCCAGCTCCCTTCCCCCTGCCCTCACCCTCTTGTCCCCTCCCTCCCCCAGTAGTCCCCTTTCCAATTTCATGTCCTATGGATTCTCTTGCTCTCTTTTCAAAATTACTTTCTATCCTTTCCTTAAGTGATGTTTTTTAGAGGGTAGGAAGATAACCCAGTGGGTTAACTGCTTGCTGCATAAGTGTGAGAACCTGAGTTCAGATCCCTAGCACCCAAGGAAGTCTGGGTATGGAGGCACCCATCTGTAACTTCAGTGTTTGGGGGACAGAGACAGGAAGCTCTTTGGGCCTTCTTGGCAAGCCAATCTAGTTCCAGGTTCAGCAGACAGTGTTGTGCTTTATGAAAAAGAAAAGGAAGCCAGGGACATGTTTGGTGGAGGCACAGTATGGTGGGTGCCTCTGCAGGCCCATGCTAAGGCATCCCTTCCTCCTGAGGTACTAGCCAGACAAAGGTTTAGTATAGAATAGAGTTTATTCAGGGCATGGGGAGGGGATAATGGAGACAGAGAAAGGCAGAGAGAGAGAGAGAGAGAGAGAGAGAGAGAGAGAGAGAGAGTAAAGGAGTAGAGGCTGGCCTTGAACACATGGAGAGAAGGGGGAGGAGAATGGGGAAAGAAGGGACAGAGAAGGAAGAGGGTTAGAAAGCAAGAGAGAGAGGAGGGGGCAAGCAGCCCCTTTTATAGTGAGTGGGGCCTACCTGGCTGTTGCCAGGTAACTGTAACATGTAAGCCTAGAAGGAATGCTAACACAGAGTGTCTTAAAAAGCAAGGCAGAGAGTCTCATCCACACATGCGTGTAAATCCACTCGTGTGTCACACACACACACACACACACACACACACACTGGGATGATGGAATGTACTTTCACACTTGTATTCCCAGTGCTAGGGAGGTGCTTCCCAGCATCCAGGTACCAAAGGAAAGTAGCAGGATATGACATCATTGATTGGGGCCAAAAGCCGATGGCTTCTAGCAATTTAACTCTTTATTTCTCTGGGGCCAGAGGCTAATGACTGGCAGAGAGGTAGAGAGAGGACCTGGGTTCACTAAGTAACCAACCTAGCTTCCTGGGTGAGTTCCTGAGCAGTGAGAGAACCTGTCTCAAAACCAAAACAAGATAAAACATACCCACCAAGGTGGGCAACCCCTAAAGGACAACATCGTGGGTTGACTTCTGGTTTTGTATGTGCATACCCCCACACATACATGCGTATGTGCACATACATACATACACACATGAGCACTTATTGTACAAGGTGGAGATAGAGATGGGGAAGAGCGACTTGGTTTTTCTCCCTTCTCTGCCTTCTTTTGAGTTTCATGGATAATAATAAACAAGTATGCAAACCAGCCCCTCACTGTGGAGAAGAAATCTAGCAGTGAAGGTGTGAGGATCTGGGAAATCACACAACCTAGCAAGGGACAGAAGTGGGGTTTGAAACCACATCAGGATGCCTGTGAGACACACTCCCTATGGATACCACAGTGACAAATATGATGGCGTAAGATGCCTAAGCATGAATCTGTATTCCCCCACGTCACCAAATCCTCCTGTAATCCAAGTATGTGCTGTGTCCTGTGTGTGATACTACAGAACTGAGGAGTCCTGGTTGTTTGGTCAAGCCTTTGCCATGATGATCAGCCATTTCCACCCCTTGCCAAGTAGAAGTAGAACTTTCTCATCTACACGGTACTTATGTTCGCTCTTTTTCCTTAAACTTCATTGTCTAGGTGTTGTCATCCTTGTTTGGTGTTAAATACTGAGGTGGAAATGGTCCCCATCCCTTCTCTTTTTGTCCTGCTCTGAGAAATATCCATTTCTTCTACCTCCTCTTCACTCCTCACCCCCAAACAGCTAACATTTGTGGAATAACTCTGAACTACAATGTAATCTCTTCTCAAAACACCAAAGAGGACCCTGTGAGTTTGTAAAAAATAAATACATGAAATTGGGAGTGAACAGTGTTGAGGGGAAAGGGGAGGAATTTGACCAAAATATATACATGTATGAAATTATCAAACAAGAAAAAATAATTAAACAAACAAACAAAAACCAAAATCTGAGAAACTATTTCTACAATTTCATTTAGGTCTTGGATCAGCCTCATAGGAAGTGAATCTTTTCACTTTATGTTGTCCCTTTTTGCTTATGCAAATTTGATCTGAGATTTGTGGCTTATAAACATGGTCCCAAGCTTTTCCAGTGCACAATTTCAGCTGAGATGTTGAAATTGTTTCTTATTTCAGCCCCTCCCATCCTCCAATGTCCTTTTTTAGCAGTTCCAGGCAGTTGGCACAAAAGTGTACATCTTTCATAAGAGGCGATCATATTTGTTGTATTTGGCAGACTCTGAAACACTTAAGATCCATCCACAATGAGCCCCATCAAGACCAGATCACCAACACTACTTTTCTTCTTCCAGTCGCTGGTAACCAGATCCTTTGCACCTGTCTGTACCCTTGAACCCTGCTATTGTTCAGGGAATTAAGGGCTGCCCATGGAGTGTGCCCAACATTGATAGGCATGGTCATTATGAGTGCCATGTTCAAATGTTTGAAAGAATAGAATAATTGACATAAGCATATCCCTATTATGAAAAACAAAGACTAGTGGATTAAAAGCAGGTGAGGTTTTCTAACAAATACAGCAATTATACTTTGAAAAAGTCCTTCCAGGTGATGAGGTCAGCAAAAATCACAGTAATATTCAAATCCCCACAGATTGTTCAAGAGAAGAAAGCCTGCGGACTCACTTGGACAAGCAGCTTCAGTTGGTCACTGTTAAGGATGTCTGGAAAACTGTAACACTGCCTTCATGCAAATTCATCTAGGTGAATAGCAGCAGGACAAAATCTTCAGATTCTTCAAACTTATATGCCCATTTCCTGTTAGATAGCCTCTGAACACACATCTCATAAGACATTTTGACAGCACTCTTCATGTTCAGGTGTCTCTCGATGGTGGGGAAACACCAGTGTATCCATCTGTTACTCAGCGTCAACAATTAAAGCCACAGCTCTTTGGTGCTGGGCTTTCCCTCACAGCCACACCCACTCCAACAGCACGTCCTTCCACCATATGCATCCTGAACCATTTTTCTCACACTTTCTTGAAGCTTCTCATATGCAGAATGCCATAATTACCTACAGGCAAGAGTCCTCAATGTCTTCCCCCAACATCCTTTTTTGTGATTAAAAGTCTGTCCTCTACACAAAGGCAACATAGTTTTTATACATTGCAAATCACATGATTTCCCTTTGGCGGCTAACCTTTCATTTGCTTTCCATCAAAATCATTAACTCCCTTTGTAGGCCTGTGTGATGTGCATCCTACCTGATTCTCCTCCTGCCTTTGTTCATACCTTCACCAAGCAAACCTTCTCTCTGCAGTTATGATTCTGCTTCAGGCAGTTCACTTCTACCTCACAACTTTAGACTCACTCTCTTCTCTTACTGGAAAACAGCTCCTCAGTTTTTCACATGGCTGGTATCTGTCTCTAGAGCTCTGATCACATGTCACCTCATCAAAGAGGAGTGTCCTGTCTCTACTCTTAAAACAGACCCAGCATCCTCTACCTGCTATGCACATAAATAACCATTCTAAGTCCCTATGAAATTTCATTTATTGTTTTTCATAGGCCATGTTACATTATACCTTTCTTTTCATGATTATTTTTCTGGCTCCTCTAAGAAACCCAAGATTTGTAAGATCATAAAGTCATTTTATACAACACTTTATCTTCCAGGCCCCACAAAGCCTCTACAAAGCAATAAACATGTGCTTAAATAGTCAACAAATAAACAGGTACAAACTTTAGCTCCCACACACTCCAAGATTCCATTTTCACCCTCTTTTCTAAATGCCTTTGGGAAAATACATTATTGACCCAACATCTCTCAAGTGGTAGCTATGTTCACCTTAATTATCTAGGGAGTCCATTGGAGTTCACACGCTGAGCCTTGTTATAGCAACGTCTACAGCAGACTGTTCTCTGGAAAGACTTCATGATCTCATGGAATAATGCTATGAAGAAGGTGAGGCAATATCTCATCTTGGTGACGAGGAAGCTAAGATCCAAAAAGGTATGCCAGGGCTATGAGGGTACAGATGAACCCTAGTATTCTGAAGAATTCTATACCACCCTTCTGTATTTCTCCTTCATCTCTAACATGATAAGCAAGTTTCTCTGAGTTATAAAAAAAGAAAAATGAACAGAGAAAGGATAGTCTCCATTTCCTAAAATTATTGGTGTGTTTTCTTGGCTCTTCATGGAAAAAAAAAATGACAAAAGAGAGCGAAAGATGTGGACTCTTTAAAATGTGTTCACTTAAAATCTCTCCTTTACTGTGTAACCCAGAGAAACCACAGCGAACTATAAAAGTACTGTTTACAAGGTGCTAATAGGATTATTAAAAGCAAGTGGCTATTTCAGTAACCTACACGCAGGGACATGAAGTTATAGGACCATGTGAATGCCCTCATTAGTGGTCATAATTTGATGTGGCAGATTGCTGGAAGGTTCCTGATAAAGAGCCCTTCCTCCTGCCTTCTCCGTTTCAGCGGGCCTGACAGTGATGGAGACACCTCAACTAAGAAGCCAGGCACAAAGACCAACCAGAACTAGTGATTGAGTTCAGCATCCCCATCATTGATCTTTCCCCCTATTAAATCTGGAGTGTCCCAATTCGAGGATGAGTACACCAGAACAAAAGAATTCTTTGAGTTCTTAGTTGCCCAACCCCAAAGCCAAGCCTTTGGCCACAACTCATTCAGACTTTAGCCCCACCCAATCCTGTTCCATACAGGGAAATGCTAGGGGAACAATATTTTAAGGTTTCCTCATTGTGACTCATGTGTTCCATGATTTCTTTGTCTGTCCTTTCTCTACTATTTTCAGTGAAGTCGGGCATTCAAATGAGAACGGATGACTGTGCAATTTTTACACTGCACAGTTCCAAGCATCATTCATGAGTCCTATGGTGGGTCTTTGTAACTCTGGGTGTGGTATTTTATTATCCTTGAAACTCTGGAGCCTCACTATGTATTTGAATATGGAGAATGAAACCACCCTTACGTAGTTCCTGCAGCTGTTTGGAGTACAGAGGAGTAACATGGGTAAACACACCTTATAAATTAGGAGGTGATTTAGAGTGTATATACACGCAGGTGAGAAGATTTATCAGCTTCTTTTGTACAAGCAGAGCCTCCTCGGGATGCGTGTCTTGTCTTCTTGCTCCCACAGAATGGAGATCCTGAGACTCCCCTCTTTGGACATCAGGGGAAGTGCTTATCCAGACTTAGGACAATATAAAAAACTAACATTTGCATATCCTACCTCAAAATGTATGCTAGATAAGATTAAATGGTATAGGACCCTCCAGTGATTGATGCTCAACCAGATGTTTAAAAGGCATGCATAGAACTCTGAGAGATGCTGGAACAGGCAGGTCCATGTCCCCACAAAATGATCCCAACATGCTAATCAAGGAAAAGTCTCTTTTAGTGAGATTTAAAAAAACAGTAAAATAAATGTTTTCAGAATGCATCTGATGAAACGGATATGCTAATCAGAAAAAAAAGTGAAATAGCCAAGCAAATCAGACATTCCATCTTAGCCCAGGCAAAACCTGCCCAGAAGCAATGATAGAACTCTGCCAGAAAACTTGATGTTATCACTAGGGAAATAAAAATTTCTTGAGCCCATGTTTTGACTCTCCCCCTGGAAGAAAGAGCAGTGTGTTGTACCCAGGAAATGATTCAATGCCAGGCTTTGGCCATCTGTGTGAGTTTTAAAAACAAAAGTGCTCTAAAATTACACGAACACAGTCACGATTTGAGATGCCTTGACTTGGTATTTTCAATTAGGGAAAGAGTAGACAATTTCAGCTGCTCAGAGCTCTCTGCTCAATAAAGGCAATTCACAGTTACATTATTTTTTTTAATTGATCTTCTTTCATTGGTGCCAAATGAGAGAAATAATTGGGCTCTAATTACCCCGGCATCTGAGTAAGTAGTAGTGTAATTTTCCATTTGGCTCCAAAGTATTCTCAATAATTAAGTCATGTCTCTCTTGCTATCTAATATAGGAAATGAAGTGCAATCAAAAAGAAGTGAATGAGTGAAAAAAATATAAAAACTTAATCACAGCTCTTATCGACAGGCCACTTCTTGCCTGTCTACGGCTTCATTTTGGTTTTAATCAGTAATGAGGCACAAGGCCAAGTTCAAGGAAGTTCAGAGAATATAGCATACCATATACAATTTAAAAGGTTTCTCAATTGCTGATTTGGGATGGAAATTTAATGCTCATAATATCTAATACTAAGATGGACAGAAAAATAGATACCATCCCACGGCGTGCCTAGCTATTTTTGTTTTGATTACCATCAACTTGAATGTAATCCAATCCTTTCAGAAACCTGGATGAAGATGTAACACAAACATTTATGATAGTTATTAACTTATATTTATATAACCCTGTATGGCTCTCAAATAACTTTAATGTGTATTATCTCATAGGAGCCAGAAAGGAAGCATAGCTTCATGCTTAGGATGCCAGCCTTGGGGTCAGAAGGCCTGATGTCTAAATTAGACTGTACTATCTTCTAGTTAAGTGCAGCCTGAACAAAATAGTTCATCTCTATTCATCTAGTAAATGGGAGTGGAGCTAGGACCTCCTTCAGGCATCTGTCACGAACATGGTAGTGAACATGAAAAAAACAAAAAACAAAAAAACCCTTCACCACATATTATAGAACTAGCTGAGCCTTTCAGAAAATTACAAACCTGAAACCAAATAATGTGGTGTAGAACAACGGTTGGCAAGTTTTTGACCCAGGGACTGAATTGGTCTTCTGCCTACTTTTGTATAGCTTATGAGCTAAGAATGGTTTTACATTCTTTTAATGGTTGGGAACAAAACACAGAAGAATAAGAGTAATTAGTGGCATGTGAAAACTATAAAAAATTCAAATTTCTATGTCTATGAATAAAGGGGAACTAGAACACAGCTGTCCCCACCAGATATGTGCTGTCTATGGTTTTTCAAGTCCATGTAGCAATGGTAGGACCAATAGTTATGACACAGTCTTCTTGTCCTTAGAAACTGAAAATATCTACTCCTTGGCCCTTTACAGACAACCTTACTGACTCCTGGCATATATGTTAAAGTCAGATGCAAGAACAGAATCGCCTGCCTGGCAGTGGTGGCACACACCTTTAATCCCAGCACTTGGGAGGCAGAGACAGGCGGATTTCTAAGTTCGAGGCCAGCATGGTCTATAGAGTGAGTTCCAGGACAGCCAGGGCTACACAGAGAAACCCTGTCTCGAAAAACCAAAAAAAAAAAAAAAAAAAGAACAGAATCATCTAAGTGTAAATACAAGTGGGGAAAAGACACCCGGGTAATAATACTGTGGAGCCAAGCAGACCTGGCTAGGATTCTAATTCCACCCATACACAATCTATGTAGCCTTGGACAAGTTCCCTAAACCTATTAGTGTCCAGCCCCCTCACCTGTAAATTACATAATCATTATTATCCTAATAATAACAGTCTTACCTCACAAGATGGTTTCATGGATTGTACTAGATAAGATACATAAAAGACACCGAATACTCAGTAACTCTTTGGTAACCCTTCATTGTGTATCAGGCTAAGGATAGGTACATAGTTCACGGTCAAGTATTACATAAGACAAGAAAATAGAAGTAGAGTTCAGGAATTTGGGTCTGAGATCTCGAGTACCAGGTTACAGTTGAGAAGAGACAGAATTTGGGATTAGGACGTAAAGGCAAGGAACAGGAGAGCCAATGGACCTGGAGATAAGAAGCTGAACTAGATTCAGGGCAGAGGTAGAATTCTCCAGAATATTCTCACAATGTTACCTCCACCTCACCCTGCAGCTATTTCCCTGCTTAGGTGTGACATGTGTGAGTGGTTTCGGCTGTTTCTATTATCCATGTTTGTCTCCAAGGGTGTAGTCCAGACCAGGGAACCTGGAGAGAGGGATTGGCTAAATAGACGTGTTCTACCTGGGACCTATTAGGCTAAAGGCGCCAATGAGACTTTCAATGATGCTTTGACTGGTAGTCAAATGGAAATAAAGGACTGAGACAGAACTACAGCCAGAATCTACTGAAGAAGTGGGGCTGAAAGGTTTGAGGAAGCAGAAGCGTTTCAGAAGGGGCTTGTGGAAGCCAAGAAGAGAACTGGCAGAGACCATTGCTGGCCACATAAGATATAGTCCCAACATCTTGTGGTCTACTGGTATAAAGCCTAGAAAGCCATGTTCAGCTTGGCTGAACCACCAAACCGGTGACATCACACCGAGGCGACAGCACGACCCGCCTACCTATTGGCAAGGCAACAGACACCATATTCCCAGAATCCACTTGGCCCACAGCCCACCTTTACCTGTGGCTACCTCACTCTCCATATATAAACGGAAGACTCCTCTGATCTCTCTTTTCCCTTTCTCTTCTCCCCGCTACCTTGCCCCCCTCTTCCAATAAACCCACCACGTGGAACTGTTTGGCCTGGTGTGGTTTCTGGAGCTGCAGACCATCTCCGCTGATCATAACGCCTGCTCATATCCGCCCAGATCATTCCACTTCTCTACTCTCTTTCTCTGCCTTTCTCTGCCTTTCTCTGCCTCTACTACCCTCTTAACTCCCCTTCCCATGCCCTAAATAAACTCTATTTCTATACTATACCTCTATGTGTGTCTGGTCCCTCTGGGGGAAGGGATACCTGGGCTTGGGCCTGCTCACTCTTCCCCCACATCTTCCTCCCCTACACCCATATAACATATATCTTATTCGCTTTTTATAATCACTTCATTGGTGCCATGTGACTTGGATTAGAAACTCTGCAGGTTTGCATCCCACCTCAGCCACCATGAGAGATCCATGCTTGATAGCTCAAAATCACCGGTAAGCCCCTCCCCTCCATCCCCCACTGGTCGGAATAACTGTCCACATGGACTCAGGAAAGAGTTCTTGAGCTTGGAGCTACTCATTTGCTACCCTGAGTAAATGACCATCTGCATGGTCCCCGGGGAAAGTTCTTGAGTTCAGAGCTACCCTGTTTTGTCCATTCAGTCTTTCACTGACCCTTGTTTTAGGATTTATTCCCTTGGGTGAGACATTCCTCTTTCCTCTCCCTTTCTCACTGCTGAGAATTCCAGGCCGGGCCTGAACAACTGCTCTCTCTGAGCATTAGCCCTCATGCTCCACGTGTCTCGCCCTGGTGTCAGTCTTCACCACCTTTGTCCCTATTTAATGGGATGTCTTTGTCTAAAGCAATCTCTCTCTCTCCATCTCAATAAACTGGCACTTTCTTGCTAAGTTCTTGCTAAGGACCTGTAGCCCAGACTTCCCTCTCCCCCTCTCATTTGCGGCTAGCTGAAACCAGTGGTTCAGCTAGTTTGCCAGAAAAGTAAGTCTGATTCGTGCTCCCTGCCGGGCACCCCACTTGCTGCCCTTCTCCCTCTGCTCCTTAGCTCTGCTCTCGGTTCTCAGCAGGGAAAGATGGGTCTGGTCCCACCCCTTGCATCGTGCCTGAGGTCCCCTCCTTTAGACATGCTTTCCCATGAGCATACAACCACCCTTCAAAGCTCACAGCCACAGGAAATGCAGCTTTGGCACTGCTCACCTTCTATCAGATCTTAAACCAGCTTTCACCTTGCGGCTCCTGCACATGCGAGCC